>JACDJE010000159.1:205248-279379 GCA_016647715.1 Pavo muticus
CTCCCGCCCACTGAACCTGCATCTGCCGAGTTGCCTTCGGTGATTTATAATGCAATGAAGTCGTAGTTCCTTAGCAACTAAGGAGGTGCTCTGATAGGAGCGTAAAAGAGGGGAAAAAAAAAAAAAAAAGAAGAAACCACCCTTCTCTGTGCTTTATAGGAGAGTGCGAGCTAAATGTGGCGCGGCGTGCCTCCTCCCCGATGAGCTTGCAGCCAAGTGCATGGCAGTCGGTGGCTGAAGGAGCTCTGTGCCATCTCCTAGGGGCACCCTGTGGCACTGTGAGAGGGGCTGCGAGATGAGAGGTGGCCCTGAAGGAGGGATGGGGCGCTCCTGAGGTGCCCGGGGTTCCCTGTGTGCAAGGTTTGTGTGAGATGGGGAAATGTTACCTGCAAAGAAGCCGCACCTAGCATATACACCTGTTCCCACTGACTTGTGGTCACTTCATCCTCTCGCCTCTCCCTTTCCTCTCTGCTGTACAGATAGCATGCTGTCTTTCCTCCTCTTGAGGTGGGCTTTACTTTGCAGCATGAGGTCGGCTTTGACCCTTTGCTGTAGGAAAGGAGCACTGAGGCCTTCAGCCTATTTAACAACGATAATAGGAGATGCAGATGTAAGAAATACCAGCCCAAAGATCCCAGGTTGGATTTATTTGCTCAGTACTTGTGCGTTTTGCAGTCTGAAACCAAAGTGATTGCTAACCAAGCACCCATGTTGCTGCATGGAGGAAACCTGTGGGCTTTATGCATTGTGAGGACCTTTCCTAAGGAGCACTGGAGGCCGGGCAAATCCCTCTGGTCAGTGGCCAGTTGGACTGCTGTGGCTACAAAGTCTGGTTCTTCTGCATTGATGCAGTCTGCGCTATTGCAGCATGGTCTCAGCAGGGTTAATCTGCCCACGTCGTGTTTCCCATGGTATTTGGGTGAAGTGAGGTGACATGCGAGTTAAATAGGTTGCGTGCTTGAAGCTGCTCGTGTGTTGAGTTAGCAAGCAAGGTGTCAAATGCTGGCAGCTGGTATAAAGATACTAACTAGCTGCTTGATAGGCAGTGCAGGCACTTGGGTTTTAACAGTAGTTGTGTGCCTTAAGGTCAGCAGTTTTGGGGGTAGGTGGCAGGCCTTAGCCTTCCTCTGCTTCATTCTTGGCTTGCACTGCTGACATGAAGCTAACCTAGCAGTAGCAGGTTTTGGCATGAGATAAGATTACAGACCCTGGGAGTTTTCTGAGAGCTCATTAATTTTTATGTGGTTAACTAGGGTTGTCCCAGCAATAAATGATAGGGGAGACTCTGAGCATCTGTGCTGAGGAATTCACCCAAGAAATGGAAATCTTATTGGGAAGGACTGGAGCACTCCAAAGGCAGAGATCCTTCTGAAAGAGATGCATTGCTGCAATTGAATTTCTGCTCCCAGTTTGGGTGCTGTCATAGCAGAGAAGCAAGTTTAAAGCTTGCACGTCAGGCCCAGCCACAGAGGAGCTGATTTTTCTGCAGCTGGTGGCCAATGGGATGCTTACTGAATCGATTCCTCTTTGGCTTTGACGTGAAGAACAGGTACAGCTGTTTTCTGGGTTGTATGTACTCCTGGTAAGCCGTTCAGGAAGTAATTTAACTTGAAAAGGCACGTGCAGATCTGTCAGTGGCAACTATCCAAGCACTGCCAGGGGTGTGCTTTGAAGGTGTGGGGAGCAGTAACCCCAAATGCATGCCCAAGAATCCCATTATGTGTTACTGATACGTGGCCATCAAACATGCCAGGGGTTGTTCTGCATACAGCAGCAAGGAGTTGAAGCTGCAGGTCAGGGGCTGCCCAGCCAGCAGCATGAGGTGGAGCCCTCAGTGCCTGCTGGAAGCAGCCTTTTTTCTTCTGACAAGAGGTTACTGCTGAGTTTTTCTAGAATGAATGTAACCCAGTATAGTTTTAATTAGCACCACGTATAGATTTAAGCTGACTAAAACGGGAAAGAGGTTTTTGGCATCTGTAAGGATTATATTTAAAGCTCTTACATAAACACCTGGGGATCACGGGGAAAGTTGTGTGTCGGAAATGTAACTTTTCCCAAGGATTCGTGGCAAGTTCTGGATGTCTGTCCAGCAGGTGGGTTAGGTGAAGGGACAGAAGGGGGGCTTAGAAGAGAGGCGAGGAAGCACGAGGAGGAGCAGCTGGAAGAAGTGAGTGTGTCAGGAGGGTCTGTGTAAACCTGTAGGTTGCAGCTGGCGTTGGTTGGGAAGTCGCAGCTTCAGAGCAGCGTTCTCCTGGTGGAAGGGTGCTCGGCTTGCCTCTTTGGTGCTGAGCACCGTGCCTTCCTCGGTGGCTGCTTTTTGACCTTGACAGCATATTTGGCAGCTGCTTCCTCAAAACCAAGACTTCGAGATAGCAGTAGTTGGTGAGGTTTGGTTTTGGAGGAGCGTGGCTGTCTCTCTGCTGGTGCTGGAGCAGATAGTTGAGCTGCTCCTGTTAAACGTGCAGTCTTTAGCACGGCAGTGCACAGTCGGAATCGCTTCTTCCAGTTGTTCCATTTCAGAGCTCAGGCCTGGCAGCGTGCACTTAAAGCGGGCTTCCTCGTGCCTTGTCTGAAGGACAGAAAGCTTAAAGCCTCGCATTTATAAAGTTGTGGCTGCTGTTCCTGCTGCAGCTTTTCAGCCATTTAGCACCGATCGCCTCCTGGTGTTCTGATGTGATTTCAGCGGTCCCCAGATAAAACGAAGAGATGGTTTCATGCAGCATTTATGGAGCGCGAGTGTGGGCTGAGCATCGAGGAAGATGTTCAAAGTTCTGTTCTCCCCACCATTTCTATTCTCCTTCCTCCTACAACTCCCGCATAGGAAACTTAAATACAAGCAAGATGACTAACGTGTATACGCCTGAAAATCGCACTGAACTCTTACAGATCTCTGCTAACAGGTAACGAGGCGTCAGCTGCTGGTGCAGGCACTTCAAACAATGGCGTTAATTGTGTCAAGAAGCGATCCAAGTGGAAGCGCTGCTAAGTGCTGAAGTGCGCTGCCAGCATTGACTGTCCTTGCAACAGAGTCCTGCGGGAAGGCTCCTTGTTACGGCCGTGAATGAGGTGCATTCTCCCCTTCACAATGAGCTGTTTCTTCTGCTGTAAGCACTCCTTTAGAAGAGGCGATTGTAAAAAGCCTGCATTGTAAAGGACAATGATGGCCTGTGATTCATCCTTCGGTTGTAAAACCAGTGTGCAAACTGCTCAGCTTCAAGTGCTGGAGGTGCTGAAGCTCCTGTTGAGGAACCTCTTCAGATGAAAGCTTAAGATGAAACGGATTCTGCTTGTTTTTAGTGGAAAGGTCTTTTGGCTGTGAACCTAACCCAGCTCTCTTGCCTCTTCTGGCGCTTTATTCCTTACATCCACGCAGTTTAGAGTGTTTCCTTTCCCTCAGCGTTTACTTTCTGTGCTTTTCCAGGTCGGTCGTGGTCATTCTGTGCAGGTTGTGTTTTCCTTGCTGTCCCTGGTGCTTTTCAGTCACGTTTTCAGCAATGTGATGAGCAGAACTGGCCGCGGTTCCAGCTGGGGCCGGCCCAAAGCTCAGTGGAGTGGAAGGATGGCTCGGTGCACCTTGCAGATGGCATTCCCGTTTGCATCACAGGACAAATGCCTTTTTTGCAGTATGTTTCTGACTCGTGTCCAGTGGGATCCTTTACAATGGTCACATCTTAGGTGGCAGGACTGCTGCTTTGTGTTCTGGAGTGCCTGCACCGGGCGGTTCTTTGGTGTTCTGCTAAATGGCATCTTCTGATGGCTGCTCCCACTGGTTGTGATCCTGTTGGATCCAATGCGGCGCCCACCCCTGCTTCAGCTCGCTTTGGTTTTGTCAACTGAAGCAGCACTCCAGGCAATCAGCTATCTTATTGTATTCTGTTTTTCATCTGCTTGCTTGCATACATGAAAAAACACCTGATCCACAAAGCTGTGTTAATGGAGTTTTATGTTTGGGTAGGAGGCTTTTGTCTGGGGGCGGTAATAATTGCCCTGTTGAAATAAGGAGAATTGCAGCTGTTTTCTCCTCTGCTTACATCTGTGTTTTACTGACTTTGCAGTAGATCAGATTGTCATGGGTAGGTGCCTCAGACCAAGGAGGGGCAGTAAGGCTTCGTTCATCAGATAGGCTTCTCCCATTGTCTCCTGGGGCACTGGACTGGGATCGAGTGTCTGCAGCTCCAGTCTGGTGGAGGAGGGGTGGCTGTTTAAAGCTGGGCGTTTTCAAAACCCTGGATCAAAAAATAACGTCCAGTTGTTCAAACAGAGACAACTGAGCCCTTTTTGATGTGCCTTTAACAAAGTCTTACTTGATACTGAACGCTTTCGCTTCCTCTGCCATCGTGTGCTGCGTTGTTTGTTTGTTGTTACAGGAGATTCAGTCTAAATACAAAAATAATTTCAGCCTGGATTGAAGGTCTTGGGAGCGTTTATCCACTAGCAAGGTAACTACAGGAGGCTTTTAAAAATTCATGTCCTCTTGATAAGCTTTTTTGGGTCATCGTGTGGTTGAAGTCACCGCTTCAGTGTTGACGCAAACTCCGTGGAGCAGAACGATGGTGACTTCGGAGGCTGGGAGGATTCATCAGGCGGGGCAGGAGGTGTGGATGGCTGCTGGGATTAAGAAGTAGAAGATTTTGAGAGTGAAACTTTTTTTCACTGCTCCTGTTCAGAATGGAGAGCAGCACTGAGATGTCAGCATAGTGTTTGGGCTGCAGCAAGGGGCGTGTGTGTGGGGAGGAAGGGTGAGCAGTGGGCTCTGATCTGTGTTGAATCATAGAATGGCCTGGGTTGAAAAGGACCACAATGCTCATCCAGTTCCAACCCCCTGCTATGTACAGGGTCGCCAACCAGCAGCCCAGGCTGCCCAGAGCCACATCCAGCCTGGCCTTGAATGCCTCCAGGGATGGGGCATCCACAGCCTCCTTGGGCAACCTCACCACCCTCTGTGTTGCTGGGTAAATGGGACCCCCAGTTACACTGCTGGAGGCTGTAGGGTAGGACAGCTTTTATCCCCTGTGGTTTGGATGGAGAGAGGTTAAAAACCCCAATCTCTAGGATACTCGATTCCTGCTTTGCAGCTGTGTTCAAAAGGATGAAGAAGCATCCAATCTGTCCTCTGCTCTTTGGAGGAATGTTGGGATTTCAGCATAACAGATGCAGTCTCAGACCTGTCTCAAGAACATGTATTTGTACAAACTGTTGGTGTTCCATGTCAGATCGAAGTGTTTTTGTATACCAAAAAAAAAGCTGGGGGGAGATGTGAAGGAACAAGAACAGATCTTCAGGTCCTGCACGTGAGAGGAGCAGAGTCCAAGGCGCTAACTGGCTACATGGGTTTGCATTGTGAAACCTTTTTATGGAGGGTGATCAGGCTGTGATGTCCTGTTCTGCTATGAATAAACAAAGCCAAGTCTTGGAATGCTGTAATTCCTATGGGCTTGTTTAACACTACATGTTATAAAACAATACATTAATGAATCTATTAAGCCAAAGTGCTGCTTGGTGCAGCTGAGTAGTGTCGTTATTTACTGCTTCCCACATCATGTCTATTATGTTAGTTTGGAGTGGATGTGGGGCCCGTGGAGGCTCTCTGTGGAGCTCGTTTGCTTGCTTGGAAACCTCAAACAGATGCATTTACTAAGATGCATATTGAAGGATGTAAGAAAGGAGGACAGAGGGAGCGTTACGGATGTGAAGAGGGAAGATGTGAAAAGATGCTGTCAGTCCAGAGCTTGAAGAAGTTGAAAAAGCCAGTTCCATATTGATGGGCTGCTCCTGGATTTTATTTTTGGCCTTTCTGGCATGGTTTATGCCAAAAGAGCTTGGTGGGGTGAGCTAGAATAAGCTACTTGAGCAGGTTCAACCTGCAAGTATGCAAGCATTTAATTCCCTTCGTATTTGTTCAGAGCTGCTCCTAATGAACTGGTTTGCATGCAGTCTCCAGTTGCAGTCCAGCTGTACTGTTACTCCTCTTAAGGCACAAGTCTGCAGTATCAAGAAACCTGTGTTGCTGGAAGTGGTATTTAATGACTGGCACAAGAGGAGACAATGGAAATACGGGCTGACATAAGGAAGATCTGAAACGAATCTTGCAGGCCAGAACCTGAGAGAGCAGTGAAGGTTGCTCTGGAGGTGGTCGTGTAAATCAGGGTTGCTTGGTTTGGGGGGAAAAGATACCTTGATACAGGATCTGAAATGGTGGCAGATCCTGGTGATGAGAATTTGGGATGGGTATTTTTTGGTAGTTCTTAGAACTGTGTTCTAGTTGAGAGAGGCAGAGCAAACGCTGTGTGGGTTACTTTGGGTGTGGGTTTAATCTGCTGTTTGAGCAGGCAGAGATCAGGGCTAGCGGAGGGAAGGCGGGCTGAGAGCAAAGGGCGAGGAGCTGTGGAAGGTGGTGTTAGTCAGGGTGCTGCTGGCCTTGTCTTCCATACAGCTTCCAGCAAGGACTGCACGCTTCCTATCCTAGTACTTCTCACTGTTAGTTTCTGCTCGAGGCATTCTAACCTGGGTGCTCAAATAGTTTACCCAAAGCAGCCTTTCACAGGCAGCCTGATATTATGTCATCCTCTCTCCTTTGCTTTGAGCAGCCGCAATTGCAAGCAGCTAACTTGCACTCTGACATTTTATATCACATTACTTTATATGTCTGTTCTTAGGCAAATACGATGGCATATTAATTCATATTGCAGGAGCTGTTTTAAGCCAGAAAGTCACCAGGGAAGCAGTTTATTCCCTGCATGCAGTTATCCTGAGTGTCTGGAGTCTGTAGCTGAGCACTCTCAGTGTAGGCTCTGTGAAGCAGCTCTACACCTGTGACAGATGGCCTCAGTGGCTCTGGAGATAAACTAGAAATCTCGTAACTAGGAGATAACGTCCTGCTCAGCCTTGGCCGATGGTGGAATAAGTTCTGCAGCAGCCGCCTTTGTCCCGTGGCTGCCAGGCTGCACGAGCAGTGGGCTCAGCTGATAGCTGCTGCTGGGGCTTCCCAGCTGGCTGGATGAGAGGTGCTGCAGGGAGGTGTTTGCTGAGCCCTGCAGCAGCTGCACACTCAGGTCTTGTGCTGCACATTGATGTGATTTCAGAAGTCTCCTCTGGGCAGGCTCCTCTTTGCTCTTGTCCCTTTTTATCTCCTTTTTGCTGTATTTAGAATCACAGAATCATAGGATGGCCTGGGTTGAAAAGGACCACAATGATCATCCAGTTCCAACCCCCTGCTATGTGCAGGGTCGCCAACCAGCAGCCCAGGCTGCCCAGAGCCACATCCAGCCTGGCCTTGAATGCAACCTGTTCCAGTGCGTCACCACCCTCTGGGTGAAAAACTTCCTCCTAAGATCCAACCTAAACCTCCCCTCTCTCAGTTTCAAACCATTCCCCCTTGTCCTGTCACCATCCACCCTCACAAACAGTCGTTCCCCCTCCTGTTTATACGCTCCCTCCAAGTACTGGAAGGCCACAATGAGGTCTCCCCAGAGCATTCTCTTCTCCAAGCTGAACAATCCTAGTTCCCTCAACCTCTCCTCATAGGAGAGGTGCTCCAGCCCTCTGACCATCTTCGTGGCCTCCTCTGGACCTGCTCCAGGAGCTCCACGTCCTTCCTGTGCTGGGGCGCCAGGCCTGGACGCGTTTAGGGTTCATTTGATGACGGTTCCCATCGTATAAGGCTTTATAATGCTTTAGATCACCTTCACCTTTGGATTCCCCCTTGCTGTAAGTGCTGTCACCTGTGGCTGTTGTACTTGAGCTTTACTCAAGCTGTGCCTGTTCCTTTATGCAAAGGGGCTGTGAATGATACTTGAGTACCTTGATGGTAACTGTTCTGTACGGAGAGCTTTACTGCTTGTTGTCAAACATGACAGGAGTATAAATGTTCTCATTTCCTTCGAGGAGCATTCTTCATTTCCTTCTGTTGCGCTGTGTTTAGGTTGGTTACAATGCAGCTCAGTTTTTCTGTATCCTTGACAGCGATGACAGCGAGAAGCAGTGCAGCGTTTTCTTCTTGAAGCGAGCAGGACAGTTCCCATCTCTTACGGATGCTGAGCCTCACATCAGACTGAGGCACAGGACTGATCTGCTTCCACACGGAATGCATTTCATTTTCAACGGGCAGTTTGTCAGCACTTTGCTGTAAGTTACACAGTGCTCAACGGCAGCTTCTGCTCCCTCTTAGGAGTACAGGGTAGGTTTGGGCAAAGCTGTATGCCTTGGTCTGGGATTCACGGAGCTCCTATTTTTAGCCATAGCAGATCTATTTAGTGACCTCGATCTTGAGACGTATGGAGTTAAGAAGGAAGGCGTTTTGGGATTCTGGAGAGGGAGCTTGTGAGGGTGGAGCAGAGAAATGGCAGAGAGACAGCTTTTAAGCTGCTAGAAATAGTGGTCAAGGCAGGAGCAGCAGAAGGGAGTGAATGAACAGAGCGCTGCTTAGATCTTGTGTCTTCTTCAGTCTCGGTAGATACAGAAGACTGTGGGGCTTTTCAATATACAGTGAGTAAATATCTGGATTCTAACTGCTTGTCAGTGACCCACATTCAGATTTTCCAGCAAACATTATCTCCTTTTTTCCTTGATGCCTTTTCTAGGCAGCAAATAGACTGCAGGAATGATTTACCCAGTTCTGTGTGCAGCGCCTGGCAGGTGCTGACCTGGAGCTGGCTGTGCGGGCGCTGAGGTGGGCATGCCCTGCCTGCTGATGCTGTTCTCTCACTGTCCTCAGCGTGACAAAAAAAGTGGATTCATTGTTCCCAGTGGGTCTCCTAAGTATTGCACTGCCGCCCTCCTTTGTGAATTGAGAGCTCCTGCCTTTCAGAGATGGAAAATTACTAAATAAAGCTTTTTCTTCTTTGAGAAAAGCAAACTTGCTCTAGGATGACTATGAAAATATCACCTCTGGTTTAGGAGATCCCTGAGCAGCGTAGGTCTGGCAGAAAAGGGTTGTTTGCCCTGCTCTGACATTCTTCCCACGTCCACTGCAGTGAAGGGCCCGATCCAGGATAAATGCTTTGGTCTGACCTCCAGTAAGGCATTCTGAAAGACACCTTTGTAAAACAGCTGCACAGCCAAGTGAGGGATTTTTGGTTGAAGAACATATGAAAGACTCCTTGATGCAGACATCATGTAAGGTGCATCAGCTCTTCAGGAGTGCCACGGTACAGAATGAAGAGAACTGACTTCCTGCTGGAGCTCAGGCAGATTACTGCCACTAGAACTCAACCAGATGCTTTAGGTCATCGTGTTCTCAAACACTGCACAGTCTCTGAAATGAAGCTAAATGCTCTTGGAATAGAACCTCAGCTGTGAGTTTAGACTCCCTGGTTTATTCCTCAGGCTGCATGTGGGTTCCTTGGACTGCTCAGGCACAGGAGATCTTGCTTTGACTTCTGTGGAGTACTTTTGTTTTGCAGTGAAATGCTAAATCCTTGCCCTCCCTTCTAGTTCCCACTGCCATCATGTTGTCATGTAACGTACCCACAGTGTGCTGGTACTTCTGCTGAGTCCAAACAAGTGTTTTTCTTCCTCGTGCTGAACAAAGGATCACATTTATGTCTTACTTTGTCAGCTCCCTTCTGTTTTACCCACTTGAAGAGTCCTACACTAATGGAGTTGCTGTTTCTGCTGCAGGAGAAATAGGAGTCTTTGGGCAAGAGGACTCCAGGCTGCATTTAAAGCTGTAAGGCTGACTCTAGTAAACCCAGGAGCTCCAAAATGGGCCCTTTTATCCGTGCTGGACATTTTGGGGTTTGGTTGTCCTCGTGTGCATCAAGTATGTGAGCAATGGAGACGGGCTCACCATACCTCAGCTGCACAGTGTGGGTAACTCTGGTCAGCCCAGCTCGCATCAATCTTGGCTCATACTGAATTGAGTTTGATTTTCTAAACAGTGGTATCTGATGCTGTGGAGGAGCTGCCCTCAGAGGTTTATTTCTGTGCGGATAATCTGAGCGGTGTCAGTAGGCCATGTGAGATCAAAGCCCTGGGCCAAGGAGGGATGTGATTTATGGCGTGCCCTGACGGTGCTGGCACTGAGCGGTGGGGAGAGCAAAGCTGCTTCTACTGGCATGTCCTGCATCCAGGTTGGTAGGGCCTCTGCGTTAGCACAGACTTGGTGGTCAGAGGCACGTTGGAGTTACAGGCCTGTCAAAACAGGGAGAAGCTGAACTGTGCTGGAGAAATGCATTGGGGGTAAAGAATAGCAAAAAATGCAACTCAAAACAAAGATCAATAAATGCAGCAAATTGTGGCATCTTCTTAATGCGTTTCCTTCTCTTCCCTATGACTAGAAGAGCACAAAGCGGGCTGGCTGGCTGGCGGGTGGATCGCAGCCTGCCCTGCAGGTGTGTGAGCAGAAGGTAGCAGTTTGTAGGCAGCAGTTCTCTGCAGCTAGAAAAGCAAGAGCTGCTGCAGTAAATGGAGCATCCCTTCTCTAACTCCTGCTCCTGGGGCATTTCACGTATTGCTATCAGGCAAATCCTGCTCTGTGGGGAGTTAGACTGCTTTGCATTTGAAAATGCATTGTTCCATCTGCTGAAGCGTGGCTTCTTGTGCACATGGATTAGTTGGCATTTCTGTTCTTTCAGTGACTTGGTTGCAGCCCCCCTCGGGTTGTGTGACCTGTTACAGAACCCCACAGCTCTGCAGAGGTTGGTGTATGAAAACATCCCGCTTCCTTCGTCACGGATGGGGCAGAGCAGCTCGTTCTGCAGGATGCCTAAGGGAGGCCAAAGCAGGTTTGCTATTCGGTGCGTGCTTCCCTCGCACCAGGGACAAACCTGAGCAGTCTCCTTTCAAACACAGTCGTTGGATCAGGAAAGGTCAAAGCAAAGCTGGGAGGTGCTTCTAACCTTTATCTTGCTACAGAAATAATACAAGGGTTTAAAATAACTGAGCTGAGCACAAGATTTCATTTTTTGTTATCTGTACCCAACATCCTACAGCGATTCCGGCATCTTTGGGATGCAGATCCGTCTTGAAATATGTTTGAGATCTCCAGGAAGGCTTCAGTTGCTGTGTTAGGTGTGAACGCTGGACAGATTTAAGATCTGAGAAGCAGAGCTGTTGGGAGCTGCTTTTCTGTGTTGTGAAGCTGGGGTTCTTCCCATTTGCTTCTAGGGAATGGGATCCTGGTTGTTGGCAGTTATTGGCAATATGAAGGAGTGATGGCTTTGTGTTGCAGAGGAACTCTTGTATGTCCCTTAGCTACAGCGAAAGCATTTATGTCGTGACCTAAAAAGAGTTAGAACTATTAAATCTCGGCTCGTTTCTTTTCCCCTGCGTGGATGATTGTAGGTCTTTTGTCCCTAACTTGAGTCAGGAAGAAGCAGGAATGGAAAGAACTGGAGTATAATGCCTTCCCCTTCACAGCACAACGCAGGCTTAATCTTTGGGAAAACCTGTGAGAAGCTGGGCTGGGAATCCTCTGTGGAAGGACATCTGTTGTGGTAAATGCTTCTTGGAGGGTTCAAACCAGCTTCCTGACAACGGGCACCCTCTGAACAAGCAGGAATCAGTTGGCTGCAGCATGAAAGCTGCCCCGAGGGCTCATGCAGCAGTTCTGTGGTGAGAGCCCTGGGGACACTTAGCAGCCCATGCTGTGCTCAGGAACCGATAACGACAAACCTCTTTGGGACTTCAGAATGCAGTCAGGTCACCATTCTGCTGGTGCTAGCCTGAATGGGCTGTGTGTCCTTCTGGAGTCGCTGGAACGGCTGTGTTGTGCACTGAGTTTAGCTGGTGCTGTGTACGGTGCTGGTCTGAGGGAGCTGCTCAATGAGGATAACCAGGGTTGCTTTCCTTACGCAGCATTTCAAACTCATGCTTCACTAAATGCAGTTCTGTCTAGGATTTGTGCATTGTCTTTGTGCGACTTGTGGTGGATGGGAGCTACTCTAAAGGCTTCTAAGGGCAGTCCTTAAGCATTTGCTTTGAAACACAAAGAAATGTGCTTTCCCAGGCGCTGAACAAATGGATGAACTCGCTGTTGTTCCGGATCTCATTCCACAGGCGAGCAAATGTAGCTTCAAGTTGGTCAGAGTTGATGTCATCAAATCTCTGTTGACCAGTTTGAGAGCATCGATCCTAACATTATAAGGAACTGAGGGCTTCTCTGAGGCTTTAATATCACATCTAAGTGGCATTTTACACTGTTGGCAATAGTAAACTCTTACCCAACCAGGGCATCCGAAGCTGTAGAGACATGGCTGTGTAGAAGTAGCGTCTTCTTACTCAGTGACTGCCCGTGTGCCATCTCAGTGGGTGCTACACATGATGCATTAGTAGTCAGCATTTCTGAGCCCTTTGCAGGAACATCAGTACATGCAACGTGCTGCTTCCTGTAACCAAGCTTGCAGTTAAAATCTGTTATCAAGGTTTGTTTCCTGTATAACCTGGGATGTGTTGCAGTCTGTGTTGCAGTTGGTGCATCTGATTGTGCTGTTCTGCAGCACCACTGAACTAGAGGGACTTTGTGTTATCAGACGTACAGGCGTGGGGTTGTGCAGAGGTAGCACTGTAAACACGGACCACAACTCATACGGTGGTGTCTGAATGGGAGAGATGCCTGGGGGCAGCTGAAGTTGGTTGGGAATAGACTTGAGGTGGAAGCAGCTTTCTGAAGCTGGAGGTGCACAGATGCAGCTCCTTCTATACACTGGTGTTGTTTCTACCTACAACTTGTGTTTTTCCATTAAATGATGGGAGCTGGTGAGATCCCCTTCTGGAAAAGAAGTGACCCTTATAGAGAAGTTGCAGCTGGCAGTGTGAAGTTAAGCACTGCTTGTTAGTTCTGAGGGAGCCCTTAAATGGAGGCGTGCGCCGTGTGAGTGTGGAAAGGATGAATGGCAGCTTGCCGTCCCTGCCCAGCTCTGAGCGGCTCTTCCTTCTGGAGGAGGCCGTTGGAGCAGAGGACCTTCAGAGCTCCTTCCCATCTGAGCTCTGTGATTTACAGCCCGGGGCCGGCCGTGTCTTGGTGTGTGTGCGCAGAGCAGTTCCTGTGGCTGTGCAGGATGTGTTCCCAGGGCGGCCTCGCGCCGGGGAAGGCTCCGAACCATTTACTTAAAGGCTCCCTGCGTTTTTACTTCAGCAAACGAACGGAGTTAGCGGGGCCATAAATCTTTTTTGCATGTCAGGCTGAGCAAGGCTTCCTGATGCACTGGGGAACGTTGGTCTGCATCCAGACGGCGTTAATCCTCCTGTCTGTGGGCTTGGAGAAAGTAATCCTCAGGTTTCCTTCTCTGTGCAGTGAATCTAATGCTCCATCCAGGGCTCATGCATTTTGTATGATGCTCTCTGGGTAATGCTTTCCTCCATAGCAAGCTGTAGCCTGCCTTGGTCTGTACGGAGCTGCAAGATGAGATTGCAGGAATTGGGTTCTTGAGCAGTGAGAGCACTGTGAAAATTAAACCCTGTGGGTGATGCAACACCAGACGTGCTGCTTATGGGTGATATGATTAAAGGCTGTTCTCTGGTGATAAGTGAGTGGGAAACCATGCAAGCTGATGAGTTGAATCAGGTGGTGTGCTTCAGTGTTCTCTGTGCAATGGAAGTCTTTTCACCCTTCTTCTCTACCCAGAGTATGGGCTGTCACCCTCATGTACAGATCGAACTTAATTCCACGTGCTTCCTTTTAGTAGAGGTCAGTATTGGAAAGGCACTAAATACGAATTAGGCTGGGGTTTTTCTGCCCACACGAGGTACAACAAGTGCGGTATTGTCAGAGGCATTGCGGTCTTTTTCTTTTCCACTTGGAGGAAGTTCTCACACAGTTAACACCTTTTCAGCGAAGAAGAAAAACGTGTTAATTAGGCACAGCCCCTGTTAAATGGCAGACGGCTGTTGCTTAGGCTTCCGGATGATGGATGCGGTGGGAAGATGGGAAGAGGAGCTGGACAGCTTCTGATGTGGCTGATACAAGTTACAGGTGAGATTTATCAAGTAAAGAAGTCTCCTCTGGGCAGGCTCCTCTTTGCTCTTGTCCCTTTTTATCTCCTTTTTGCTGTATTTAGAATCACAGAATCATAGGATGGCCTGGGTTGAAAAGGACCACAATGATCATCCAGTTCCAACCCCCTGCTATGTGCAGGGTCGCCAACCAGCAGCCCAGGCTGCCCAGAGCCACATCCAGCCTGGCCTTGAATGCAACCTGTTCCAGTGCGTCACCACCCTCTGGGTGAAAAACTTCCTCCTAAGATCCAACCTAAACCTCCCCTCTCTCAGTTTCAAACCATTCCCCCTTGTCCTGTCACCATCCACCCTCACAAACAGTCGTTCCCCCTCCTGTTTATACGCTCCCTCCAAGTACTGGAAGGCCACAATGAGGTCTCCCCAGAGCCTTCTCTTCTCCAAGCTGAACAATCCTAGTTCCCTCAACCTCTCCTCATAGGAGAGGTGCTCCAGCCCTCTGACCATCTTCGTGGCCTCCTCTGGACCTGCTCCAGGAGCTCCACGTCCTTCCTGTGCTGGGGCGCCAGGCCTGGACGCGTTTAGGGTTCATTTGATGACGGTTCCCATCGTATAAGGCTTTATAATGCTTTAGATCACCTTCACCTTTGGATTCCCCCTTGCTGTAAGTGCTGTCACCTGTGGCTGTTGTACTTGAGCTTTACTCAAGCTGTGCCTGTTCCTTTATGCAAAGGGGCTGTGAATGATACTTGAGTACCTTGACGGTAACTGTTCTGTACGGAGAGCTTTACTGCTTGTTGTCAAACATGACAGGAGTATAAATGTTCTCATTTCCTTCGAGGAGCATTCTTCATTTCCTTCTGTTGCGCTGTGTTTAGGTTGGTTACAATGCAGCTCAGTTTTTCTGTATCCTTGACAGCGATGACAGCGAGAAGCAGTGCAGCGTTTTCTTCTTGAAGCGAGCAGGACAGTTCCCATCTCTTACGGATGCTGAGCCTCACATCAGACTGAGGCACAGGACTGATCTGCTTCCACACGGAATGCATTTCATTTTCAACGGGCAGTTTGTCAGCACTTTGCTGTAAGTTACACAGTGCTCAACGGCAGCTTCTGCTCCCTCTTAGGAGTACAGGGTAGGTTTGGGCAAAGCTGTATGCCTTGGTCTGGGATTCACGGAGCTCCTATTTTTAGCCATAGCAGATCTATTTAGTGACCTCGATCTTGAGCCGTATGGAGTTAAGAAGGAAGGCGTTTTGGGATTCTGGAGAGGGAGCTTGTGAGGGTGGAGCAGAGAAATGGCAGAGAGACAGCTTTTAAGCTGCTAGAAATAGTGGTCAAGGCAGGAGCAGCAGAAGGGAGTGAATGAACAGAGCGCTGCTTAGATCTTGTGTCTTCTTCAGTCTCGGTAGATACAGAAGACTGTGGGGCTTTTCAATATACAGTGAGTAAATATCTGGATTCTAACTGCTTGTCAGTGACCCACATTCAGATTTTCCAGCAAACATTATCTCCTTTTTTCCTTGATGCCTTTTCTAGGCAGCAAATAGACTGCAGGAATGATTTACCCCGTTCTGTGTGCAGCGCCTGGCAGGTGCTGACCTGGAGCTGGCTGTGCGGGCGCTGAGGTGGGCATGCCCTGCCTGCTGATGCTGTTCTCTCACTGTCCTCAGCGTGACAAAAAAAGTGGATTCATTGTTCCCAGTGGGTCTCCTAAGTATTGCACTGCCGCCCTCCTTTGTGAATTGAGAGCTCCTGCCTTTCAGAGATGGAAAATTACTAAATAAAGCTTTTTCTTCTTTGAGAAAAGCAAACTTGCTCTAGGATGACTATGAAAATATCACCTCTGGTTTAGGAGATCCCTGAGCAGCGTAGGTCTGGCAGAAAAGGGTTGTTTGCCCTGCTCTGACATTCTTCCCACGTCCACTGCAGTGAAGGGCCCGATCCAGGATAAATGCTTTGGTCTGACCTCCAGTAAGGCATTCTGAAAGACACCTTTGTAAAACAGCTGCACAGCCAAGTGAGGGATTTTTGGTTGAAGAACATATGAAAGACTCCTTGATGCAGACATCATGTAAGGTGCATCAGCTCTTCAGGAGTGCCACGGTACAGAATGAAGAGAACTGACTTCCTGCTGGAGCTCAGGCAGATTACTGCCACTAGAACTCAACCAGATGCTTTAGGTCATCGTGTTCTCAAACACTGCACAGTCTCTGAAATGAAGCTAAATGCTCTTGGAATAGAACCTCAGCTGTGAGTTTAGACTCCCTGGTTTATTCCTCAGGCTGCATGTGGGTTCCTTGGACTGCTCAGGCACAGGAGATCTTGCTTTGACTTCTGTGGAGTACTTTTGTTTTGCAGTGAAATGCTAAATCCTTGCCCTCCCTTCTAGTTCCCACTGCCATCATGTTGTCATGTAACGTACCCACAGTGTGCTGGTACTTCTGCTGAGTCCAAACAAGTGTTTTTCTTCCTCGTGCTGAACAAAGGATCACATTTATGTCTTACTTTGTCAGCTCCCTTCTGTTTTACCCACTTGAAGAGTCCTACACTAATGGAGTTGCTGTTTCTGCTGCAGGAGAAATAGGAGTCTTTGGGCAAGAGGACTCCAGGCTGCATTTAAAGCTGTAAGGCTGACTCTAGTAAACCCAGGAGCTCCAAAATGGGCCCTTTTATCCGTGCTGGACATTTTGGGGTTTGGTTGTCCTCGTGTGCATCAAGTATGTGAGCAATGGAGACGGGCTCACCATACCTCAGCTGCACAGTGTGGGTAACTCTGGTCAGCCCAGCTCGCATCAATCTTGGCTCATACTGAATTGAGTTTGATTTTCTAAACAGTGGTATCTGATGCTGTGGAGGAGCTGCCCTCAGAGGTTTATTTCTGTGCGGATAATCTGAGCGGTGTCAGTAGGCCATGTGAGATCAAAGCCCTGGGCCAAGGAGGGATGTGATTTATGGCGTGCCCTGACGGTGCTGGCACTGAGCGGTGGGGAGAGCAAAGCTGCTTCTACTGGCATGTCCTGCATCCAGGTTGGTAGGGCCTCTGCGTTAGCACAGACTTGGTGGTCAGAGGCACGTTGGAGTTACAGGCCTGTCAAAACAGGGAGAAGCTGAACTGTGCTGGAGAAATGCATTGGGGGTAAAGAATAGCAAAAAATGCAACTCAAAACAAAGATCAATAAATGCAGCAAATTGTGGCATCTTCTTAATGCGTTTCCTTCTCTTCCCTATGACTAGAAGAGCACAAAGCGGGCTGGCTGGCTGGCGGGTGGATCGCAGCCTGCCCTGCAGGTGTGTGAGCTGAAGGTAGCAGTTTGTAGGCAGCAGTTCTCTGCAGCTAGAAAAGCAAGAGCTGCTGCAGTAAATGGAGCATCCCTTCTCTAACTCCTGCTCCTGGGGCATTTCACGTATTGCTATCAGGCAAATCCTGCTCTGTGGGAAGTGAGACTGCTTTGCATTTGAAAATGCATTGTTCCATCTGCTGAAGCGTGGCTTCTTGTGCACATGGATTAGTTGGCATTTCTGTTCTTTCAGTGACTTGGTTGCAGCCCCCCTCGGGTTGTGTGACCTGTTACAGAACCCCACAGCTCTGCAGAGGTTGGTGTATGAAAACATCCCGCTTCCTTCGTCACGGATGGGGCAGAGCAGCTCGTTCTGCAGGATGCCTAAGGGAGGCCAAAGCAGGTTTGCTATTCGGTGCGTGCTTCCCTCGCACCAGGGACAAACCTGAGCAGTCTCCTTTCAAACACAGTCGTTGGATCAGGAAAGGTCAAAGCAAAGCTGGGAGGTGCTTCTAACCTTTATCTTGCTACAGAAATAATACAAGGGTTTAAAATAACTGAGCTGAGCACAAGATTTCATTTTTTGTTATCTGTACCCAACATCCTACAGCGATTCCGGCATCTTTGGGATGCAGATCCGTCTTGAAATATGTTTGAGATCTCCAGGAAGGCTTCAGTTGCTGTGTTAGGTGTGAACGCTGGACAGATTTAAGATCTGAAAAGCAGAGCTGTTGGGAGCTGCTTTTCTGTGTTGTGAAGCTGGGGTTCTTCCCATTTGCTTCTAGGGAATGGGATCCTGGTTGTTGGCAGTTATTGGCAATATGAAGGAGTGATGGCTTTGTGTTGCAGAGGAACTCTTGTATGTCCCTTAGCTACAGCGAAAGCATTTATGTCGTGACCTAAAAAGAGTTAGAACTATTAAATCTCGGCTCGTTTCTTTTCCCCTGCGTGGATGATTGTAGGTCTTTTGTCCCTAACTTGAGTCAGGAAGAAGCAGGAATGGAAAGAACTGGAGAATAATGCCTTCCCCTTCACAGCACAACGCAGGCTTAATCTTTGGGAAAACCTGTGAGAAGCTGGGCTGGGAATCCTCTGTGGAAGGACATCTGTTGTGGTAAATGCTTCTTGGAGGGTTCAAACCAGCTTCCTGACAACGGGCACCCTCTGAACAAGCAGGAATCAGTTGGCTGCAGCATGAAAGCTGCCCCGAGGGCTCATGCAGCAGTTCTGTGGTGAGAGCCCTGGGGACACTTAGCAGCCCATGCTGTGCTCAGGAACCGATAACGACAAACCTCTTTGGGACTTCAGAATGCAGTCAGGTCACCATTCTGCTGGTGCTAGCCTGAATGGGCTGTGTGTCCTTCTGGAGTCGCTGGAACGGCTGTGTTGTGCACTGAGTTTAGCTGGTGCTGTGTACGGTGCTGGTCTGAGGGAGCTGCTCAATGAGGATAACCAGGGTTGCTTTCCTTACGCAGCATTTCAAACTCATGCTTCACTAAATGCAGTTCTGTCTAGGATTTGTGCATTGTCTTTGTGCGACTTGTGGTGGATGGGAGCTACTCTAAAGGCTTCTAAGGGCAGTCCTTAAGCATTTGCTTTGAAACACAAAGAAATGTGCTTTCCCAGGCGCTGAACAAATGGATGAACTCGCTGTTGTTCCGGATCTCATTCCACAGGCGAGCAAATGTAGCTTCAAGTTGGTCAGAGTTGATGTCATCAAATCTCTGTTGACCAGTTTGAGAGCATCGATCCTAACATTATAAGGAACTGAGGGCTTCTCTGAGGCTTTAATATCACATCTAAGTGGCATTTTACACTGTTGGCAATAGTAAACTCTTACCCAACCAGGGCATCCGAAGCTGTAGAGACATGGCTGTGTAGAAGTAGCGTCTTCTTACTCAGTGACTGCCCGTGTGCCATCTCAGTGGGTGCTACACATGATGCATTAGTAGTCAGCATTTCTGAGCCCTTTGCAGGAACATCAGTACATGCAACGTGCTGCTTCCTGTAACCAAGCTTGCAGTTAAAATCTGTTATCAAGGTTTGTTTCCTGTATAACCTGGGATGTGTTGCAGTCTGTGTTGCAGTTGGTGCATCTGATTGTGCTGTTCTGCAGCACCACTGAACTAGAGGGACTTTGTGTTATCAGACGTACAGGCGTGGGGTTGTGCAGAGGTAGCACTGTAAACACGGACCACAACTCATACGGTGGTGTCTGAATGGGAGAGATGCCTGGGGGCAGCTGAAGTTGGTTGGGAATAGACTTGAGGTGGAAGCAGCTTTCTGAAGCAGGAGGTGCACAGATGCAGCTCCTTCTATACACTGGTGTTGTTTCTACCTACAACTTGTGTTTTTCCATTAAATGATGGGAGCTGGTGAGATCCCCTTCTGGAAAAGAAGTGACCCTTATAGAGAAGTTGCAGCTGGCAGTGTGAAGTTAAGCACTGCTTGTTAATTCTGAGGGAGCCCTTAAATGGAGGCGTGCGCCGTGTGAGTGTGGAAAGGATGAATGGCAGCTTGCCGTCCCTGCCCAGCTCTGAGCGGCTCTTCCTTCTGGAGGAGGCCGTTGGAGCAGAGGACCTTCAGAGCTCCTTCCCATCTGAGCTCTGTGATTTACAGCCCGGGGCCGGCCGTGTCTTGGTGTGTGCGCAGAGCAGTTCCTGTGGCTGTGCAGGATGTGTTCCCAGGGCGGCCTCGCGCCGGGGAAGGCTCCGAACCATTTACTTAAAGGCTCCCTGCGTTTTTACTTCAGCAAACGAACGGAGTTAGCGGGGCCATAAATCTTTTTTGCAAGTCAGGCTGAGCAAGGCTTCCTGATGCACTGGGGAACGTTGGTCTGCATCCAGACGGCGTTAATCCTCCTGACTGTGGGCTTGGAGAAAGTAATCCTCAGGTTTCCTTCTCTGTGCAGTGAATCTAATGCTCCATCCAGGGCTCATGCATTTTGTATGATGCTCTCTGGGTAATGCTTTCCTCCATAGCAAGCTGTAGCCTGCCTTGGTCTGTACGGAGCTGCAAGATGAGATTGCAGGAATTGGGTTCTTGAGCAGTGAGAGCACTGTGAAAATTAAACCCTGTGGGTGATGCAACACCAGACGTGCTGCTTATGGGTGATATGATTAAAGGCTGTTCTCTGGTGATAAGTGAGTGGGAAACCATGCAAGCTGATGAGTTGAATCAGGTGGTGTGCTTCAGTGTTCTCTGTGCAATGGAAGTCTTTTCACCCTTCTTCTCTACCCAGAGTATGGGCTGTCACCCTCATGTACAGATCGAACTTAATTCCACGTGCTTCCTTTTAGTAGAGGTCAGTATTGGAAAGGCACTAAATACGAATTAGGCTGGGGTTTTTCTGCCCACACGAGGTACAACAAGAGCGGTATTGTCAGAGGCATTGCGGTCTTTTTCTTTTCCACTTGGAGGAAGTTCTCACACAATTAACACCTTTTCAGCGAAGAAGAAAAACGTGTTAATTAGGCACAGCCCCTGTTAAATGGCAGACGGCTGTTGCTTAGGCTTCCGGATGATGGATGCGGTGGGAAGATGGGAAGAGGAGCTGGACAGCTTCTGATGTGGCTGATACAAGTTACAGGTGAGATTTATCAAGTAAAAAAGTTGAAAACAGGCTGAAGTGAAGGAAAACGAAGCCACCTCAGAATATCCGAGATTCACTGTGGAGATGGAGTCATTTCCTCCTCCCTCCCTGAAGCTGGTAGGAGCTCCAGCCGTGCCTGGAATCCTGAGGCGGTACGAATGCAGCATTGCAAAGCACGTTGAGGCGTTCCAGTAGGGTTGAGTTCTGTTCTTCCCTCACAGCTCCTCATAAATGCACGTTTTCAGATCACTTCGGGACTGAGGGTCCAGTGACTGATCTGCCATGGGTGCTGGTGGTCAGAAAGCTTGGCATGGCTTCACCTCTGAGGAGCCCAGGGTATTTGAGAGTGCTAGAAAAGGGTTTTGGGGAAGAAAATGTATTGGCATCTGCAATTCCTAATAGCAGGAAAAGGGTATCACAAGTTTAAAAACAGGAAGACCTTATTGAGAGCTTCAACCCTAATGCCTGCTCTTGGTGGTAAAGCCTCAGCATAAAGAAGATGGTGTTTGCTGGTGACATCTGCATCTCATCCGGAGTATTTCGGGTAACGCTGAACGTTATTAAAAAAGAGCAGCAACAACAGCAAAGCTCTTTAGCAAAGATGTTGGCCTTTTGCTGTCCCACTTAGGAGAGACCTTCCTAAAACCATTTATTTGTAAAAATGAATGGCTGTGCATTAATAAGGAGCCTTTTGTGGGTGTTCAGAGACCAAAGAGAGCAGGATACATGGCTGTACCAGCTCTTCTCATTCTGTTCGTGTGGAATTGCAGGCAAAGTTCTCAGCTGGTACACAGCAACAAGACCTGCAGGGCTGTGCAGGCGGTGAAACGGGCACATGGCAGCCTGCTGGGACAGCTGTGAAGCATCAGCCAGTGCACGGGGTGGCTGTGGTTGTACATACTGACCGTCTGCAAAGCACTCAGGCCCAAAGCTGTGTGTGGGCTCACGCTGCGCTCAGCTCTTTGTGCTTACCTTCCAAATGCTTCTCTCGTTTGAGAGCTGGGTTTGAGCTGTTTTCTTTCTTCCACTAACTGGAATTCAACACAACTGCATTTCATGTAGTCCTGGCTGCTCCTGTCGTCGTGCTGGGCAGGCCTGATGTTACCTCTGCTGCCATTCACATGAATTCTCTTAAAGACAAAAGCTGATTTTATTTTTAGCATCCTTTTCTAGGACTAGCTGTTAATTTGGGTTAATATTCCCCCTCTGCTTCTCCAGTGCCATTGGCACTGATTCTTTAGCAACTTGTGTGGAGTTTCAGCAATGAAAGGGTATTTGCATCGGTGGCACAGTCGTTTTGCAGCTCAGGGTGGCTGTCAGGTACCACCTTTGTGCTGTTTTTTGGCTGTGGGTGTATTTTGTACTAATAGTCTGTTAAAGATCCTCTTTTTATGTGCTCCTTCAAGCAAGTGAGGGATTGAAGCTCTTTGGTCGCCGTGATGCTGTTTAGAGCTGTTCAGGAATTGTCTTTGGTGTATTTTTGCATTGGTCTCCTGCCAGGGTAGGGCACAGGCTGCTGTAGCAGCTGCAGAAGCTGGTCAGAACAGCAGTTCAGTGTTTCTCCGCGCCTCCGAAGCGCTCACGTCGTGGCTGTGTGCAGAGTTCAGCCCTGTGCTCACACGCCAGCATCAGCAGGCAGATGAGCTTTATTGCATCTCCCACACACATTCTTGGGCGGATGCTGCTGGCTCTTCTCTGGTCACAGAGGGCAGTGTGTGCAGGGCTGCTGCCGTTTGGAAGGGGTACTGCTGCTATGCAGAGCTGCAAATCGTTGGTGTTCCAAGGCTGGAATGTCGCTTGGCTTGGCCTCACTCCTGTGCAGCGGGTCGCTCAGATACTGGCCAGTGAAGAATTAATCTGAAAAGGTTTCTTTTGTCGGTAGAGCCTCATCAGCGGCAGCAGGAGTGGTAAAGCTGAGCTTCGGCACCTCAAATCTTCAGCCTTCTCATCCCTCTCCCCTCCTGAACTCCGGGCAGTGTGGAACTTTTCCATCCTTCTGGCTCTGCTCTGTGCTCATCTTGCTGCACATGGAAACTCCTGCCTGCCCTTTGTTGGTTCTGTTGGGCAGATAACCATCAATTATTAACAGAAGGTTGGGTTGGAAACACAGTAGTGTGCTTTGTTTGCTCCATCTTCTGTGCTGTCATATGTTACTTACTTGCACTTTGGGGTATCTGGTAAAATCCTTGTGAGGAGTGTTTAGCACTGGAGCATTCCTGGTCCTTTTATGCACAACAACAATTAGACTTCAGAACACCTTTTTCTTTGAATGAGGAAAACTCGCTGTGTAACAGAATAACTTACAGGGGGCTATGAGGGTAAATACAGCTGTCACTGATACTGAAACTTCCTAACAGTATTTTCTTCTAAGCACTGAAGGCACTCATACCTCCTGCAGCAGACAGCAAGGATCCGTGTCAGACTCGGGCTGTTCTGCTCCTGCTTTGGGATCGTAAGGTGCGATAGATGCATTGCCTCCTTCCCCAGAGCCCTTTGCAGGCAGTTGATGTTAACCTCTCTTCTGCTCTGTTCTCCTGTCTGGGGCTGACGTTTGCGTGCTGAAGGTGGAAATCCTTCTTGCCACGGGTGCTTCCCTGCAGAGTACAGTCTTTAACTCATGCAAACACGGGCAGTTCCCAGCTGTCAGTTGGAACTCGTATGATCTTGACGTGCTTGCATTTTGCCATGCAGTCTTTCTTCTGATGCTCCTATTTCTAGAGCGGTGCAGAACGTGACAATAACAGAGCAGTGAGTGCTGTGCAGAGGAGAAGACCAAGTAAGGAAACTGTTGGGCTCCGAAAGCCTCTTATGTAAGCAATGAAATCTGCACAGTGTCATTTTCTGTTTGGTTGTGAACAATTAGGGAAATCACTGACAGCTGCCAGAACGCAGCAGTGCTTCAGTTTCCAGGCTCCTGCTGTGTTGCAGCAAACATTCAGTGTAACATTTAGCTTTTTTCCAGCCCGTTCTCTCAACGTGTCTGCTGGGTACTGGCAGGTCTCAGCACTTCTGTAGCCTCTGGCTGGGTGTTTTAATCAGAAGCGGCCCTCTGGCAGATGTGCAGTGGCTGGAAGCACCGCCTTGCCTTGACTTACTGGTGCTATTTGCTGCACTGCCTTTGCTGTTTCACGGCTACGGAGCATGCGAGTGTTAACCCTGGGTTCTTACCTGGCCTTCTTCGTGGCACTGCCAGTGCTTTGCAGTGCTCAGTTCTGAACCTGCACGAGGGCTTTTCTGCCGCCTTTGCTCCCATTGCTTCTGACCTGGAGTATCTCTTGAGACAGCACTTCTGTGCTGGGATGGGGCAGATTGTGGAGGTGTGTGCTGATGGCATCGCGTCTGAGTTCCGGATAGCGTTGCATTGAAATTCATCATAATCTCAGACACTGGTTTTCAAGAGGATTTGGAGCTGATGGAAGCCCAGGGTTTAGAACTTAAACCCGGAGAATATTTACTAAAGAGCCCTTCGGATGCAGTCATCCAGTTTAATCTTTCTTCTTTTTAGGCTATGTGCTCAAGATGCAATATTTTAACAGGGCAGTTAATACAGCATCAAACTCTAAAGGGGAAGCTTTTAGCAGCTTGTGCTGTCTGCATTAGTGTGGGAGCACTAAGCTGTGGAGAGAAGGTGGGCTGTGGTGTGCTGTCGCTTTCACCCTTTGCACCAGTAAAGCACGCTCAGACAGGTCTTGCTGCTTGATTTCTGCCTCTTTGGAAGTTCCAGGTTTCCTCGCTCAGGGTTCCTTGAAATGGAGACAGTCCAGCAGAGCAGGATCATAGCCCAGCCTGCTTTGTTAGCTGGAGTAGAGATGTGAGAGCAGCGTGATCCTTGTTAGCCCCAAGGAGCAGCACGGTGTTCTTAGCATCGTTTGTAACTGCTGCTAATTACAGCAGCTCTGTTGCAACACCTTTTCCTCTCCCTCCAGCAACGGATTGTTTGCAGTGGTATTTCTGGGAGCACAGAGCTCACCTGTCTGTAGTGCTGGAGTGCCAGGCTAAGAAAATCCTCGTCGGATGGGTTTGTAATTGGAATGATTTCTGGTGCTAATTGACTTCTGTGCAGCATTTGTTCCTGTAGCTATGTGAAGCGCTTCCTAATGCGTGTGCCTCAGGAATCTTACTGCTGCATTGTCTGACAGTCATCCTGAAAGTGAGCCTTGGTGTTGAGGGGAGGGTGAATCCATCTCTGGTGTGTGGCACTGCCTTGGGCTGGGAGCCCTGCTGCCCAGGGAGCGCGGCCATCTGATGTGCTGCATAATCTGTCTGGCCAGCTGCATTGTAATCTTTCAGTTTCAGGGGGAGGCAGGCGTGGGGGGGAGCAGGCCGGCTTTAAGGCAGCACGGTTTTCAATAGATACCTTTGAAAATAGGATTGAAGGGCAGTTGAGTGTGTCTGTGCTCTTAACACTGCTCGGAAGCTGGTAAGTATTGAAGGATTTCACGCCATAATAAGGATGTTTGAATCTGATTGTGAACGTCACACGGCATCCTGGTTCAGGAGGCGAACATTGGATGGTCTCTGGAAACAAACAGCACCAAAGGGGCTTCCTGACTGCTGGGGTGACCTTTCTGCCCGTGTGATACACTGATATCCCTTCCACCTCTATGATGTGAATGCTGTGCTCTCCGAGTCTTAGCCTTCAGCTGCGGGTGCTCAGTGTTGTGCTTTTTCTCTAGAAGTCACGTTAACAGCTGTTATTGTAGATTGCTAATGTCTGATCTGTTTGCTGTACCTCGTTGCTTTGTTCTGTATAAGATCTTTTGTTTTCTGCTGCTCTGTCACTGCGTTTCTGCTGCCCCTCCCTCTAGCTGGGTTTGTCAAGTCGCCCATGTCAGAAACTAAGCTCACGGGGGACGCCTTTGAACTGTACTGTGATGTGGTTGGGAATCCCACTCCAGAGATCCAGTGGTGGTATGCTGAAGTCAACCGGGCTGAGTCTTTCAAACAGCTGTGGGATGGCGCTCGGAAGCGCCGTGTCACCATTAACACCGCCTACGGGGCGAACGGGGTGAGCGTGCTGAGAATAACCCGCCTTACCCTGGAAGACTCTGGGACTTACGAGTGCAGGGCCAGCAACGACCCCAGGAGGAATGACTTGAGGCAAAACCCCTCCATAACGTGGATTCGAGCCCAGGCTACTATAAGCGTCCTTCAGAGTGAGTTCGGCACCCCACAGTAGTGGTACTGTAGTATCTAGAGGCAGTCTAGTGTCCTTACCTTCCCCACGTCCCCCACTGGCCCCCTGCTGCCTTGTCCTGGTGTCTCGAACCCAAGACCGTTCCTCTGCCTGTAGTGCTGCCACCTGTCTGTCTTCTCCTTAGGATCGAAGGACTTGGGACAATCCGGGGATGTTTCTCATAGCTTGTGTGTGAAAGCAAGCCTGATGCTCAGTTTGTGCTCCTTCCCTGCCCCCGTTAGTAGTAGGTTTCCAGCCACCCTGATGCTAGCTTCTCCGTGAGTGCCTTTGTCTTTGATTTCTGTGTTCTTCCCAGGTCTAACTATTGCATTTCTTTTTAATTTCTTCCGTTCTCTTGGGATTTCCTCTGAATGCCTTCCTCACGTGATTTTGGTTGCTTCTGTAGAGATCTTCCCTTTTCGTTGTGTGTGACTTTTAACGTTCAGATTTTTCCATGAAGTCGTGGTGTTTCTTTTCCTTTCTGAACAGCAGCATGTTTCCTGGGGAGTTCTCTGATGCAGCAGCACTGAACTTATGCAGCTGTTTGTAATCCAGCCTATGACAGGGGGGAAAAAGCCCTGCTCCAATGTTGGAGTAATAACGTTTGCTAAACAGCTGTCGTCTGAGAATGTGACCTTTAGCAGGGGAAAGCTTGCAAAAGCAGAGAATATAGCAGACACAGAATTGCTTTTTGGTGCCTATAGTTCCAAGCCCTTTCAGCCTTTGGCTGGCTTTTAAAGCCAGTGCTAGATGGGAGGGGAAATACGTATCATGAGAGCTGGTATAGAAGAGCCCTCTTTCGTTTTGTGTAGGGTGGTAGATGATAATCCTTGTTTGCTAACAAGATAAAGCAAAGGCATAATGAGTTAAAGGCAGGGCAGCTTAAATCTGCAACGTGGGCCTGGATCAGAGACCCCTCTGGGAAGTGGAAACGGCATCCATGCGCATGGAAAAATGGACAGCCGACCCAATGGGTGTGCCTGAGAAGTGGAAGTGGCATTGGGTTGTTGAGCTGAAACCCGCTCAGCTTTCAGTCCTGGTGCTTGCTCCCTCTGTCGTCCTTTGAGGACCAGCTCCTGGGGGGCTTTGGTCTGTGGGCTGCTCGCGTTGCCTCCGGTAGCAAGAGCTGAGTAAATGTAGGAAATGATACTGCCTTAAGACAAAGCTCGGAGAAATTTGTCTTGCAGGAAGTAACATCTCCTGGAATGCCCCCTTCACTGCAACCCCGAGCTCCCCCTGCGCACGGCCGGTCCCTGCTGTCTGTTCTCCTCTCGGTGTAGTCCAGTCAGCTCTAGCAACTTGCAGAGGGAGCAAATCCTTTTCATATGACAAGGCAGTGATGGTGGCCACGGCCCTTGGGAGTGAATTGCTGTGAAGATGTCTCCATATGGAAAGTGGGTTTTTCCTCTCTCAGGCCATTGAAACTAACCCGCTCTGGGGACTGAAGGCTAACCTCTCATCTTCCTCCCCAGTTCATGTCATCTCCTTGCATCTGGTGCTACTAATTCTGGAGTGTGTGTGGTGACTTCGTTGCTAAGTGCCTTGTGACTGGGATAATTATTCCAATCCTGTGTTTTATTCACGCTTACGTGTGGGGGGGAAAGTACTGAACTGAATATTTTAATGCTTTTGCTCTGTGACGTTCTCTGTTAAGAGATGTGACCTACTGTTGTTGGGAGGCAGAGCGCTTCGACATCGAACCCCAGCGGGTCCCTGCTGGAAACAGATATGGGGAGAAGCTGACGATGGGGAGCATCGTGTCTGACACTGCCCAAAGTGCTGTGCTCTGTGTGTGAGCACAGCCTGCCTCCGGAACGGGAATTCTGGCTGAGCAGTGCTGGCGCTGCCAGCTGGTGGTGCCTGGTTTGCTGTCGGCCCTGTTTGACATCAGCACCACGGGAAGAGAGCAGCTGGATCAGAAGAGCGGAGAAGTCAAGTGCAGCCTAGTTCTGAAAGTTAGCACCCCAGAGCTCGATCTGGCTTCGGTCTCGTTACTGATTTGCATAATGAATTTTGCTTACGGATCGTTTTACAACCAGATCTCACCTAAAACAAGCAGTGCAAACGATAGGTGTGTGAAAATAACTCTTGCACCTTGTTCTTTCAGTTTGACATCTTTGGTTGCCACTGTCCCAGTGGTACTCCACGTGCAGTTTGTCCTACAGAACTAAATGGAGTTAGAACTGCCTGAGTGCTTTCATTTATTACAAACTAAAATGGTACAAATGCAGGTAAAAGATGCTTTTGGTGCGTTTGACTTCAGCTGTCTGGGAGCTGTAATGAAATAGCTGTGAGATCTGTGGCCAGCCCGCTGAAACGAGGAGAAAAGGGTATGTGGGGCTTCCAGACGGCTCTGTCAGGTTTTCAGAAGGTAGGTATTTTTTATGCCTGCCTCTGTGGGCAATAATCAAAGCCCTGTATTGGGTAAATGGATGTTTTGTGCAATGAGAAATGCTCTGTTTTTGACAGGACTGCTGTTTTCCCCTCACCATTCCATTAAATAACTTGTTTTCCAAGTACTCGTCAGATGAGTATCCCGAAGGCTGCATGGGCACGACTGAATTTGTATTCCAAGTATCTCATGGCAAAGGGAAAAAGTAAACTAAAAAACAATTGAAAATCCTTTGCTGACGTGCAGAAATCACTGAGATGTTCTTTATTGAGCAGTTTCTTCACCTTGCTGACCCAGCCGCAGGGCAGGAGGCTCTTGCCCCATTCACAGGTTGAGGTATTTTCAGCAGTCTAATGGAAAGAATTGCTCAGTCTCCCCAAAGCTCTGTCATTCTGTTCTATTCTTTTAAGTGAGTGCTTGAAGCTGTGAGCCCTGCGCCCTGCTGCAGCCGGCAGGGAGTGCCTCGTGTGTGGTCTCGTTGTGAAATGAGGCTCGCTTTTCTCATCATAAACGTTTATGGTTCGGGGTGCTTGAAGAACCTGACTCCAGTTTTAACATGGCGTGTATTCTTATATTTTATTCTTATGCATTAAGGCCTACTTTCAGCCATTTTTCTTCAGACTTGTGTCTTATTCAGAGGGTGTTTGGTCTCATTCCACACACGGGAGAAGCTGCTCTGCATCTCTCTTAAGCTTAATCAAAGGTAACTTTGCTCCCATGCTCTGTGTGGCTTTGTATAGCGGAGCGATGCTCGTGTCTGGTGAGGGAAGATGGGCAGGTGCAGACAGGATAGATTCCTTAGGCAGCCACTAGTGTTTGTTGTTAGTGAAACATTACTCAGCAGCCGTGCCTTGGAGGGCTGTTCTCTGCGGAAAATGGTCTTGTTTTAAATCTCAGCACAAGCAGAGAGGCCAAGTAATAGCCAGGCTGAAGGTGCTTCCAAAGGAACAGCTAATCTCTTATCTGTGTACTCCTGGGACGTGTTTACCTGTTTTAAGTTCAGCAGTGTGTACAAATGGTTGAGTACTGAAATCTGTAGCAATGTTACCTACTAAAATGAGTCTTCTTTTCTTTTCCCATGTAGGGGAGCTGGTCCGTGAGGCGTTGCTTTGCTCTGGTGGTCAGCTGTTTGATGTGACTTTCTTGTTGTCTCCCAAATTAGTGCAGTGACGCTCCTTGTGTGGTCTCTTTTCCTTTCCCTTTCCCCCTTTGAATTTTAGACTAGCGTGGCACATCTGCCAGGGAAGATTTCTTGCTACTTAATGCATTGTTTTCTTTCAGAGCCGAGGATCAATGCCAGCGAGGATGTAACCATCCAAGTGTACGGTCAGGCCGCCATCACATTACAGTGTAACCTCACCACCAGTCCCAGCCCCCTCTCTGCCAGCTACTGGGTGAAGAATGGAGAAGAGATTCCGGGCACTAGAAAAACCTCAAAAACTACAGAATACAAGTAAGTCTCCTTGGGAGGAGAACTCTTGTGCTTTGCTGGAGAATGCCAGAATTGGTGGAGTTGCAGCTTTGGAGCAGCTGTTGGGATGCTGGGACTGCGGGGTGCCTGTCTTGGTGTCCCGTGGTCATACAAACCTGCATTAAGGGCCTGGCAAAAAGTGTGTTTGTGAGTAGTGCTGGAATAACACAGCCCTCCTGTCTGGGTCACATAAATGTAGCACCAAGAAGCACCCAGTAGACTTTGTTATTATGGGCTCATTTCAGTCTAAACTCCTCGACTTCTTTTCTGGAGTACCTATAACACATGAGCAAAGGTGCAAACAGCAAGTCTAGCTTTCCTTCCCTCCCAGGATATTGTGCTCTTATCTCTGTCCTGCTTATATCTACACAAAGATGAATTTTCAGCTGCACTGCTGTTGTACAGGAATAAATCACTGCAGCAATCAGCTGGGTTAGCCATTTCTGACCTTGGAATGTGAAGAACTGCTCTGAGTGTTGTCGAGCAGCACTTTGAAATGATACCACGTCTCGACTAAACTAGCGGAGCTCTGTCACATGCTTCTTGTCAGTATGTCTGTATTTTCAGCATTAACGTGTTCCACGTGTGTGTGCTCCAGGTTTGTCTCTGCTTCCCGTCTAAGGGTATGGAGGAGAGCAGAATGTATATGGCCAGCTCTTCCGTTCCTCTGTAGCTTGCATCGAACAGAAATCCTTCCAGGGTTTCTGCATTCCTGCAGCGGGACTTTCTAGCCATGGAGTTGATGAGAGCATACAGAACGTGTTCAGTGATGCCATCAGAGATCTGCTCTGTCTGTGTGGTTTCCTTGCTTTTTTCCCTCCCAGGCTTTCATTTCTTTCTCTTGGAGCTAGAATGGATCTCAAGCACAACCTTCTGTTCAGTGCTAAGCTAAATTGGGAACTTAGGGAACATCTTAACCACCTGTGGTATTTCTCCTTGGAGAAACAAGACCAGTTTTGAGCCTCCTATTTAGCTGTTACAAGCACCAGCAAGAGGAGCAGGGTAAGGCCTGCTGTATTACAGCGCATCTGCTCTACTGTGCCTCATCTGCCTGTGCACTCTCCTGGCTTCTCTGCCTTTGTCGCAGTTCTGTGGGCTCTTTACTGCACAAATGGCACAGAACTAAGAAGTATCAAAGGTTTTCAGTGCCTTGGCAGAGTGAAAATCACCACAAAGTTGTGGAAGCTGTACTTAGTTTTGACGAAGCCGTGTTCGTGCTGTTCCCTTTTACTTTCCGCTACAGCCCACCTTGCATCACTGGTTCAGTTTTTGCAGTTCAATAGCCTAGTTCTGTAAATAGATGCTGTTAGATGCATAACCACATGCTCAGTATGACGTTCAGTGCTGTGTCTGAGATTTAAAGGCTTTGCTTTATCTAGAGTTTAACTCGATGAGCAGCCTTGTACAAAAGCACCAGCTGGAGTGATGGAAAGGGCGCACTGCATCAGGGCTATGGAGCTCACAGGTTACCCCGAGCTGCCTATCAAGGTTAACTTCTCTAAAACCTCTCCCAAGCTGGGGGTGGTTTTTTATCCTTCTGAATTTCCATGTCCAGTAAAATTATTTGGAGGTTTCAATTCCTGAAGGGGGTGGGAAGGTGAGCAGGCTGGGGAAGCCTCCCTGTCTTCAGTGGGTGAGGAGTGTGGGAGGGCAGCCAGGGGCAGCTTCGGAATTTGGTACATCAACATCTGAAATATGATCTTGAATTCCTGCTCCTTTATAGGTTGCTTCACTGCACGTTGGGCTTTGAGGCCTTCCGTAGCATTTCTGAACCGCATTTGATGCGTTCATGAACTTCTAGTTTGCTTTGTTTGTTTTTCAGGTCCAGAAATACCAAATTATGTAAGCGAGGATTAACGGAAGCGGTGTCAAAATAGTAACAGTTCAGAGGTTATTTGACTTGAGGGTTTGCTTCATACTTAATTGCTCACGTTGTATTTCATTTCCTTTTAAAAGCAGGTTTTGGTTCTTAGTGTTTCAGTCACTGTGTTGGTTTGCTATATGGTTTTATATACATATAGTTGGTACTTGAAGTTCAGTGCTGGTTGTGAAGCAGAAAGAATCTGTAGGTTAAACTACATCCTGCTGCACGGAACAGCAGCAAACACATCTTTCCTGGTTCTTCATTCAGAAGTGATAAAGCTGCTCTTGTTGAATGGCAGCAATAGTAGGAAAGCCCGGATTTAAGTGTAGCTTTTAGTGAACAATTTCAATGCAAAATGAGTAAGGATCAGTTGTAGCGCGTTCTTCTAAACAGCAGGAAGCGTCTGGAAGTGGTTCTGGGCATCCTGTGCTTTAACACTAGAAAATGCTCTTCATCTGTGTGTGTAGTTTGGAGTGGAGTGGTGACTTCTTTCCTCATCTGTTAACTTGGGGCTGGGCAACAGATCACAGAGTTAAACTGAGGAACATGTGGTTGCTGCCTGCTGGGAAGTCCATGGCTGCGACAAGCTGGGCTCCTCTGGAGCCGCAGGGCAGGGCGGCTGTCAGCTGAACGCACTTGTTTCAGGCTCTTGTCTGCCTTGAGAACTTTGCAGCTGTATAGGTTCACACTTGTAGCAGTGCCATAAATCAATAAAGCTCTTCTGGAGGCTGCACAGTTTCACTCTTTATAATGGAGTCTGTGTACAACAACAGCAGCAAATGTTTCTCATCACATCTTAAAAATTGACTGAAACACGGAGACCAGAGAGCGCTTACTGACATATCAGAGCCTTGCACAGACACAGAAACAGGCGTTCTCTGCATTCAGCCTTGAGCTGTGTGACAGCTTCGTATGGAAACCTGCAGGAAGGGTTTGTCCCGCAGCAGCTGGGTGAGGACTTTGCCACCCTTAGCCTGCAGTGTCAGCGTGTGCTGGTGCTCGGAGCCAGTGCTCTTCCAGCCCAGCTGCCGGCGACATGGCAGGTACGGCTCTGATGTTAGGTCATTCTTTATCATCAAGATAATCTTTTCTAACTCTGGAAAGTGGGTATTACTTTTATCTGAAAAAAGTTTATAAAGACCTTTAACTTGAAATTTCCACTGATGACTCTGGAAAGTAAGGGCTGTAAAAGCAGTGCAGACTTGAGTGCAAGCACAGTGTCAGGCTGGGCAGCTTTTTCCATGCGATTAAGCAGTTTCCATGTGCAATTAAGTTCTTTTGCTGCAGTGCTCTTCTCCAGGATTTCTATTCAACTGTGTCCCATTCACTTAATGGTTTGTTTTTCAAAGCCTTTTGGATCACTGGGGAGAGCTCCAACAATACTTAGTTTATTCATTATGGAGGTGTAGCTCTGTGTCACCTCACAGTATGTCTCCATACTCCAGCATGACTGCTGTCAGTAAATACTTGAACACACACACAGAGCTTTGAAGTAATTCATTGCCACAAGCTCTTCAAAGGCCAGCAAAAGGTGGTGAACTGGAAGTAAGCATCATTTCAGGAGAAAATTTCACTTTCTCATTTGTTGCAGCTACAGTTTTCTTATGGTTGGCTTGCATCTGTTTTTACCTCTACTTGCTGTTACTGCATGGACCTGTCCTCATTTCCTGCACGGCCGTAGATTGCTCTTTAGTACCTTGCTTCATGAGCTGACCAGCTTTTGCAGCTTTTCAGTGCCTACTTTGGCTAAGGGAAAACTACCAGTGGAGCAGTGCCGTATCATGACATCAGATGAACAAAGAATGACATGAGATGACAGCACCTGCTTTGATTGTTCGCTGGTTTGTCGCTTTCCAATTGGATGTGCAACAGTTCTTTTCAGTGCAGGCAGAGAAATGTGACTTATTTTACATGCAGGCTGTAGTGAGTAATGAACGGAGTCCTTTGCTTTCAAGCTCAATGCAGCTTCTCCAGCTCAGTTGGTACTGGCTTTCCAGGCTACAGCTCACCTTTTTTCTAGGCAAAAGGCATTTATTTTGAGCAGATGCATCTCTACAACACAGAAAATAAATTGAATTTAACAGCTGCAATTTGTTAAAAGATTGAAGTGTGTGTGTGGGGGGGATCGTTCCTATCCTGTTCATTTGCGGTTGCTGACGTGGTGCCTAACACAGCTCATGTGTTCTCTCCCTGTCTGCAGGATTTTGAAGCCCAGAGCAGAAGAGTCAGGGGAATACTTGTGCGTGTTTGTGTTTTCAAACTCTCCTGTAGCCAACGCCACTATAGAAGTGAGAGGTACTTTTTTTGTTGTTGTTTCCTTTTGTCTCCTCTCCCTAAAAGAGAAGTGCTTTCACTGCCTCTGGCACTCGGTGTCTGCACAGCAGGGCTTACTTTGTCCTCCCTTGCAAAAACAAGTCTGTATCCAGTCTTTGGTTATAATTTCAGAGGAAGTCTTGCAGAAAATCCCAGAGGTAAGACCCACCAATACAGGAATATGAACATTGCTCTCATGGAGAGCACTGAGATACCTTCCAGTATTGCTTCTGTGCTGCTTTGGCAGTTCTGGCTGTCATGAAGGAGCGTGCCTGCCCGGCAGGATAAGATGCCTTCCCATGAGCACAGACAGCTAGCTGTGACTTCCTTCCTGTTTCTGACAGTGAATGAGGCCTCCTGAGTGAATGCGGTGTGCTTTGAGTTTGTCTGTTCCTGAATGGAGCAAAAGTAAGAACCAGCATCTCACATGTGGCAGCTGGGATCTGGTGTGTTGTAGCTTTCTCTCTGGAGACTATTCCAGCTGCTGGGGAAGCCTGGGTGCCAGTTTGGACAGATGCCCTGTACCAGATTGGAGTGTTCTGCTTTCATGCATGCTTTTTTCCTTTCTTTTTTTTTTGTCTTCTGTATGCTGGTACTCTTCTGAAATCTTCAGGACCCTGAAATTGTGGCTAGAAATCACAAAAGTAGAGTGAAGGAACCTTGGGTCAGATGTGCTCTTTGCACTGAGGCTTGCCGTAATGTTTGAGCAAAAGAACAATGTCTGAGATGTAAAAAAAAAAAGTGGGATAGAGTGGAGATAGGAGTGCTCTGTACAGTGTTAAATTGCTGTTCAGTTTGTTCATCCAGTAATGGTGGGAATTGCTGGGCAGCATTGTGGCTGTGGTCACTGCAGAGGTTGTGTTCCTCCGGTGAGATGGAATTGATGCATTATGGCAGCACTGTTAGCCAGAGACAGATGGGATCAATCAAAAAGTTGATTGGAAGTTCTTGCAGGCAGGCTGTGTGTGTCTGGGGCTCGACTAAGGCTTGTTTTATGGCATACTGTAAATTTGTTTGGAACTTAAATGAGCGTTACTTGCCACCTTCATTACATCTCCAGCTCAGACACGGAGCTTCCTCTGTGCTGTTGGAACAGCTGTGGTGGGAAGGAGAGCGCTTGGCTATTCTTTAGCATCCCTGGACTGGCAGTGCAGCACATCCTTATCTACACTGTGATCGTTGACTGTTTAAATTGGGCACTGCAGACCAGCAGCAAAAGCTGAAACCTTTTCCCTGGGAGATTCTGGTGCCTCATTGAGTACAACATGGGCAGGTTCCTGAATGCAGTGTAGGGAAGCGGGACTAATTCAGCAGTCTGTGCAACATGACAATGCACAGCGATACTATGAATCTCTCTCTTGAGAAATGAAGTCTCTTGAACTACACAAAGTTTCCTCAGGAAGATAAATATTGCCAGATAAATAAGCAATCCCACTGATGCTGCACCAAGAAAAGCTTGCTGACTTCCTGTCTTGATTTTAAAATGCTTTTTAATGATCTTGCATATAGTAATCTTTCAAGATATACCCAGCATGATGCAATACCTCTGCCAAGAAGACAATCTAGAATACGCGTTCTTGTGAAAGAGCTGCAAGTTTCTGTTGGCCTAAGAAGGGTTGGGCACGTGAACTTTGTTTGCATTCTGCTCTTGCGCTATTGCTGCTGAACCTTTCAATATCTTAATTAAGATCTCAGTTCTTTCTGCCTTCTCTAGGCTGCTTTCAAGAGTGACAAACTGCTTCCAGAGTCAGGAAGCACAGCTTTGATAATGGATTGAATAAGACCCGTTCCAGCTTTGTATAATCTGTCAAAAGACCTTTTGGAAGCCTTTGGCTTAAGGCTTCTCTGCCGTGCGGTGGCAGAGAGGTTTACGCAGGGGCAGGAGATTGAAGATTCTAGAAGGAAAAGCCAATATATCTGATTGAACCACTGGCAGTAAGGGCAGGAGGAGAATGTAATTAATCCTCCTAACCACTTTTCACAGGTAATTCATGTTTAAATACAAATGAGTAATCATCAGTTAAAAGTTAATAAGCACCGCCCTGGAGGAGTCACACCTGCAGGTTGTTGTTCAGCAGCTGAAACTCGGGGACTGGTAAGGCTGTTCTCCAGCTCCTCTTTGCAGCATCATGGGTGTTCCTCCTTGGCAGAAGTGTGGAGGTTGTCTGAAGTGGGCAGTGCCTTCCCAAGGCTTCTGCTAAGCACACTGGAAACTGGAACACATGTATGCTGGTAAACTGGAAGTGTCTTTGTTGTCTAACTTGTGTTACATGGAGACTTGGTGTAGCTATACAGTGAGATTGCCCTTAAAGCACAAGTTAAAGTGAGCTTTGTGATCTCCCTGCAGTCCTAGCACTGCAGGTAAATTTGTTATGCTTAGAGAGTATACTTTTAGGTTACTGCTCCTGGAAGAGCCATACAGCTAGACTTACATGGTATCACAAATATTCTCCTGGTTATAAACGTCTGAATAATCGCCATCCCAGCTGCAGAGAACACGCAGGCTTTTCTCCCATCCTGCAAAGGAGGGCATTCTTTATGATTCTTGCAGGTGGGTATAAATATTCTGTGCGTTCTGCTACAGCAGTTCTAGTTATCAGATCAAACTGCTGTTCGTACTGCTTGATGCATGGAGATGCTGACTGGTTCTTCACTGAGGCACGTGTAATGTGTCAGTGCTCCGCAAATCTTGTTGGGCTGTGCAGATGCTGTAATTCAATGCTTACCTGCGTGTGTGGCCCTTAGAAGCGTTTGTGGATAAGCAGTTGTAGACAAATTTGTTCACTTAATTGCTGCTTGTAATTGTATTGAAGTTCTGATGCACATAGAAAAGATGGCCCTGAATACAAGAGTGCCTGCGGACCAAAATAGTGACTTTTTGACAACTTGAGAACAACTCTAGCAAATGCCTCGCAGCAGATGTAGCCCAGGGTACACCAGTGCCATTTGCCTTTTATGTAATGTTGCCTGTTTTCTTCCTCGATCTTTACAAGTGCTGTGTAGGAAGAGGAGAGCTCAGAAACACGAGCACTGCTGTCTGGATGTAGGCTTTTTAGCTGCTCCCTCTAAGCAGCGGAAGTGCCTGCAGTGCTCCTGTGGTGGTGTTGTAATGCAGGAGCTCTGCGCGCTGGAAGATTAAAAGCAAGCAATGCAACTCTTAGATGAATTCTCTGTAATCTTTCTGCTGTTATCAAGAGCCTTGGAGAAGGAGGTGGAAACAAGTTTTTCTTGTCTTCTGATGCTCTGCAAGCCGCCATGTCCTGTACAGCAAAGCAGCAGTGAGAACCAGATGGTGAGGAGCACGCTTCCAGTGCCCTCTGGCTGCCCAGAAGCTGTGCAAGCACCAGAAAAGATAATGATGCATTATGACTGGTGGATGGCATCTGCCTTCCCGTCCTTTCTTTTCATGCACCTGGAGAGAGTGCTCTCTGTTGCTTTTTGCTTTGTAGACCTTTCTGCCATCGTGATATCATTCTTCTGGCCTCCTTCCTTTCTCTCTTCTTTCTTCTGCACCCTCATCTTCCATTGTCCCCAGTTAGTTGCTGTTTCCCAATAGCAAGAGCTCAGAGCAGTGTGAGGGCATAAAACGTACCAGTTTGTCCCGGTGCTTACTGCATCCCCAACTGCAGCTGAGCCGGAGGCTCTGGCTTCACACCGATACCCGCATCCAGAATGTGAGCTGTCTGCTTGTGCTGTGGCTCCAGCCCAGGCCGCATGTTGGAAAACCACTGGATGTTTCAGCAGCCATGGAAGCTCTTGGTTTCCTGACTCCTGACTGTCTTAGGAAATCTCTGCAGCAGTTTCACAACGCTGTACCAGAAGGGAATGAAGAAATTGGGCGTTCTGTCGGCACAACTGCATCTTAAAGCAGTCTTAAACAGGAAAAGGAAAACGCACATCACGTTCCCCCATACTGTAGTACTTCTGGTGTCCTTGCTCTCCACCCAGATTATAAAGGTAGATGTAGGTTTGAATTGTAATGCAGAACAAGAAAACTTCCAGAGACCTTTTTCTAGGTCACCCATAAGGCATAATAGTTTTTGTGTGCAAGAATATTTTTAGGTGCTTTTGTCCTTGCTTTGGCTTTGTCTTTTAATGGTAAACCTTGAAAGGGTTCTGTTATCTGGGACAGTTTTGCAACTGTTAGGCATGTTAGTCCTCCCTCCTGTTTTAGTAATGCCAGCCAAATATCTTGAAAATACTTGGAAATCGAGGACTGAAGTCCTTGTACATATGAAGAGGTTTGCATTGCATGTCCTGTAGCAGAACAACAAAAAAATAAGCAGCACTTTCAGGGCTGAATTGAAGTTATACCCTTCTGAAAGTGCTGGCGAGTGCATTTGGTGCCTGTTGTGTACCTGAAGTTTGAAGGCACGATGTGCAGTTTGGCACAGAACTCCTTTCTGTTGTTATTAAAACTAACAAAGGAGTGCTTATAAGGAGATTACTTGTGTTAAAAATGACTAAATCTGTAAATAAATACAGGTTTAGTCATTTTTAACACATCTCAGGCTGCATTTAGCTTAACCTAGCCCCCCCTGTTTTTGTGCTCTCATATGCTGTTTCAAACAGGTCCCTAGATTTCCAGTATTGTTTTTTCCCCAGTTTCACGACGAAAGAACTCAAATCCTTGTTTTCCTCTCATGGGGACATTAGCCTGGTTGCAGTGATGTGGGACCCGGCCCAGCACACTGTGCCCACGTGTGCGTTTTGCTGGATGCTGTTGCATAAAAGCTGAAGTGACATCTCAATCTTCTATGAACAGAATCCGCTTCATTCCGCGCTTTATGTGTTACTGGCATTGCAGCAGGGTGGTGAAAACCTCGACTAGAAAAGCTTCATAGGAAAAGGTTGCTCTGCTGCTAAATCTGTGATTGAGGTCAGCTGCAGCAACATTTTAAATGTAGTTTGTACAGCAGAAGGCAATTAGCCAAACATTTTGATAGAATAAGTACTGGAAATGTCTGAGCCATAGCTCGAAACCGACTAGCATCAGATGCCCTGAAATATTAATATTCCGTGTAATGCTCCCTTCAGACTGTACAAAAATAGTCCCTGCTCGAGCAGAGCTGGAAATGGCTGCTGTGTAACTGTGCCCAGCAAGGAAAAGGCAGAATGTGCTCTTGTCACTGACGCTGTCATTGGGCTAACCTGGCAAAGATGTCCTCCTCTTAAATAGAATTCTCTCCTGGCTGTGGGAGGACGCTGGGTCACCCTGCAGTAAAAGTTACCGTGTCCTAGAAAGGTCTCTCTTCTTCTCATAGAAAAAGTGGGCCGGCTGCACCTTGTCCCCTGCACGGCTCTGCTTCCAGCCTCTTCTGCTGGGAGACAGCAGCAAAAACTCAAGTGCTGTTAAGTGGAGGCTGCGTGGGGCTTTGCTTTAAGCTGGTGAACCCTCTTTCTTCTTTACCTAATGTAAGGAATTTGACAACCCTGGAGTGCTAAATCAGGGGCCGTTGCTTTGTCTCTTACTCTCCACTTCTGCCAGCCTTCCATTTTCTCTATCACCCTCAGCCAAGCCCAAGCCATAGGGAAGCCACTGAGCTTACCTAAGCAGCGTGTTGGAAGGGCAGCGCGGCTGCTTACTGACGCTGGATGTACTGAAGATGTAATGCAGCACACTTAACCCTAAAGCTGGTTGATTTTCTGCTTTGAGATATTTGACGTGAAAACTGGTTAGCATCCCCTTGTAACCAGGCAACATCTGTCTGTCACGTATATTGGAGGTTGTTAGCAAAGACATTTGCCCATGTGGATCCTTACAGGCCTTGATGACGTACTTCTTTTGCTGTTGTATCATCCTGCAGGGAGATGGTAATATTTCTCTGAAGTACTGAGCGTGTGACTTGTCAAACGTTTTCCCAGAGAGCTGTGGTGTAAGTTTTGAGAAGGGCATGTCCAGCTGATGCTGCCCAGTTGCACAAGAGATGTTGCTTGTTTCTGCTTTGCGACAGTCCGGAACTGAAACGTTTAACTCTTCTGACTTGCTGTTGCAACTGAGCTGTCAAGAAGCTGTGATCCCTCCCTAGCCCTGTCTGTAGGGTTTGCCAGTGGTAAAGGCAACTTAGCCTAAGTAGCCCCTTGGGATAAACTCCGGTGCCCAGGGTCTTTTCCTGGGGCTCTGAGCTTGGACTTTGACTAGATTAACAGATCAGCGTCCAGCAATCACACAGCAGGCCACGTGTGGCATAATTAGCAAGCTAGAAAGCGAATGGGCTTTAAAGGTGGTCACAACGGCACCAAAGCCATCTGCTTAAGCAAAGGTTCAGGTCGGGCACTCGATTGATCCAGCGTAATCCCTCGTGAGGCATTAGGCTGCAGTGGGCTTCTGCATGGAACCTGCTGCAGGGAGCAGAGGGCCGTTATTTATAGACCAGTCTATCCAGAGTACCCTAAGCTGATGGTTAGGGCTGTGGTTTGCTGGTTATAACCCTATAGCTCCTTATATATATACACACACAGCATATATACAATAGATATTTGCATGTGTGCTGGATCAAACTGTTCTCTTGGGGAGATCTTGACTTTTGCTGCATGACACATACCCAGCTGCAGCATCACTGCGAGGCGTAACAAGCGCGTTACACGTCAAGGCATGTTTGTGGCCCAGATCTCCAACTGTGCTGCGAGGAGTAGTGGCCTGATTCAGCTCTCAGAGCGTTGCGTTAAGACAGAATCGGTGCAGAGCTCTGACACAACGGGCAGGTTGTAACCAGAATCCCCTCGAGCTCTGTTTCAAAGCTGAAGATCCCCATGGAGCCAGGGGGAGATGAGGGTGTTCCTCCTGTTCCTGCACTGGGGAGTGGTGCAGCCATCTCAGTTTTGTGGGTTTTTGGCACATCACCGAGTTTTGGTGTTGAAGGATGTTCCTGCAGATGTTCACTTGAGATGCTGGTTGGATAGATGTGGGAATCAGCTTTCCTTCTTTAAGGTGGGCTTGGTGTGGGAAAGGCAGCAGCTCCCAGGGAGCTTCTCTCTTGTTCTCTTTTCAGAGCAGCTTAAAGTAATTACCTTCTCAGTAAACACCCTGTGAACGCAGAGGTTTTGTTTTCTTCTGCAGCTATCCCTGACATCACCGGCCACAAGCGAAGCGAGAATAAAAACGAGGGGCAGGAGGCACTCATGTACTGCAAGTCCGTGGGCTTCCCGCATCCCGAGTGGGTGTGGCGCAAGAAGGTCAACGGAGTGTTTGAGGTAAGAGGCTGGGGGTCTTGGCATGCCTAGGCGGCGTGTTTTATCCTTCCAAGGCTCTCTAATAAGGAGTGAAACAACCACCTTGCATTGCTACGTTCTTTTTCAGTTTTACTGTTGGGTTAGCAAGACTTAATACAAGGATTTGGCAGTTAGCCCTGTTCGGTGGTCATATTTCTCCAATGTGGCAAGCGGACTGGTGAGCTAGAATTCTGATCAGCAATTGGGATGACAGAAGAGAAGCTGGAGTCCTTCAGCCTGCCTGTTTTTGTTAGCGTATGACCTGCTGGAGAGCTAGTCGTTTGCTCAGTAGATTGGAAACAATTACTACGCAGGTAGTAACGTGAGTTGATTGTTCACTGTTAAGTGGGAGCTTAATTTTTTATGGGGCAGTGCAGTATGGGTGACCTGTCCAGTGCTGTGAGTCACCAGAGATCTGGGTGCTCTGTAGGCTTCCTCACACTCTTTCTGTTGAAGTTACCGGAGAAATTCATCCACAATTAACTTTAAGGAGGGTCAAACTTCTGTACCTTGTCTTTAAACATATCAAGTCTGGAAGCCTTTTGTTCAAATGTAGAAACAATATGAGGCCTCAAATTTCCTGTTCTCTGAACGTTCCTAAAGTTTGGTATTTTTAACTGCCCTGTCGCCAAATCTGTGAGTAGTATGTGTGAAAACAACACAAATGCAAATACAGTAAGTCCACTGTATTTTAAATAATGAGAAAATCTAATGCAATATAGAATAATCTTAACCTGTGCTGCATATGTGATCACCACCGCTGGCATTTCCTGGTTGCTGTTGTTAAAGCAGGATAAAATACAGCATGTCAGTCAAGCTGATGTGTGTTTTTGTGTGTGTTTGAAGCACAGTTCATTTTAGGGAGAGATACAGAATGGACACTGGTAGTAGGCTCTTCTGTGGTGCTGAAGTATCGACTCCTTTGCCAGAATCCATCACGTTTCGTCTGGTTTCCGTGACGCAGAAATGAAAAGCCTTGGCATCAGAACTCACTAAAGCTCTCTCTCTTCTCTTCCACCTCTCTTCTTTTATCAGGACATCAACAACTCTTCTGGAAGATTCTTTATTTCGAATAAAGACAACTACACTGAGCTCAGCATCACGAACCTACAGATCAACGAGGATCCCGGCGAGTACCAGTGCAACGCAACCAACCAGATCGGCTCCACGTCCGTCACAACCATCCTGCGTGTCCGCAGCCACTTGGCTCCTCTCTGGCCCTTCCTGGGGATCCTGGCAGAAATTTTTATCCTCGTTTTCATCATAGTTATTTATGAGAAAAGGAAGCGGCCAGACGAAGTCCCAGACGGTAAGTGTGCTCAAAGCCGCTTGTGAGAGGAGACAAAAAAGCAAAGCAAACTTACGGAAGCAGAAGCAGAACAGAGTGGGTCTTTGTGGCAGGAAGGATCATCAGCACAGTTCTTTCAGCTCTGAGCTCTTTGCCTTCATCTATTCACTCTCCAAGTATTAAACCCAGTAAGTGGAGAGGGTCCCCCAGACCTTGGACTGTGGGATGGGAGGGGAATTACAGCAGTATTTGTAAAGTGTTTTGTTGCACGAGGTGGCTCTAGTGCCCCGTCTCTTTCTCGCTGTAGTGGCCATGAAATCCTGCATGTCAGTCCCACGGAGCATGGGGCAGCATGGGGAGACGTGGAAAAGCTCTGATCCCTGGTGATGCCTGGGTCAGACACTGGGCAGGTTTTGGGAGGAAACGTGGCACTGCAAGGGATTGGGACCACAGATGTTTCAAAAAAAAGTCACATTTTCAAGGGGGTGGGTGGGGAGGTGGGAGGTAGGGCTCTTATTTTAGTGTGTAACTGAATTAGTAATGTATTTAAGGAATGCTCTGGAAACTAACTAATATCCACTGAGTTGTATTTTCTTAAGATTAGCTTATTAGGTTTGGTAACAGTGATTAGCTGCAACTTCTTTGTGTACCAAACAGCCTGTTTTATCTTTTGAGCTTCTCCTGCATATCTTCCTCGGGGAAAAAGGGGCAGTTTGAAGCTAAAATGAGTATTTGAAAGAACCTCTTTGACAAAAACGCTTAAAAGTGACACCTAGTTGCTTACTACAGTGTTTATCAAGAAAACTTACTGAGGAATCCTTGTGAGAAACAGCTGGTAATGCCATCTTGCTTGCTGTAGGAACATGACGTGTCCAAATGAAGGAGCAGGTGCTGCAGTGGGGAACACGCTGAGTCAGTGTGGGGAAGCACTGAGTCATTGGGCTTTTCCTGGGTTGGACAAGCCCTGCAGCACCACAGATAGCTTCCAAAGGCAGCTGTGCTGTAGCTTGTGCAGCAGTGACTGGCTGTTGGGTTGCACAAGGGCTCAAGAACAGCGCAGCAAGACGTTTGCCTTTTGGGATGAAAACATAGCTGCTGAAACATCGATCTGCTTGTCGAGCTTGGGAAAAACAACGTCGCTGTTCCCAAGTTGTGTTTTAAAGAATGGAAAAAGAAATCTTGCAAATAATAAATGTTCATACTTTGGCTGAGGCTTAGATCACTTCCATAGCTGATAAAAACATTCTTAAATAGTGCATACCTGGAGGAAAGTAGCTTTTGATCTTAACCACCTTGGTGGCATCTACTAACTTCTTACAGAGCATGCATTGAGACTGTTCCCAGGTGTGTAGCCAGCAACATTTAAACCGTGTAGTGCATGTACCTCTGCTACTAACAGCTTTGTGGTTGCTGAGGGGGTTTCTATGGCCAGCAGTCTGTCCTCACAGCAGCTCTCAACCAGCCCAGAAAACTTGACGTGTTTTTCAGAGAAGCATTTAAATGTCCACTTGTGCTCCTCTTGCTCTACCATTTTGACCTGACTTTGGTGTCAGGATGGCCGGGGAGAATCCTGCCTCATTTTTTGGTGGCTGTTGATAGTTCCCTGTGTTTCTCAAACTGTCTCTTGGAGAAGTTTCACTAGGATTGAAACAAAGCATCAACAATTGTAAATTAATATGGAAATCCTTACTGTAAGCAGCATAAACTGGCCTTAATCCAGTAGAAATTGGCTTTGACTTGACCAGATTGCAACGCAATGAGCGTGTTAGGGCAATTAAGCCTTACTAAGAGGTGAAGCATTCATAGAGGTTCGTTACGGGCTCAGTTCTGTGACTGAAGTTTTCCTGGCTGGTCTGGCTGCTCTTCGGATGCCTGAAGAATTCCAGGCTCATCATCTCTGATGGAGGTGTCCCAGATGATGGGCCAGGTAACTGAGGTCACTGACTTTGCTTGCTCAGTTGGCTGTTATTTGAAAGGCAGCTCAGCTGGAGTCCTGGAGAGCGATGATGCTCTGGGGTGCCCATCTGTTTTCTCTGCCCACTTTCTTGGAGGACAAAATTCAATGCTGAATATCACAGTCTACGTGTTAGGTTTGCTTGGATGGAGAGAGAAAATCGGCATAACTAAAAAGCTATCTTGAGTCCTGTATTTGCTTGGACACTCCTGTACTTCAGTGCGTTTGGAGCATTCTGTGAATACTGTGGTGGGAAACACCCTAGAAGCCAGGGCATTTTATGACTGCCTGTGTGAGAAATCACTGATAGTCAGCTGATTTCCACACTTCAGGAATAACCTAAGTAAAACACTCATGTCACTTACTTTAAATACATTGTTATGAAATGCCAAAGTTAATGTTCGAATGCAGTGGTTCTGTCTGGAATTGGAACTCGGCGTTTCCAAACCAGTATGTCTGCCTCTGCGTGCTGCAGTGAGCAGTGGCAGTACCGCCAAGGAGCAGCTGATGGGGTGCCTAACAGAGTATGAATTAGATGCTTGTCTGAACGTCACATTACGTAGCATAAATATAATTTGGTAGCTGCTGTGGTCTCTTTTCCTTTCTCTCAGATTCCAAATGTTAATTCTCACCAGAAAGGGGGGGATGTCTCCTGTGTCCAGCTGGGCTTTTCACTGAGAGAATCCTCTGATTCGGTCCCCTTCTCTTCCTTCTGCAGCAGTGACTTATTCGCAGCACTCTAAGAGTATCTTAAGAGGTTACAGTTTGGAGAAAAGCAATGATGAAAAGCAGCACATTCCTCTGATTAAGGGAAAATGAAAGCAGATCTGGACGATGTGCCCCAAAAGACTTAGGATAACTGATGCTGAGCAGAAGCGCCTAGTTCTTGGTGGGGGGTGTGGCTGCTTGGAGAATAACATTCTCTCTGTTCCAGAAGGTGCCTGGGGTGCTTTCCAGAGCTTTTGGGAACCCTACCTGCCCAGCCCAACTAGAATTCAATGGAATTAATTCCCTCATCACTGTGTTCCACAGACTGAAAGTTACCTGTTGCCACGCACCATCACCACCTCCCTCGGGTGGGTGCGGTGCTGGGCACCTGGTGACGCCTGCGGCACTTCTCAGCTTACAGCTCAGCTGCAGGGTGAGGCCGCTCAGGTTTCAGAGCCATGCAGAAGCTGTGGCCTCCATCATAAGCACTGCCATGCCCCAGGTGCAAGGATAGTCCTTTAACTTTGGCATTTCCTGACTGCAGTTTTTGCATGAACCTTGCTTTTTGTGTTTGGTTTAATTGCTTTTCATGCCATAGAACAGGGCTGCTCTGATATTTTTGCTGATATTTCCTCCTTCACATAATTCAGATATCTGTTTCTTTGGATGCTGCTGCATAGCAGGAAAAGAAGTTCTGCACCCATGACATCTGTGCGGTGCAGAGATGGCACTAGTGGGCGCCCAGGGCAGCTCTGTGCTCGTGTGCCTGCGCGCTGGGGGCTTTCCTGTCCTCGTGGGAGGAGGGGTGGCTGCAGTCAGCATCTCGCATTCAAATTATGTGCTGCAAGGAGGAACGGATGGGAAATTGTGCTTGAATTTCTGCCTCGCTTCAGAACGAGGGTTTTGACCTGCTTTGCGCGAGGCAAAGCAACGCAGACCACGTGCCGTTTCTGGAGAGCAGCTAGGTTTGGTACCGTTGGGGTGGGTGGGTGACATGCAGCTTCCAGGGGCTTTTGGTGCTGAGAGCTGCATGACCGTGGCATGCTGAGGCCAGAGGTGCTGGCGTTCACTGCATGCACATGGGGACCATGCACAGTGGGGACCGTTCCAGCAGGGGACTGCTGATGCATTTTGTTCAGCTTGCTAGTTGCTTGGACTTCCTTTGGCAACCAAAGGGAGTGAATAGCTTTTTCTTCCTCTGTGGTATAGCGTAAGCTTCTTATTTTTGATAGATGTAGTGATCAGCCAGTGTGACCTCGCTGTAGTGCATCAAACTTGCCTAAAGAAAGTGCTTTTTCTTGTTGTGGTTGGATCAAATTAGCCTGCAATTAGCAAAGATGCTGTTTTAAAAGGGTGTGTTCTGGGGTAAGTAGAAAGTAAAAACTCCTTGGCTACATTCCCCTGCAGGAATGTAAACAGTTTTTACTTGAAAATCCATACTCTGCATACTCCTTAGTCCAAAGCCATAAGGTACCTGGGTTACAATACATGCTTTTCCATTCCTCCCTTCACATTTGCCAGCTTGATGCAAAGGCTTTCCATAAATACATTTCTGCTCTGGCTGTGCAGAAGTTCCATCCACATCCCCACATTCTTTCTAATACTCATTTTTTTTTTTCTTGACTTTCCCTGTTCCTGCTATTACTGTAAGTAATTGAAAGAACAAAATGTTTTCACTGACACAATTTACCTTGTAACAAGTTAATTTTTGTTTTTGCCTGTTACTCGCACCTTTCTCTCCCACACTTAAAGTTCACCACGGGAGAAAATGATCAGGCACACTGCGAGGCTGTAGCTATAAACCGTACCTAAAAGCAAGCATTATTGTATCGTAGCAGTAATCAGAGAACGTGGCTTCCATGGGCCTTGGTACTGATTTGTTAGTGCTGGTATAGGAGCAGAATTCCTCGAGTTTGATGTAAGTAACCTTGGCCAGAGAGTCGTCTTTGCCTTCTGCTTCATTCCATCTCAGAGCAACTGCTGAACCATTACTGGCTTGTAATATGGAGCAAGATGGGTGCCTCTGTTCACCACGTCTTCCCCCCTCCCTCAAACGCTCCTGTAATTAATGAAGCAAAAGAGAAGCTTGTTAATCTGAACCTGATATGCAGGGCTTTCTTTTAATTTGGACAAACCCATCTAAATTCTTACGAATGTCCTTCTTAAAAAGTTGTCAAAGCACAGCCCGATTTCCTCTTCCCAGAAAGCAAAATCTTTAGCTGGTTTAAATATAAAACTTCCCCAGCAACCTCTGTAGTAGTTCTGACAGATTGCTTTGCAAGCTGTAGATGTTGTACTGTAAGAAGTCATACGGTGGATGCTAGCTCCTCCTTACCTGCGTTCGAGCAGGAATTGACCATGGCTCTGTGCTTCGATAATGCTGCAACTCGTGGTTGGTAAGGTGGGTCCTGGTCTTGTGCCAGAGTGAGAAGTGTTGCAGAGGGCGGCCCTGCATGACATATGGCCCCTTCTCAGCCTGAGGGTTGTGTTCCAGGCAGTTAATGCAAGAGGGGGCTACAGCTGATCTGTTTGTAGATCATTGTAGAGCTGCAACATCCAGAAATCTTGCCTGGAAGGGTTGGTTACACTCCGTACACGATGCGCTAAAGATAGCAGCAATTCTTCCAGTTCAGAAATCTGCTATTTCAGGGCAACGCTAAGCAGATAATCGCTATACCTACCTTAAGCTTTATTATGTAAACAGTGATCTGTTGGACTCTGCAGATCCCCTCCCCAACTGAAAAAGCAATTCCTGACGAATGAAGGTGGTTTCATTTGGTCAGCTGTGAAATGACTGCTTCACCTGGCAGCGTTTCAGGAGCCCCGCAGCTGCGGGATGGAATGAAGCAGCACACTGGAGGCATGTTCTTGATGGCCAAGCGTTTTAAATGCTACTGGGTTAGAGACATCGGGTTCTAGGGCAGCTCTTCTGGCATAAAGGTTTTGAGTTATATTGATATTTGTCGGTTACTATGACTTCTTTTTTTTTTCCCCCTTCAATTGCATCATACCCTTAAAAATGGTGGTAAGTGAGAGATCTGCATGCTTTGGAGTTTGTTTAATCTCCGCTTCAGTCTACACAATGCTCAAGTCATAATGTTAACACTTTTTCTTACAACTTCTTCATTCACATTCACAACTAATTTGGATTTCAGTTTGCTGTTTTTAATCTATTTTATTTAACCTGATTTTGTACTTATTCTTCCTGTTGTTCTGTTGCCCCCTGATTTCGCTCAGGTTTCGGTCTCTGTCTGTACTGTGCTAGGGATGCTTTTTCAGCAGTGATACGGATGACCGGGGTAGTAACTAACGCATAAATAAGTTTTCCTCGGTCACGTGTAGGTGATAGAAGGGAATGGGGGAAGTGGTGGCCTTATACATAACCATAAGTATCCTGATAGGCGTTTTGTTGGGTGTTTGTCAGGGAAGCGCTTTGCTGGCAGCCTTTATAGATGTGAATTCTTATTTTTTGAACACTCCTTCGGAAATGCACGTCTAAATATCCTCACCAAGAAGATCAAATGGTTATTTCATAGCGAGAGAAGACTTGTATCCTAACATTGCAGCTTGCTATCACTGAAGTTCAGCGAAACAAACTCTCAAAGAAGTCACTTAGGCTTATAGAAAGCTGAGCTGAGGGTCTGAAGGCCGACAGGCAGCAGTAGCGCTCCAGCGTGGGCTGGGGGCAAAGGGCTCGCTGTCTGTGCCAGGCTCCCTGCACCGGCCTGCTTGAAATCTTTTGTGAATCAAAAGATGTTGGTGGAAGGAGCCTCTAGATTCACTCTGCTGTGCTTTGTGTTCCAGTACCTGATGTGTCTCTGTATATCTCCACTGTATATACAACAGCACATTGATGTCTGGTTGTCCTTACTAGTCCTAGTTCTCTGTATCTTGTCCGATAGTGTACTGTTGCTGGTAATGGACCTCTGTGGACACTGGTGTGTCGCTAGTATGTTCTTTTTGGCTGTAAAGCTCTTGGTTTGTGGTTAGTTCCTTATTTTTGTTGAAATATTTTTTCGTTCTGGTCACTGTCCGTGCTAGCGGTGGCTTTGCCTATCCGTTGCCTTGAAGGTACAGGTGGAGTAATGTCCCGCTTGACAGACATTACTCCTGGCGTGTGCTCATGCGGATGCCCACACTGTTCAGAGTGTAACTTCCATAACTGCTTCATGTGCACCAAGCCCCTTGTGGAATCCTGCTGAGAGTTTCTAAAGGCTTCAGTGAAAAATCCTCCCAGCAGGAGGCGACTGTGGGATGCTAAAACAGCAGGTGGTGAATTGGTGCCCCAAAACATACTTCTACAGGACCGTTACCCTGACTCTCTGGATTTACTTTGTACTGCTGTTTAAATGCACTTCTGTCTTCCGTACTGCAGACTGGGGGAAAAATAAGGTCTCTTTTGATTTGAAAAATGTTCAATTGGCCACGAAAGAGCTAATGCCAAACATTGGCAGACGTTTGTTTGTCCAATTCTTAAAAGAGAGTGTTTTCCTTTGGCCTCTGACTAGGAGGCTCAGGCAGGACAAGGCTGTCAGTCTCCTCTGGCTGAAGCCTGTGTCTGGAGGTGTTGCAGCACCGGGGTTTGTCCTGGCGCTGAGAGCTGCGCCCTTCAGACTGCTATCCAAGGGCTGCATTTGGATACTTGAATCGAGTTCCGAACCTTCGATCTCCTCCCAACCTGGTCTGCTCCAATTAGATTTTGAGAAAAATGGGAATAGAAAAGGCTGTATCATCCATGGTGGAAGATGAGCACATGGCGTATATACCCTGTTGTGTATATGCCGATAATGAACCGCCTGCAGTTGAAGGATGGCTTAAAAAATGAATCCCAGAAAACAAACAGCAGGATTTTACAACTGAAATGTTGGTTTGTCTTCTCATCTATTTTTATAAGATTGAACCACTGGAACTTGGGGACAAGATGAGTCTGACCATGTTGCAACAATCTGTCCGCTACAGTTGCAGTTCTTCATGACCAGCATTCAAAGTGTTAACTAAAACCATTGAAGCGACATACCTGCCATTAAAACTCAAATCCTGAAAATAACTCCATGAATCTTTGCACTACCAAGCGGAATGGCCTTTAATGCTGTAGATAGATTGGTTTGCTGTTTGCAGTTTAGCTGGCGTGTGGTACAAACACTGACTCTCTCTTCTTTCCTTCCTTTGTCTTCCCCTGGATTGCACCTGAACTCTTGCTGCAGATGATGAACCAGCTGGGCCAATGTAAGTGTGCTTTAAGGGAAAAAAGCATTACTAGGGTTATTCTGCGGGCTATGGCAGTTTGCAGTGTTTTAATAGACATTCTATGCGATGCTGAAGCTCTGATATGGATCAGTGTGCCCTGTATTGTATTGCTGAGTAAAAGCAATATTATAAAATACAAAAAGCGTTCTTTGAAGCTTCTGCGTTGATCTCTGGCCTGTGTTTTGGCCAAGGGATGAAAAACTGCCAGGGGAAGAGAAGAGGCACAAAAAAGCCATGGAAGTTGGGCTTGGATTGCTGGTGCTTGGGAATGGTGGCTGCTGGGTTTGTTGTCAGGTAGCGGTGCAGTAAAGAGAACTGCAGTCTGCCAGGTCCTTACTCACCAAAGCAAGTATCATTTGAAGGAGTCGGGGCGAAGAAAGAATGAAATGCTGTTTAACTGAATACGTACAAACTTTCCTACGCTTTGGTTGGTGTTGGTCAATCTTTATTCTTTTGTGCTTTCTTTCCCCAGGAAAACCAATTCTACAAACAATCATAAAGATAAAAACTTACGCCAGAGAAACACAAATTAAAAATGCTTATCATGTAAGTATGACTTGCACACATCTCAGAAACGCGCAGACTAAAGTCCTCCTTTTTCTGTCATGGTTTGGATGTGTAAACTTAACTGGTTCCATGTGCTAAAGTTACCGCTGCTCAGAGGATGGCGTGTGCCTTCCTGGCACGCTTCAGAGCGCTGGGGGGTATTGAAGATTTTTCTCATGAGATACGTAGGCATTTTAACGATTCCTAGCTCCCTAGCTCTACGTAATCGCTACCATCACTAATAAAAAGAACTCCCCTAATTCCTTCTTAAAGTCTGGAAGCTAACCTTGGTCGGAAAGCCTCTATCTCCGTTTAAGACCGCGTTGGATGTTAAGCGCTTTGTTGACGTACTGTTGTGGCATGCGATGTTGGAAATGCTGACAGGCATTGACTAGCACCTTTTCTCATTTCTTTTTTAGAGCTTTAAGTTTCTGAGAGACTGATGGCAATATGACCTGCTAAATTTAAGGGTTGGAACTCTTGGTTCTAGAACTCCAGTTCTGTCTGATTTTTCTTTTTTCTTTTTTTTTCTTCCTTTTCAAGTGAGCAACAATATGACTGTCTAAAGCATGCCTTATTTAGCCTCTCCTGCAAGGATGACCTAGTCAGATAAACTTTAATACTGCTTCAGTGTAGAAGGTGTAAACTATTTTGGGCTTGATGTGCTGTGAATGTTGCTTTTTTTTTTTTTCTCCTTACTATATTTAAACATTAGAAGTAGTAAGTCAGATCACGCATGCGCCATTTTTTACTTACCGTAGCTGTTAAATTGGCAAAGCTCAGAAACGCACTGCTGCCATCTAGTGATACTTTTTGTAAAGTACGGCGAGACTTACAAATATATACAGTATATATTTATATTTGGGGGGAGGAGAAAAACCAAAATCCAGTAATCGTGTTTCATTTTGAAGCTGCTGATGTTCATTCCTTACTGTATGTCTGATAGATGAGTGGGTGATGCTGTTCTGGTGCATAGAGAAGGAATTCTAAGTTGAAATATATCTTAAGGGCTTAACCTATAGAGAGAGACTGGGGTGTCCTGCGGTCAGACTTCAGAAGCCGGAACAGTTCAAGGTGGTGGTGAAATGCAGTTGAAACAAAAACAAAACTTCAGTTTATAAATATATATATATGATTGCTTTTTAAGTGATTTTTTTTTTTTGTTAACTCATGTAAATTCTCAAATCCTTTTGCACTGATGTGTTCAACATATTCTTGTACATTCAATTCAGGCAAACTTTTATAATTTTTTTTTGTTTAAATGAAACATTACAGCATGGTGATATTCTATGCAACTAGTTATCTTTAGTTTGACACTGTAATTTCTCATGATTTAAAGATTGTAGAAATAGACCTAACAGGGTTCTCATGATGTGCGTAACTGTAGATGCATGAACTTGTGTTCTGTGTATTTGTTGAAGTGCAATGATGTATAAAAAAAAAAAAGTGGATTCACCTGTTTTTAAAAATAAAACACTGACAAAAACGTGCGAGACTTCCACATATTTAATGGCATTGGAGCTGCGTACCTTGGAGCGGGCGTCCCAGCGGTAGCGCGGCACACGTGGCTCAGCCTTCCGTCAGTTTTTTCAGTTCCTTCTCCACCTCCTCCACGAACGCTGGGAAGTGTTGGTCCATCAGGCATAAGCGGATGAAGGGTCCCAGCTCTTGCGCGCTCCACGCTGAATGCCGGTACACCTGGGGCAGCTCAAACTTCTGATTCAGCACAGACTGCAAAGGAACAACAAAGCTGTTGCACTGATCTCGTACATACAAGGTAGCGCCACGTGGGTTTTGTAACGATGCAGCTACGTCAGGTTTTTCCTTCGGCATTTAATAAAGATGCATCTGCCTTGTTATTACACCGTTTGAATACTTTCAGTCCTGTGTGACTTACGTATGGAACGCCTCTCTCCTATCTAACTTCAATTCCAACAGAGCTGCCTGTGCAGGAGTTACCTCAGAAATGTCAGTTTCCTGGGTAACGTGACTCCCAGTGAGTGCATTCTGTGTGAGAGAAAAGGATCCTGTGCAAAGGGTGTGCACTGCAGTGAGAAGCGCAGGGAGGCCTCTCTTCTGTGATTCAGCTGGAGGTGAAGGTGAGTGGTCACCACGTTATGGAGGGGCCTGCCTTTGGGTTAACACGCTTCAGATGCCCAGTGTGGCCTCTTTGGAAGCTCTGACACGACCGTGGGGCTGAAGCATGCCTCCTCCTGTGGGCACTCAGGACTGCTGTTAGCTCCTCCTGCTTCCACTGCTTGAATATGGAACAGTGCAAGGGCAGGCAGACTGCGCATCTAGAGTACAGCTGTATCTGCATGCACTGAAAAAGTCCCCTCTTATTTTTAGTAATGGTAGTGGTTCACACAGAAGTCCTGCTGTTATCCTGGCTCGTGTTGTTGTCTTAAAAAATGTTTTAAAAAAACGTTGCTGGAGAGAACACCTGAGATCAAAGCTCCTGCTACCTTCTGGGGGTGGTGGAAATGGAGAAATGCAGCTCCAGAGTGTTCTGGAGCAGCAGCGGGATGGGTATGTCTCCAAAGCTGAACTGGGGAAAGAAGCTTAGCCCTGAACGAGCTTTGTAATTCCAGGGCATGGGAAATCCCAGCTCACAGCACAGCTGCGTTAAGCTGAATAAAAAGTATACAAGGGCAAGTAGTGGATGATGTGTAAAACTATTGAGGAGCCTTGGTGGAAGGGACTTCACTAGTAACTCAAGGGAGAGATGCATTACAGCACGTGGCAAATGAAAGCCTCACTAGCAGAAAGCTGTGCTCAGAAGCAGGGATAATGTACCCACCTTATACAGGCAGGGACTGAAGAATGGCAATTTTTAGTTTTGTTGGTATAGATGGTAGCCCTGATAGCATCCTGATGTGTAATGAAGACACTTGCAGATGTTTACAGCACGAGACAGCTTTCTCTGCACCTGAGTTTCACTTACAGGATCCAAATTATTTGTTTCCTTTTTACCTGTGCTAGCTGCATCGTAGATCTTCTTTCTCCAGAGTTTGTGCAGGAATCTGGCAGAGGCTCATCTGGCTAGAAAACATCAAATGCAAATAAGGGCTTGTTACCAAGAAGAGTGTGAGCATGTGCAGGAAGGGAAGTGCTTCCATTTAGAGAGAGAACAGGAAGAGTGTGCTCAGCTACCTTGAGCAGTAAAAAGGCATCTCTTTTTATGGAACCTGAAGGCACATCTGTTAAAGTGTTTAAAAATGAAGGACAGGGAATAATGGGCCTGTAATTAAACTGTCATATCTAAACCAATGTAACTTTTAAACTACTTGCTGGAAGTAACTTTAAAGAAGTAGTGTGAACGCTCCCCAGGAGCATGCTCTTTAACTTCCCATGGGTTACACCACTGGAAAGATGGTTTGGGGTGGCAGTCCAGTTTTGGAGTGAGGTTTTCAGTCACTTCTGGAGTGATGCTGTTAGCATGAGTACTGGTGTTCAACACTAGTCTGCCCTTAAATACTTCATTTGACTGCTGTTATTTTAACTCATCAGGAAATTAGTGAAATCCAAAGCACAGAGAAATCAGCAATATAATCAACACCCCTCCTCCAATTTTCTCTATCAAATATTGTTTCCACTGTCCAGCAATGTAAGATTTTTCCTGTATTTTCTTGAAAATGATGTAGCTGAGAACTTTGTTGTTGCCATTGCTGTTCTTGGTCCTTGATATATTATCACACACCCAAGAGGCTTCCTGGCTGAGTTAGCTACAGCAATGCTTTTCGGAGCTGGTGAATGAGATCCTCTGAATACCCAGGAGTGTATATTTAAGAATTAGTCATCCTCAGCAGCACTATCTGCCTCTTTCAGTCATCTTAAGTCTTTGCCGCGGGGAGTGCAAGCATTCTTTTCCTACCCTGAAATCACTTCTAAATGTGTCAGGTTAGCTAAAATGGATACGATGACCGTATTTACAGTTAATAAAACTGCAAAGGAGTGGGTAAACACAAAAAAGAGAACTTAAGTCGTGGTTGCTTAAACGGCTCTGACCATTTCTCATAAGCAGGACAATTCAGCTGAAAAGCTGCAAGGTGGTTCCCAACTTGGCAAGATAAAAGCAGTGTTTAAGCATTGTTTTGTTAACCTTTTTCAGGCATCTTAAGAAAGCAGAAATATGATAGCTAGCTTCTGACGCTGCCTCCCAGAATGGCTCTACTTACTACACGTAGTACTGATGTATTTTGTTCAGCATCCTCCACTTGGCTGCGACTGTAACAGAGGTTCTGGCTTAGTTCATCAGCTTCGTGAACTGGCACATACTCTGCGAGTTTCTGAACGCAGCTGCAGCAGTGTTCCAGCATCTGCTCTTCTGAATCTCCACCAAACTGAACTCGAAACATGCGGCATTCGTTCTGCTGAAAAATCAGGGAGAAATTAATTTAACTGCTCATCCATCCACTCAACATATTTTGATTTAATTAAACTCCTATTAGATATAGTTAGATAGAAGCTGATTAATTCTTGGATCGCTGCTCCATCTTAAAGACAAAGAAACAAGTTTTTTCTGCTGTATTTTTATTATCTCAGCAGCTGAACGAGAATATAATCCCCAGTCTGAAAGCCAGCAAAAATAAGGGAAAATGGCAAGCAAACAGGGTCACCTGTCAACTAATCAAAGGTCTATCCAAGTGAACATGCATTGCCACCGTTTGTACTGTGACAGCAGTGAGATTTAAGTTCTTCTTGTTGCTGGAAATTGTACCCTATAAGGGTGCACCAGCTCTGACCAGTTACTGGTAACAGAAAATGAGATGACTCTAAAGCAAGCACAGGTCATCTGGCATCTAAGCTAAGAGTTCTGGGAACTACCATTTAGGATTTATGTCACTGTCTGCATCAGACCTGGCCTTACCCCCATAGCAGCCCGTGCACAGCAAAATACACAAATTCAGTGTAGCGTTCCAGCTGAGTGCTGTTCTTTGAACCAAGCTAATGCAGATAAGGAGTGAAAGACACTGAAATGCTTCAGCAGAAGTACTGCGCAAATGGAAAGTTACTCTGTAACCTCTCCCTGAAATCAGTCCTTGTAAACTCTCACGCTGAGGAACAGCCTTAGCCTGCTGCTCTAACAGTGATGCTGACTGACAATCGGTGCAGCTGTCCTTCACACAAAATGGCAGACGTACACAGACACACAGTCTTCCTGTTTAGTAAAGTGGAGAATTACATCAAGTAGTAAAAACAAAGCAGCTGGGCAAAACTGATCCCCAGTGTAAGTTGTCATGCTGAACAATAGTATTTTTTTAAATACATGAAGAGCCTGTCGGGCACAGTAACTGTCCTAGTCACGTTCAGCTGATGTAAGGCTGATAGATACTGAATGCTCTTGTTTGCAGGTTGTATTTCTAGGACTTAGTTTGATCTTGAAATTGCAAATATAAAATACAGTTAAGGTAGCAGGAAAAGAGCAGGTTTTCTCTAGACTACTACAGTTTATGTGAGCCTTCAGCTTTCTTCAGATTTCAGATTACATCTCCTCTCATTAATGAAGGAGTCATCTGAGTCAAGAAAACGTAACTGAGAACTGACCTGTGGATATATGCCAGGAAGGTCAGTTCTCATTAACAAGAGAAAACAGCAACTTGCATCTTAATTTGAATTCTTTTTGGAGACTTTAAAAGAACGCCTCTGTCAGTTGCCCCTACAGCCCCCAGGTTATAAACAGAAGACTTTGTGAACTGTACTTTTTTTTTCCCTTCGTGGAAAGTGCAAGCATGCATCTGATGGATATGGTTTCATAATTACATACGCATGTGAATATGCATGTATGCCATGGAGTGAGGTTCCCAGTGGTACATCTGAGCTTCAGTGCTGATCCATGAAAGGTAATTCCTTTGCATATCTTGAATGTAGGTATGTTAAGTTTCTCAAAGTAGAGTTTAGAAATGCAGTCGGCCAGCTGAGAGCCCTACTAGAAACGTGTTTTGTGAGAAGCAAGCAGGTTCCACTGAAAACGCAGTATTAATGACTTCAAAAAGCCAGTGGGTTCAGTTTCTTCCCATGTGCATAATCCCAGCAATTAACCTCTGTGGGTTTTTTGACATGGAATGCTCTGCAACTGCAAAGCTGTAACAAGCAGCAAAGAAAGCATGTAAAGAAAATAACGGAAAGCACTGAAATGAAATCAGACTGAAACAGAGGAGCACAAGGTGAGACAGAAATAATAATGCAATACTTAGCTGCACATGCCCCGTAGTAGTTTTGTGCCCTCAAATATTGGAGGCGGTGTTCAAAAACACTGCTTGCTTTCACTGTTTAAGTGCCTTCTGCTTCCTCTTGTACAATTCTTGTCCTTATTTAGGTTTTCCAGGGCTGAGACAACCCTCTGCACAGTGTGGCTGCCCTTCTGTATTTGTGTTACTTGTTTGTTTAACATGTTTTTGAACAATAGCACAGAAACTATATACACTGACAGCACTTATGGGTTTGTTTCAGCTCCAATTTAGGATACAAACTAGAGAAACTGTATGACAGGACCGTTGCAATACTGTTAAGTCCACTTTAAGTCATGAGAATTTATGGTAAGTAAACATTCAGACGCAGTGCATTCATTTAAGACAGTGTTAATATTCCTCGTTTGCTGGAAGCTTTCCCTTGGAGCTTTGTTAAAGCCTCGCAATCACAGTGCAGTAAAGTCCGTGAATGCTGTGCTGAGGAGGTGGTTCTGTTAGCTCTGAAGGAAACCGATCATCTTCTGATTCATCAGAGCTAATTACTCTGCAACAGCTCAACAGTCTTCTGTGATACTCTACATTTCATAACAATAATCTGACAAAAACCAGACAGCAAAGGTGTTTTGGGTTCAGGCAAACATAACCCGTGAATTTAAAACAGCTGAAGATACCTATTTTTGCATTTCCAAGTGCCACCACTTGTCTAGGCTCATACTGAAACAGGGGGAGCCCTTATATTTGCACAGTGTTGTCATTCCTCACACCTGCTTTTAGCTTGCAGTTAGCAAGGCATCCGTCTGCAAACAGTACTGCTTGGTTTGTAACATCCTATGAAAAAAAATAGTTGTGCATCTGTCAGAGAAGATACCAGGTAAAAGGCCCAAAGAGAAGAGGACTTTTTACAGTTTTCATCTATCCTGGATATTGCTGTGTGCAATTACAGTAACCTACTGTGCACCTCCTGCAAGAGTTCCTGTTGGGGGGAATGCCAAAACAACTTAGAGCACTTGAGATGTTTTCATGCCTTAATAGTTCTGTGAATGGTGCCAAGAGTTCATAGTGGTCTCTAGCAGCCACTGAGCTTATCTCTTTCCAAAACTCCTGTTTCTAACCTAAAGGTGAATTCCCTCATCAAGTAAAGAGAGTTTAATTGGAAACAGCTGTTTGGGCTGAAACAGCAAAGAGCAGAACGTATCAGGGGAGAAAGGAGGAGGTATTCTCACTATGAAACAGGTTTGGTTTCTGAAAGAGCTGCTGTCTGCTTAGCACAGATGAGTAAGGGGCATTCTGGAAAGGTTCTACAACTGCAAAAACTGAGATTTAGACACAAGTTGGTAACAAGTGTCACATCATTACTTCAAGTCTAACCAACCCCTTTTCATGAAGCAGTCAGAGTAACCCAGGTCGCTTCCATACCAACAGTGTGAGTGACCCGCCTGGCACTACTATCTATAGCCAGAAAAAGGCTGAATCACTTGTTTGGATATTCATGTGCCACAGGGAAGCATGGCTGATAGGCAGCGGGTTTCTGTACGTGCAGGGATCGCTTCATTTTCTTAACTGTTAGCAGCGCAGCTTTCCCAGCGTCGGCCGCTTCAGGCTTTGATGTTCAGACTGGCAAATGGATTCCAAAAGAAATACTGGCCTAGCTGTCTTAGGAGCTAACTCTGAGAGCAGGCTGAAGGCCTCAAGGAACAGCAGATACAAAAGACATGAACTTGATTCGATTCAGGTTTGTTTCATACCCGAAGTAAAACAACAACAAAAAAGAGCAGAGAAAAAAAATACCAGCACCTTTAATTTATACACAGTTTACATGATCTAATTTATACACACAGTTTACATGATCTCAGAGTTTCTGGTTTAATTTATCTAGTATTAAGAAACATCATCCAGGCAGAACTGATAGCAATTAGAAATACTGCATTGTAACTCCCTACCTTTGTCTGAGCATGAAGCAGCAGGCAGTCTGCTCGTCTCGCGATCCTTAACCACTTCTGGGCATCAATTAATGAGAAGCCCTCCTGAAACAAAGCAGAGCACAAACTACTTGCACAGCAGACTTACAGTACTCCAAAGTACATGCTCAAACGATGTGATATAATTTAAACCCTAATGAAGATGATTGTTGTCTCAGGCATTTTTGTATCTATCAAACAAGTGCCAATAAGTAATTTCACCACACTGAATTAAATTGGAATGGGTAGCTCCAGTAACAACTGTCACGGCACGTTCTAATTTCCATATATATTTAGTGTGCACATTATGAAAGTGACCTTGAGATGCACAATGAGCCAGCCAGAGCAGAGCTTCCAACTCTCCTCCCAGAGCCTGTGAAGTTGCTGGAGAAGGCAGCAGAGGGCAGGCAACCCCGACTAATGGGAAGGCGTGCGTTTACCCGAGGGCCAGGCAGGCATTTCTCCAGATGGAATCCAGGTAAACAAGCAGCAGCTTGGATAACTTGGTATTTTTATACTCCAGTTCAATTCACTGTCCATCTCAGCAGCACAAGGACTTATTTCCCTCATTTCAAGCTGTAAAAGTTGAGTATGTGTCACACTGAAGGGAATATCTGTACCTTCTTGAAACACGCAGGTCCATTAGGAGCTGCTCACTCTGGTTAAGCAGACGGGCCGAGTCCCGGACAGCCACCCAGGGAAGAATGTGAGTTGGAGCAGGACTGCTTCCTACCCACTGCCACGTCCCCAAGGGCCATTAGAAAAGCAGTACTGATACCACCCTTTCACTAGGCCACTTTCTTCAACTCACAGCCACTCCTGCTTACGCCGTCCATTTCAGCCACTTACTGCTTGCGATGCACACAATCTGTTTGTTTACACCTAGCTGTTCCCATAGTACGCCTATTTTTATAGCATTTTTCCTTTCTCTGTAAGACGTAGGTAGAACAAATGTTTTCTCCTTAAAATAATCACCATTTTCATAGAGATCATAAAAGGCAGCTAATGTTTAGCTTTCCTACCAGTTACTTCACTGATGTTTCCCAGGTTGTCTTTTGTTTATATGCCCTGTTTCTGAGGTAAAGCAAGCTGGAAAAATAAATAGCATTTAGCATTATTTATGTGCACCCAATTATTCGACTCCAAACTCCAAATTTAATTAACTGAAATTGAATTTTCTTCAACTTTAATTAACTAATAAAGAACAAAACAGAAAGAGCTTCCTTTCCTCTTGCACATCTGGATGACTGTATATTGCCAAGCAGAAAGAAAACTAAAAATAGTTAAAGCAAATAGGGGAATTCAGTGTGTGACTTGAGCAGTACAGCAGAGCTGATTTGGTGCAGGCAAGCTAACTGCAAACGGAGAGGGGATGTTCTGGCCAAACTCAGTTTCACAGAACTACTCAGATCGGACTCCACCATTAAATCCCTTACGTTGGTAACTGGATCAGCTTTAAATCTGCCCTGACATGTGCACAGAGAAACAAATGCTACCAGCAGCTCCATGTTGCCATCCCCGTGCTGCTGCGCACACACAGAACAAAGCAGCCGCAGTCACGTTCCCCTCGGGCAGGCAACACCAATACCTGCTTTGCATTCAGAGTGGAGCACGGCGGAGCAGCATCGGGCGCGAGCAAAGACAGATGGCAGTAGGAGATTAACTGGGAACCGAGACAGAAAGGCAACGTAAAATTGGGCAGGAACAAAAGAGTTCAGTGTTTGCAGGCTGCAGATACGAGCGGCAGTAATTTTCTAAGTTTGATGATTAGTTTTCAATCGCGCATATACTCCTTAATGTCATTCTCCAGGGTCATGCTTGTACGAACACTGCATTCAAGGAAAACAGTTTCATGCATCTGTGACAAAAATCTAAGTCCCTCTGAGGGAGGATCCTGAGAAAAAATAAATGACAGCAGAAAACAAAGCAAGACATTTCCCAAGTATTTTGGGAACAGGACAAGACGTGACCACACCAAGAGGCAGAGAAGCCAATAATGCTGGTCCAGATTGACACCCAAGTAGTCCTGTCATTAATTGGGAAAGATTTTTGTTCTGGTTCTACATTTCAGCGTTCAGGAAGTTGCTGGATAATGAGGCCCTTGTTCTGTGGTGCAAGGTATTGCTTATTGTCACAAATCTTCCATTATTCTGTCACCCAGAAACCCCCGAGTGCTAAGCAACATGTGAACACAGCTAGAAAACTGCTTACTCTCTATTTTTTTCATTAATGACTATGAAATAAAATTTGAATTCCAACCTAAAGCCAGAAGGTGTGAAAAATGAAATTTGAACGTAATTCCATTCAAACCCTCATTATCATGTTAAGACTAACACACACACAGAAGTAGAATCTCAGAATCTGAAGATGCCTTCCTTCCTTCTGTATCTGTCACGGTGATCTAAATCCTGCCACAGCGTCTTGGGGAGCTCCATGCATAGCAGAAGCCATGTGCTTCGTAGGCTGTGTGTAACACAGATCCTAGCTGGTGTAAGCATCAGCTGGCTCAGCCACATCTTCAGAATATAGAGTAGGAAGTGGAAAGGGGAAAAGGCCAAAAAGTCAAGGCAGACAGACTGCAAGCTAAGGAGGAATAAAAGGATGTTAAGCTCTGTTATCTCTCTGCTTGCAATTTCTTCATCCCCAGTCTCTTAGAAGCCCAATTTTAAATGCTGGTGTTAAGCTTTGATTCTGGAGAACTGATCAGAGAGTTTTCTCTACGGAGCAGGAAAGCCAAACCAAATACCCACTGCAGGACACACACCGGGATAATCGTGCACGGGGGCTCAGTAAGTGACAGCTGTCCTTTCCAAGGCGCTGGGTGCAGGAGCACTCACTGCCAGCCATTCACTTTCTACAGAGAGCTCCCGCAGACACACACGTACTGTAGCCCCCTGAAGGAGCAAACAACAAAACTAAACCCCTAACTCAGGACAAACCTGGGTTTGTTTTTAAGGTAGAACTTGAAAAGAAATAGATTTTTTGAACTACACTTTTGAACAATGACAGCTGACCCAGAGAGGTGAACAGCGTGCTCATGAGATTAGCTGGCTGGAGCTCCTGAAGGCATCCCATCAGTAGGTCAAATTAAGAAATTTCTTCTTAAGAAGAAATCAGTAAGCCCTGCATATATACTTAATACATATTATATACAGTAAGCCCAAAATATATACTTTGTTAAATCAATACTTTGTCTTAAACTCTAACGACAGGTGAATTTATTTCATTAATCACATGTATCACTACTGCAGTTCAGTTTAGTAGAATAAAGGACAAAAGAACAGTACAGATCAGAATCCCTTAAAACTAAGTATTGCTGCTAGTCATTGCTGTACAACAGGAGCGTGTCATTATAGCAAATATAAAGGGGGAAAGTAATGCACAAAGACATTCAGCTTATCCAGAATGAACATGTCAACAGGACTCACTGAAATAAACTAGAATTTAAGTTTGGTGCCTCAGTTTCAGGAGCTCCAAAGAGAGCACCAAGAACATCAAAATGGCTGCTGAACACTTGCCTAATTCATGAGGTTAGAATCTACTGCACCATAGGAGCTGTTAACTTACTGGAAGTCGGGAGGAGACCAGGAGGGCTGTAAGGACGCTTAACCTGCAGTTCCAAAGGTCAGGTCGCAAATCAATTACTCTGGATTCATTTTATCCTATTAAATAAGCCCTCGTCACAGTTTCAATTTGTTTCATTTGTAGGGTACTAAGAATTCTAACACTGGAATTAATTGCATCCAATAAAACACTGAAGTAAAATGTTCACGATGTGTGATTTGAAGGAAGGACGGGAAATAAAGTATACAACTGTGCAGCGTACACAGAACACGATGTGTCCCCAGAGCAGGGCCAGAAACTGCTGGAGAGGCTGTGAAGGTATTCCTGCTAAAATTCCATTACCTACAGTGTGCAGGAATGAGATTTTCCTACCCTAAGATATGCCATCTGTTAGGCAACACTGCAAAAACAGGTCCTATAAATATGTTATGCGATTTAATTCCAAATGAAATACTGAAAATCACGAACAAAACCCCCTTTGATATACATTAGACACGATGGATTTTTATCTTCCAGGCTCCGAAGTTCCATTTACCCTCCTCTTCATCCCATCTGGTTGATCGCAGGTAGTCATTTCTGGATGTGTCATTACGGAATGTTTAAAACAGCCTTGAAAGCATTCCCATTCCTTGAAAGTTTACTCATTCAAGTAAATAATTCGGTTTCTTTGGGCAACTGATGGAAACGCTGGACTTGCACACAGTCACTTCTTCCAGCAGCATGGACTTGCTTTGATCTGCAGTTCTGGAGCGTTTTCAGGTACTGAAAAGATGTCAAAACAGCAGCACCTCACCACACAGCAGTGAGCACAGCACGAGGTACGTGCTCCTCTGCCTGCTCTGAAAGCGCTCAGACTCAGTGCCCACACTCCGGGGTTCTCTCTGGCAAGAAAACAGTATTCCAAATTCCACTAGTGAAAAGACTAACAGAAGAATTCACTGAATACTTCACTATGTTGTGACTCCTTAAAATAATGCTGTAAGGCTATTGTATGTATTAAAGTTGTTATAAGTGAACATTTTGTAACTGTTGTGTAAACGTTCTTCTTACAGGCAGATCATAGCGCCACCTGGCTCTAAATAGCCACTTTTTCTTAAGATTTCTTAACACTCCTGCTTTAAGAAAACAGTAAGGACTGCAAGAACACGCAAATACAAGCATTTAAGAGAAAATATGCTGACATAAAATCAGGAACGCCTGAGTGTTCTTCCCCAAATGGATCAGCTTAATTAAGCCTTTAACGAAATACACATTTCCATGTCTGAGCTGTTCTTCACCTCAGTTTTGTGCAAATGGAGATGTACCGAAAGTTTTCCATAAATGGACCTGATCAGCGCCGAGTCCAACGGACACTGACATTCACTGCAGCAGAATGAAAAAAGAGCATTTCTGTACGAAATACGACATCTGAAATTAACACTTTTCTGTATGAAACTGATGATATTTTTTCTAGACTTTTAAAAGGATCCACCCACAATCTAACTAGCATAACCAAGAACTTGCTGGCAGCTAAAAAGGTTCATGCTGGCTTTTATAGAACACGCAACCGCTGAAGAACAGACGTACTCTGACTCTTCCTAGAGAAAACAGAAGGTACGAAACAAAACAGCGTGAATCAATTGCCACACCAATTTTAGTATGTTCCAGTTTTACACTAGAAGAGGTGAGAATATATCATACTACAGTATTGCCCATTTAAAAATATTCAATTAATCAATTTCGTCATAAATGTTTGATAAAAACTGGATTGAAGGGTGACCTCATTGTGGACTACAGCTTCCTCACAAGGTGGGTGGAGAGCAGGCACTACTCCCCTCAATCTGGTGTCCAGCAACAGAACCCAAGGGAACACACGGAGCTGCGCTGGGGGAGGGTGAGGCTGGCTGTCAGGAAAAGGTTCTTCACCTGGGGGTAGTCGGGCACTGGAACGAGCTGCCCAGGGCAGTGGGCACAGCACCAAGCTGCTGCAGTACAAAAAGCACATGGACAAGCCTCAGACGTGTGGTCTGATTTTTGGGTGGCCCTGTGTGGAGCCAGGGCTTGGGCGATCCTTATGGGTCCCTTCCAACTCAGGATATCCTATGATTCTTTTTTGACCTATCACTTAGGTTCATGTTGAAACTCTTGGAGATGGGCAAGGTTTCATTTACTGCTGCAATTAGAATAAATAAATAAATTGGTAACATTCACCATGTGATGAATTCTTGAATTTAGATAAAGATTCCATTCATCCTTGGATTACCACCAGAGAGGGAAAAAAATGCCTTTGTAATCCAGCCACAGAACTTTTACAAAAATACAGAATAGTCATTCAAGGTGAGAAGGAAATGGTCTGTGGGACAACAGAACTACTGCCAGAGTAACTGCCTTCAGTTGTCCTTGAAATAAGTAGTGGCTGAGAAAAGGCACCGTACTTGAGGAACCACTTGTTGGTGTCAGATGGCAATATCCATAATCATATGTTGCTTGATGCTGTCCAATGACAAACATATCCACTCCTCAGAAACGTTCTACAGTCTTAAAAAAGGTGGCTCATCTGTCAACAGCAAAGGCCTCAGAAAAGCCCCAGTAGAGGGGAAACTGGAGAGCAGCACTTGTTGCAGGTTGGTAGCTGGTTTATTTGGGTTTTAGTACGCTGCAGCAGACTTCTGGTATTCAAATCAGCGTAAAACATCCAGTAGTTCTTGAACTAAATGTCACATCTCTAGTGCATATTAAGCCAGAACAACTGTTTAAGCAAGGAACACCATTCCCATGAGAAGATCTTTTCTATCGTTCCGTAATACCTGTAAAGTGCGCAGAGCCCACACGGTCCACCCTAAAGACAGTCAGGTCACCTTCAGTCTCCTCTGGGGTGCTGCAGCCAGTGGGACTGCAGTGACTGCCACGCTCGGCCACCTCACATCATGGACAACACACTTTCAACAACAGCATTTGGAAGGGCTGACACAGATCTCGTGCCTCACTGCATTCCTATGCAGAGGATCAGATGTAAAGCTACAATGACCGTTACCCGGTTCCCTCAAAATCAGGAGCCTGTGGTACATCAAAAGGTCTGAAAAGCAGGGATTAGAAGATGGATCAGAAGACTCGATATCAACAATTTTTAAAGGATGCAGTTAGTACATAGCAAGAAGCAATTCTTTAAGCACAAGGGGAAATGGTTTCAAAATAAAAGAGGAGAGATTTAGATTGGATATAAGAAAAAGTTATTTCTTGTACACTAGGGCAGTGAGGCGCTGGCACAGGTGGTGCCCCAGCCCTGCAGACACCAACATCAGGCTGGGGGGCTCTGAGCACCTGATGTGCTGTGGGTGTCCCTGTGCATTGCAGGAGCCTGGACTGGACCTTTATTGGTGCCTTCCAACTCAAACAGTTCTGTAATTTACATCAGAGGGAATTTCAGTGCAAGCAAGGCAGCGTATATGTGTTGCAGAACACCTTGTCCTTGAAAAGGAAATACTCAGTAGCCCATGGGAGCAAGTAGAAATGAACACACGCCTTAAAAACCTGAGCTGTGTACTTCCCACAATTGCAGAACTCTATCAGACTTGATGTGTTCCCTCTGGAGCAAAACTTGTGAATTTCACATTATCCTGTGTGACAAAATGTGCATTATAATGGACCCCCAGTGAGAAGATGTGGTCTGTGACAGATTCAAAGGAGATCTATGTATTTAGTCATGCAAAGCCTGTTTAAACATTGTGACAGGTTTCTGACAACTCCTGGGAGCTGGAGACTACAGGGAGATAGCACCAGCGAGATTAACCACTTCCACAGTCTGCTTATTTCTACAGCAACAACAGGGACCGCACGACACGGCAATGTTCTTGTTACATGGCATCTCGACAAGGTCTTTGCATAGTCTCACCAGTGGCCTGTGCAGTTCCAGCCTGAGTGACACTGAAATGACACTGAATTTCTAGTGTCCCTGTGTGCTACTTGAACAAAACTGTTCAGAGATTTGGCAATGGTCACGCATACTGTGATATCAATGCTGTTATCAGCTTCTGGCCAACAGCATTGCTGCCTGTGCTGTTTCAGCACAATACCTGCGCATCATTCTGGTTGATGATAGCAACTGCTTTACTAAATAGATTCCACAGACTGGTCTTCAAAGCCTGAAAGGATACCTGTGGATTGGGATTGTCCTAAACACAAGAATTTTATCACAGCACATCAGTCCTACATAGCACTGAGGAAAGGGGCATCTTTCTGGGAGGGCATGTGCTTACGGAACAAGTCCAAGCAGCCAGATGTGCTGCACCAAATCACTTGTGAACAGGAAACATAACAGAGTGCTGTAGATGCCCCCCTACGTTCAGAAATAGCTGCTAGGTTTTTCAGCAAGTTGTATTTGCTTAAGAGGAAACTTTGGGAGGACTGCTCCAATCTGAGCTCTTGCAGAGAGATGAATAGTTGTAGGGCAAGCTGTAGCAATGCAACTCACACTAGTTTCGTTCTGTGTGCACAGAACATCTACAGCATGATCTCAATTATGTGTAGTAAGAGATGTGCACCCAAAGGAACGGGCTTCCTACCTATGTAAGCCAAACGCCATGTCTGGCACAAAGGGCATCCAGACACCTCCCTGTTAGCTCACTCATCACCTATTCCATACACTTAACACACCCAAAACTAAAGGATATCTCGAATTTTTAAACTGAATCTTGAAATCTAGAATATATACATGAGACCCTCCCTCTATGCTTTTATTCTTTAAGTATAAGACTTCTTAAGAGGCACAGCAAAAACTAATTTATAACCTTATACATGCCCACTTACACGTTCTATTTAAAAATACATATATTTAGTAGTGCAGCATTTTCTGTTGGTTTGTTATAACCTTCTAGTATTTTTATCAGCCAATTCCCACTTGCTGTCATCACTGAGTATTGATGTTCTGCACCACAAAGTGGATCCCACCTTCCAGGACAGGCTTCTCTGCTGTGGGGAATGGAGTAATCTCAGCATCAAACCAATTCCTTCTAGGAGGGGTGTTTAATGGTATCTTCACTGTTAGTGAACAGTCCTACTGAAGCACAGGCTACAGCAGGATTGACACAATCTGAAGCTGTTGTTTTGCCTCCAAGAATGTAAGAGGGATGTTAGGCTACCCAACATCAAAACCAACCAAACAAAAACATGCCATGTGATAAACCAAATTATCAGCACCAAAATACTAACAGGTGACTGGCAAGAAAGTAGCTGGATCATATGGCAGATCTTCCAAGAAGTTATATTTTTATCCATTTCTTAAGGGTATATTCTGTTTTTCATAGGCTGAAGAATTACATTGGACAAAAAGAAGTAATAGCATCTATTGAATTCTGCAGCACTATTGTCTGAAACTAGATTTGTAGAAACACAGAAGAAATGCTGCTCCTCTGTGTGAAATAATGCTTTTAGTGTTACTCTAAATGAAAAGAGTAAATACCATGCGGTACCTTCCATGAATACAATAAAACTGGCAGTTTCATAGGGAGAGAACATGAAACTGAGACAGGAAAAATAAGCCAGTATTAATGCTAACAACAAAGGAGAAATGTTCTTTATACACAGGAAACTAAACAACTTACCAGCACTGTTCTTCCTTGGGAAATAAAGAAATGGCCAGAAACAACAATGGTAAGGATAAGATGACCAGACTCCTCGTTTGATTCAAAAACCTTTAGAAAGATTGACAAAGTAAAGACACAGCCTTTTGAGTGCAGAATAAGATGCTTCCAAGTGCAAAAGGAAAGGTTTCAGATCTGGTGCCAGCTGTCAGGGGAAAGGCTGATAGACCTGGGACTGCTGAGCTTGGAGAAGGCTGGAGGTGGGTCTGATCAGTGCTTAGCAATACCTAAAGGATGGGAGTCAAGTGGATGGGGCCAGGCTCTTTGTGGTGGTGTGCAACAGCAGGACAAGGGGCAGCGGGCAAGAACTTGAACATAGAAGTTTCATATGAGCATAAAATTCTTTGTGGGTGACAGAGCACAGGCTGCCCAGAGAGGATCTACCAGAGAGGAGGTAGATCTCCTTCTCTGAAGATGTTCAAAATCCACCTGGACGCACTCCTGTGTAACACGCTCCAGGGAACCTGCCTTAGCAGGGGTTGTACTGAATAATGTCCAGAGGTCCCTCCCAACCCACAGTGCAGCACATGGAGGGGCATGGGTGGAAGTGCTAAGGTGCCACTGACCAGCACATGAGGGTGGCTCTGTGCTTTAGGGCTCACAGTAGGTGCTCGCAATCCCCCTGCTGTCGCTGTTTTATGCACAGATGCCCTCCAAACCCCTCAGGACTCAGGGACAGCAGCACGGAGACCCCGCCCACTCCCACGCACAGGCCGACTCTGCGCAGCAGAACGGAGGCACTGGCCGCAGCCCGCCTAAGGGGCGGCCTCCCCCACACCGTCACCTTCCAGGAGTGGCCGCTTCGCTCCCCGTCCTCGCTGTCCGTCGGGGACAGGAAGCGGCCGTAGCGCTTCAGGGGCCACGTCGTGGCGCTGGCGAGGAGGGAGGTGCTGCCCGCACCGCTCGGCTGCTCGGGCGTTCCGCAGGAGGCCCGGTCCGCCTGGGAGCGGCACCGCGAACGACCCCTGCGCGTTGCCATGTTGTGTGAGGGAATACTGACAGCCGGCCGGGAAAGGAGGTGGCGGGCAGTGAGTCAGGCGCTGAGCGGGAAGCAGGAGCCAATAGGAGGGAAGAAAGAGCGCGCGGTGGTCCCCTTCACCAATCAGCGCGCAGCAGAGAAACGAGAGCCAATCTGGCAGCGTGCTCGGGCTCGTGCAGGTCTCTACAAAGCGGGCGGGCGCGAGGCGTAGTGCTGGTGGTCCTCAGTGTCATGCCGCCGTTTTGTGGGGCTTGATGCTTTCCTTGGAGGGAGCCAGTTTTTGATAGGGAGGCTGCTGCCTATGTCCCTATCTCCTAATAACTAATTATGTACCAGATTGCAATCATATCCATGCATATGTGATGCAGTGGAGCTCTCTGGTTGTGCTGAGGGACAAAAGCACAGCCTGAGGGGTGTGCATGGCTGCCATTTTGTGGGCTGAGGGACTGCTGCTGGGGCTGTGTGGTGTGGAAGTGGCGGCTGTGGAGCTGCCCGCAGCCCACTGAGCCCAGTGCAACGTGTGGAAGCTGACCACAATATCAACATCCATCTTCCTTGAGGTGAAGTATGTCCTCAACTCCTCATAACAGTTTTCCCAAGCTTTAGGGTACCTTTTTCAGTCCTTGGCTCACCGCAGTGTTGTGTTTGGCTTGCAGGACTAATGCAGTGCTTCTGTGGTACTGAGCTATGATCTGTGCTAAATATCAGAGAGCAGCTCATCTTTTTCAGTTGCCTGTTGTCCAGTGTGTGTTTGTCCAGCTGGATGAGTATGCTGCAGCTGTGCCTCTCTCCCATTTTGCTGCCTGTTACAGGTTGCTCCACAGCTACCTAATGTTAAACTTTACTGAGGGGAAGAACGATGGTGCAATGACTCATGGTAAGGCTGCACTTACGTGTTCCATTTATAGCTCGTATCTTGTCTCATTAACAGTGAAAATGCATGCTGTAGCCAGGCAGGGTCACTGTGGGGCATGAAGGAGCCTGGAAGCTGTCTGTGGGAGTCCGTGCTGACCTGTACCGATGTGGGGATGCCACTTCACTTCACCACTGTTAAACTATATTTGCATGTTTGAGGGTGCTAAGCTAATAGCAGTAATCCCAGGTCTGAGCATTGCCTACTGCCAGCTCTGTGTACTCAACCAAGAAGAGGCTTGGCTAAGTAGTCATCCTTCAGCTTCATTAAATGGAACACAAGAAGTAAATGTGTATTATTTTGTTGTTTATGTGGGATATGTTTTATATTTATTTTTTCTTTCTATGGTTTGCCCTCATGTCGCTGGTTTGGCTGATGTGAATAAGGTGAGAATAGCATGAGTAACTGCTGCCTCATCTGAGATGAAACCTCTGGGGACAAGGATGACCTGTTAGTCACACTGAGATGCTTCTGTCTGTTAGAAAATACAGATTGGCAGTTCTATCATCTGGTATTTCTGTTGTCTAGCAGCTCTGGGTTTTGCCTGATGTTACAACCCAGAAGCCAGGTTACCATTTGAGGCACCATTTCCATAATAAATGATGTTGCTGCGTTTTCAAAAGGGAGGTGTTTATCAGAATGTTTTGCAGGTAGGGAAACGCAAGCATTCCAGGACTTGACAAGGTCACCCAGAAAGCTCAGCCATGGAGCAGGGAACACAGCATGGGCCTCCTGGTTGCTTTCTCTAATCACTGCTTCCCGGAGAGGATTTCTCAGATTGTGCTTGTCAAATGTGCTGAGCTGACTTGTAAACCTGGGACCTCTTTGGAAACTACGGAAGGAATAGGAATGTCAGAGCAAGGTAGCTAGCATGCATTTAATCAGTAGTGCTCTGATCCAGCAGAAGTTGTAGAAAAAAGTAGTTGTTTGCGGTGTTTTGGAGTGCCTAGCTTTCTAGGAGTGATTCATGGTGGATATACTAAAGGATTCTGCAGGAGGAAAACAGAGTGCAGCCTTTTATCAAAGCTGAGTTACTGAGCTAAAGGAAATACATAAACAGCAGCCATTCATATTGTCCTTACAAAATGGCCATTCCCATAATTTGGGGAAGGGATAAATGGCCGAACGATGAAAACACATATTTAAACAATTAGGGGTGGGATACTTTTGAGTAATTGAATCTTTCAGTGTTGGAATGCCTTTAAGAGGTGAGACTTGGAACTCCTTCTGTCTCTTGTCAGATAGCTGTGGTGCTTACCCTGGTGTCTTTATCACATGGTAATGGCTGGGTTTGTGAACTGTTGGGTTGGTATGGCTATGCCTGGGTGTGTTATCTTTCAAACAGTTTACAGTATACCCACTGATTTCCATCGGGAAGAAGCAGCTAGCATATCATCTTTTCTGTATGAAAAAACTAAAGAGATTTAACTTGTTGCATTTAAGAAACTGCAGTATGCCTCTAAGACCTAAAGTGAAAGGGAGCCTGCTGGTAAAGCTGATGTAGTTTCATGAGGGTGGTTTGCTAAGGACCTCTCTCTGTTAAGTCTATTATTTTTCTCTCCTTTATCCCACAGCTTGTTCTGTTGTTTCAGGTGCACCCCATCTTTCCTCAGCATATTATTTCAAGCAATTTCTTTCAGTTTTGCTTTTCTCCTTCCAATTTTGCATTGACATCCTTCTGGTCAGAATTTAGAATTTATTCCTTCTACAACTATTGCCAGTAGATTTTAGTGGCCCAACTACTTTATTTCTGTGTACATACACACCTGTATCATATATAGGTAGATGTAGGAGGAGAATGTTACTGCCAAGAGACTAGTATTTACCAAGACAGCTTTCCAGCTGTTTAGTGTTCTTTTGATTGCTGTTCATTCCATTGCCAAAACAGCTGTGTCTGTTCAGCTCAGAAGTAAGCCCTTGCATTGTAATTTTCTCCCTTTTTAAAATATAGTTTTTAATTCATGTATGTAATTTCATTTTGCAGCTTGTTCTTTGTGTGGCCTTAGGCCATGTGAATGTATGACAGGTGACAAAGCAACATCCAGGGTGCAGGGCTTTACCTTGCTGCCATTTGAAGCCCTTAGTTCTAGAGAGCCAGAAGCAGAGAGATGCGTGCAGGAAGAGAAGAGTGTTCTGTTCCTGCTCAGTATTATTTTATAATACTAATGATGGTAATAACAGCAATAATAAAAATGTATTGCCATAACTTTATTATTAAGTTTATATGTGTTTGCCAAAAGTGCAAGCTTCCGCAAGTTGAACAAGTAATTTGTTGACAAACTGGAGACCACAAGATGCATAAAAGAGATAAAATGCCCCTTTTATTGCTTACTTTAGAAAATCTGGAGGCTTCCCTGTGATAGTCAGCTCATCATCCATCCCCTTCTATCCAGCTGTGCTAAAGGGATAAGTGGGATTACTCACAGTGGCATAAATAACAGGCTAGTAAAAATGTTCTATTCAGGGTATTTTACTTATTGCTTTGATTTTTCTACTCGGCTGTGTTACCTGATGCTTAAGTTGCTTTGTTAGTAGCTGTGTGACTTCCTCAGTAACTGACAGATTCATTTCCATTAATCAACGTCTCGCATGGTTAATTGGTCCTACTTTGATCTGAATGGAAGCTGACAGTCAGCAGCCTCACTGCCCGGATTTCTCAGTGCTAATGAAATTACAGCATCTCAGTATTTGATTATTACATAGCAGTTCTGTTCCCATCACAAAAATATCTTCATGCAGGTCTGTCAACACATGTCAGCATTGAGGGAGATGAATTTGGTTTGAAGCCAGATACAGAGTGGTGCTGTAGCTGTGGTGTGATGGCCTCTGCTGTCCCAGGCGGTGTCAGAAGCTCCCTTACCTTCTGGGACCTCTTTCCCCAGCTGCTGTACTGCAGGCACTGAATTTTGCTCATGTTTTTTTAATTCTATTTCATTTTTTTCTTGTAAAACTCTATCCCTTGCAATAAGGCGTACATTTTTAAGTGAAAAAGAACCAAATTGGTGCATCTCTGTCTGTACTTTATTGTTGCAAGGCAGGAGTGAAGCCTGGCTTGTGTTAGGCATGAAGTTTGGACGCTGTTTTGCAGATACGCTTCATATTGCTCTTCCCAATGGCCCCATCAAGATTAAAAATGAAGAATCCACCATTGAGGCAGCGGCAGAATTAAGTGGTCCTTCTGGCTCTGGGTCTTCCAGAATTTTACCCAGTTAATGCTGCTTGATCTCCAAAGTCAGAATGTTTCTCCACTTAAGTCTTCATTTCTTTTCTCCCAGCAGTTTCAGCTGGTGTGGGAACAGCTTCTGGAGATGCACAAGTTTGTGTATTGTTGCAGTTTCACTACCGGTGGCATCCCTGACTTGTTAGATGTTCTCTATCGTAATGACACTTTCATCTTGCTCCCTGTCATGGTGAGTATTTCCCTTGAGGAGCTTTGAGGTTTACAAGGAGCTGTGGAATCTCATCCAGCAGGATACGGCACAGATGAAGGTGTTTTTGCCTCACAGATTTTCTGCTTACATTAAAAAAAAAATGATTATAATCACTGTCAGTGCATCCATTTTGCTGAGTGCCTTTCATTTTCTGTGACCTTGAAAGCATAAGGGCATTGATTAATTAATCTAAATTTCCAGATGGGTGGAGGGGAGAATTGCAGATTGGAGATAAGCAATTTGTTGTATGCCCCTGGATTATAGAAGGAGAAACACCTCATCATTGCCAAGATTTCCTGTCCTCATCAACGGTGACCCGAGCAGAGAGAGGAGTCCGGGCAGTTATTGTAAGCTGTATTCCTGACAGGAGTGGACATGGACAGGACTTGTGATTATCTCTGCTTCTTTAATCTCTGCACTGATTAACTCTGGGTGTTTCCTAATGTGTATAATGCAGTAAAGTCAGCGGAAGGGAATTCTACCACTGCTCTGTCAGAGTTCTGTTTCTTGCAGTGAATTTGTAGGGGAAAAACATCCCTTTGA
>JACDJE010000159.1:280311-610127 GCA_016647715.1 Pavo muticus
ACAGTGTATGATTTGTTACAGCTATGATGGTTGCATTTTTTGAGCACATCAGTTCTGCAGCTTGAGAAGAGTAACTTCAGTCTTGCCCTGAAAACAAGTAAATGAAAAGAGGATAGGGTTTAGGTGTTGGCACCACCACAGATAAGTGAAGTATTGTTACCTCAATACAACTTTCCTGTTTGTTTCCCTTTGAGAGTTAGCCTTGTGTGTGCTTTGCTAATTGCGCTGTAGGTGTGCAGTTTCTGTGTTATCTTCAGCCAAAGTTGAAGGCAGTGACTCCAGTAGGAACTTGGAAATGCCGAGTGGTTCCTTTTCTGAGGGGGGCACAAACACACAGGTAAACCTCTACGTGCAGTTGTTTCTTCGTGGATCCAGAAGCATGCTGAGTTTGATATTTGTACCCCAGACCCAACTAAACATGTTTTTTTCCTTTTCCTACAAACTTTGCCTCCCATCACAAAGCTGTATAAAAGAAAATCTTCAGTGGCAGAATTGTAGAATTATCTGGGCAATCTACTCCTGTGTGAAGCTATCTTCATTTGGATGCTTTTGATGATGACTCTCACTTTCTGCAGTGCAAAGCTGTTATTTTTTTTGTCCTGTTTATCAGAGATACTGAAAATAGTCTGTAGGTCAGAGCCTCTTACTTTGTGTATTTATCATGCTGTGTGCGTGCTCAGCATCTTTATATTCCTTGCTGTCAGTGTCACCAGCTTATCACATATTGTTGACATTTCTTCACGAGGAGAAGTGGCAGCAGCACAGTGCGGTGGCAGCACGAATCCCTGCTCCCAGAAAGTCACTTTTCAGTTGCATGAAGGTAGAAGTCATCCCAGGTATCCCCAGGGTTGCTGAGGCGCTGAGCTGGATGGGGCAGCAGTGATGTGTGCCAGTCAGTGCAGCTGGCCTGCTGACACGTAACCCAGAGTGTGCCATGCAGGGAGGCGTCTCTGCTCCCCTAAGATCTCCTACTGTTTAGGAAGCAGACAGCAGAACACTAATAAATTTAATTTACTCGCTTAATCTCCCCTGTGTTTTGTATTAATATGAATAGCATTATGGGAGCAGGGATGTGCTTATATAACAAAATGTTCTCCTTCAGCTTAAGGTTAATGTAGTTGCTCGTATCTACCACGCATAAAATAGAGGTCTTAATCTCCTGCAGCAGGACACAAGTAACTCCTGAGAAAACTTGCATCCTGTGCTAGGAGCCTGCGGGCTAGGGAGTGGAACGCTGGGTATTTGTAGTAACTCCAAATGATGTAATATTAGGTACTGGAGACATTCCCATAACAACAGAGCTGATAATCAGTATGTGGAGGAGAACAGTATTGATCAGAAGTATGCAGTGTCGCGCAGGAAAACTGCTTGTACTGATAGCCTAAAACAAACATTAAAGACCTTTTCCTTCCTCAGCCCTCAAGGACTTCTGCTTTGACACTGGACTGCATGTGATGCAGCACAGAGACTGTGCTATGCTGTAATGCACATCGTTGTTAATTAAAATATGCATGACTTCTCTTTTCCATGTCAGCTCTTTGGGATGGGTTCCCTTTAGCCTGCCTTGATGGAATTTGTTTGGTGATGGGAGACTGAAGCAGTGAAGGTCAGACATTTAAAATAAGGCTATATTCTATTAGATATCATTTCCAAATCAGTATCGAGTGCAATCTTTCACTATTCTCATATGCTGTCTTCCTGTGCATTACAAGAAAGTCATCTGTGAAGTAACAAACTAACCGACCAGTTGACTTTTGTAAGAAGGAAGTAGCTTTTCTGTGTCTAATATGCATCAAGTGATCTCACATTTCAGTTACTGCTGCTCCTAGGTGAGAAGGCTATTATCATTCATAGTAATGGATATTTGTGTTTTTTGTCTAGAACTGCAGCAGAAGCAGAGCTCAGGGGACAAGGTATGTAAGTATGTATCACTTTCTGAATTATGGAGGTGTTCCTGAAGCCTTCCTAAAACAAGGCGTGCCTTGTGCAAACAAATGGGTGATTCAGGGGGTAGAAAACAGCTCCCCTCCACCAGGAGATCTTAAGGAAAAAAACCCTCTATTTATTACACAAGGACAAATCCTTCTAAGCCAGTGCCCAAGTAGCCAGCACTTGGTTTGGAAGCGTGCAAAGAGAAGGTGAGAATATAGGAATGCTTCCCTGTTGTCTTTTTTGGTGTAAAGAAATTCCTGCATGAGGAGCTCCTGAACCAGGGTTGTCATCTTTCTATTCTTCTCAATGGATTTCTTCCTTTGCTCATCCTTATTAAACGAGGGGACCAAAATACAGTCAACATACAGAATACCACAATCGTTTTTTTCTGCTGGTGTAATTATCTTTTCTGACTCTGTAAATCCTTAGTACGTTATAAAACAAGTGAGTACTGACATTTGCATGGAGTTACCTAACATAACCCCATGATCTTATTTGTTGATGGTAATTGTTACTTGCAAGTACCTGTATAAACAAGGGTAGGGATTTTTTTCCCCAATGTATATAGCTTTGGACATTCAGTTTCTTCTGCCAATTTTATTACCTAGCAACAGGGATTCACTGTGGTCAGCAGTCATTCCATTGATGCCTTCAAGTGCATCTCAAACCCGTGCTCAAGAAATGAGAAGCCTGTACCTGGGCTGAGATACTTCAGGAACTCTTGTGTAGCTGGAGAGAAAAATTGTCCTGTGTGAAGTCAGGTTAGCCTGCAACTGGAGGAAACCCAGTTGATGATGGGAATAAAGAGAGCACAGAAGCTTCCGCACTACTATTACTGTCCCTCTCTGCATCTGCATCTGCAAATCCTATCTGTAAGCTTCAGAGAGGCCAGGGGTGAGAGTTTGTACGAGGCACATAGCATGAGACCACGTGTTCAGTGCCTCAAATAGCATTCACCTGGGAGATAACAACCAGAACTCTGGGTTACCAGCATTAGTAAAAGTTGGTATGGTTTGCTACCAAATTTACTTATTCTGGTTCTTTTTTACTGCTGAAGATCCACTGGAAGCCCCCTGAAGAAATGGGTTTTGTACATTGTCTTGTAGCTTGTTAGATTTAGGCAACGTTAGTGATCAGTACAACCCTGGGGACATGGGTCTTCTGAAAACCACTCGGTACTCTCTGTAAGGAATATGACCTGGTAGTTTTTTGCCTGTTAAGTCTTTTATCAGTTGCTAATCTAAGAACTTTTCATGTATAAATTTGATCAAGGCATCATGAACATTCCTAGTGGATTCTTTTGGAGGTTCTACTCAACAGGCAGATATGCTGTAAGTGTTCTTTGATACTAATGAACAACCAATATCCAATGCCTTACTAGGGCTAGTGTGGAAATACCCTGTGACATAGCTGGAGCCACAGCAACCTGATAGGCCTCTGAGCCTTAAGCGTGAATATCAGCCTCTCACATTCCCACGTGATACAGGTGGCCAAATGCAGCTTTCCTCTGTTGTACCTGAGAGCAGTGGGGGACAGCACGTGTAATTAAGCACTGGATGTTTTGTCAAGCTATACTTTTATAACAACCCACTTTAATCTCTGTCCCTGCCTTGGTACCTTTCGTCCCCCTTCTCTCTCCCCCGTGTTTTATGGTGCCGAGCATAGCGTCAGCATTTCATAGCATAGAATCTCTTCTCCAGACACAAAGCTAAATTTTAGTTAGTTTTAATGCAGTAGGCAGTTGTTTTGTTCAGTCTAATTTAGTTGGTGCATGAAAACTGAGAGGTATCTGTTGTCATTCTTTGCAGAACCTCGCTATGATTCTGATGTAGCAAAATCACAGCTGAACAGTTTTGCCAGCTTCAGCTGATTTCTTCTTGATGTCCTTTGACAGAAGGTAAGAATGAGCCTCTCTTTGCTGTTGATGTTACACAAGACCTGAATAGACAGCAACGCAAGTAAACACAATCTTACTTGTTATTCTCAGCAGAAAAAAAACCAAGTATGAAAGATGGAATGCCATCTGGGATGGAGGATATTTTGTTTTCCTATCTTTGCATTCTAGAGATAGGATGTTTGCTAACATTTAATAACAGCCTGATGTCAATGAAAAACTAGATGTCATTTGATACAAGCTCTCACATAAATCAAGAAAAAATGTATTTTAGGGAGACATTTCTGCTACCTGGCCGAAGCTGAGGCTTAGGATTGGAGTGGAAGGTTGAAGATCATCCTGAAGCTGTTTTTTCTCCTCACGTGCTGTATAGCAGGACTTCAAACAAGCCAACCAGTTCTTTTGCAGAGTCAAATATTTTGGCAACTCCGCCACGTTCATTATAAAGCGAGTGTAAAAATGAAGTAATTACAGCAGTACTAATGTCAGATAACTGTTTTTCCTCTATTTCCTTTTAAGATGCTGACAGAATATTTTTAACTCGAGGGATAAAGGACTGGAAGGGAATGGTTTTGGGTTGTGCTAAAACTTCCAGTGTCTCAGAGGCCTTTCTGTATACTGAAGTCTGTGACTGAAAGCCATTTCTATGGAGACCTACAAATTGTCCTTTCTACTGCTCTGACATTTTCTCCAAAAATATTATTTTGATGTGATTTCCACACATCCTTCATCATGGGTGTCCTCGTGCTCCCTGGGTGGCCAGGCAAACCTATTGGAAGGAAGGTACCATGAGTGCTCCTTCAAAGCATATCTTGTACTTCTGGCCGTGAAGGTCCAGTTCATCTGTATAGAATTAAACTACCCTCAGTGCATATAGAAGGTGGTACAATTCCATATACAAGGGCAAGATGTACCTGCCCATGAGTGCTGTCTTTTCCATGTGTGGACATCTCTCTAGTGGGGTAAAAGCCATCGTATCAAAGAGGCTGAGTACTTAAAATAGTTACATTGCCAACTATTCTCAAACTGCTGCTGTGTGGAAGGCCTTGTTGTGCAGTGCACAGCAGAAAATGCTTTGCTTTTCAGGGGAAGTGCAGACTCATGCTTGCAAGTCAAGCTAAGCCATCTCCATATTTATAAGAAACAATCCTTTAAAGTTGTCTGTGATTTTCATTTACATTCAAAGCAACATAGCAAAGTGATGCAGTCTGTAGCTTTTCTTCTCCAGCAGGTGTAAGTTCTGTAAGGCTGTTTCTTAAGGCTTTAAAAAGCAGCAGAGAATTGGCTGCATTAATCAGAAGGGTTTTTGTAAAGCAAAGAAATATAAATTTCAGATGTTGAAAGGTTTTATTCTGTTAAGAAGAATGTATAAAACTACAAAATGCATACCTGACTGTACAGCAGCATAATTAATGGACAGACCTCCTTGCAATTGGGTGATGTGGATGCCAAAAGCTTAGATGAGTGTGAAAAGTAATCAAATTCAAGAGGGGAAAGCAATGATAACAGGCTGTTAGAGATGGAGAGATCTTTTATAACCAGGAAAACCCTGAGCCATAGCTTGCTAGAAGCTTTAGGAGTACAGCTTCTCAGCAGGGAAATGTTTTTATGGGACTTTCCTGTTCTTATAGTTTTCCCTAGAGATCCACTATTACACCCTCCTCTTGTGATTCCCTCCCTTAACAAAAGCAGCAGCCCCTCCTGAATGGAAGTAACATCCTCTTTCACTTTCCTTCCCTCCAAAAACTGGAGAGAGAGGTACAACAAACAGGGAGCAGTACAAAACCAAAACTCATGGGACATCAGGTGAAGGTTAAGGAATGAAAGATAAAAGTACTTGAAAAGAAGTGGTGATGCTTGAGCAAGAGACTCCCAGCAGTGCCCACTGTTTCCTCAAGGTATCCAGTGAGATGGTGGGTGCTGAGCAATGTTGCTCTGCTCAGGTGGTATGAAGGGCAAGCTTGGCAAAGGCCAGGAGGCTTGGACAAGGAGATCTTGGAAGTTCCTGCAGCTTTGGGTGGAGTGAATAGAATTAAAATGTGACGGTAAAAAGAGAGCTGAATGAATGCAGCCTATGTACTGAATGTACTCCTGCTGTCTCCCTCTTTCTGCAGAGTCAGGGGCCCTATGAACTGCACCATGAACATAACTGGGTGGCTCTTCTGGAGACAGGACTCTAGTGAAACATTTTTGTTCTGCACCTCTGTCTCTTTTTCTACCATGATTCTTAGTTCAAAATCATGCTTTTCTAGTTGTTTCTTTGCAAAATAGAAACAGTACAGAGATACCTGAATTCTTAGCCATGCATAATACGCAGGAAATCACTTCAGGCACAATATCCAGGCACTCATATTTCTCAGTATTACAATTTTGAAAAAATGTTTTATTCCTCCTTTAAAAAGGGATGAGTAAAGTTTCTTTTTTAAATCTACACAATGCATCTGAAAAGCTCTCAGCATATCTCATACAGCAGCTAGGAAACTAGATCATGCGAGTTTTGTACACACGTTATTCATTCCACTGGCATAGCTAGGTTCAGCCTCTGCCTCTTACCTGTTTCAGTAGTAAGCTTTCAGGAGGCGAGAACAGGTCTTAGAACAACTTATGTCAGTTACTTAATTGCTAAATGACCTTTGCTACATTTGCCAAATCACTTAAGCCCTGTGTACTACCCGTCAGTATTTAATAGATGCTATGGAGTGCTGCTTGATTTTCAGACCCTTAGCTCTGCATTCAGCTCGTCTCATACAGCATCTTCCCAGATCTATTACTATGAAGGATTCCCAGATGATTTCCCGTTGGCAGAATGGAAATGGATAAAACCAGCAAGTTAAATCCTTAGCTACCTCGAATCATAGAATCATACGATTGCTCAGGTTGGAAAAGACCTTCAAGATCAAGTCCAACCACAGCCTAACTATACACCCAACTCCAACAACCCACCACTAAATCACGTCCCTGAGCACCACATCCAGACAGTTCTTAGACACATCCAGGGATGGTGGCTCAACCACCTCCCTGGGAGGCCTATTCCAGTGCTTAACAACCCTTTATAAAGAAGTTCTTCCTGATATCCAACCTAAACATGAAATGTACCAGGAGGCAACAGCTAGGAAAACCCACTTTTGTGTACTTTAAGCTCAGATTTTTGTTTTGCCTCAGTGGTAGAAAGTTTGTGAGAGTGGCCATTAGAACCAGCGTCAACTGATTCAGCTGGTGCTGGGCATGAGGACGCACCACTTGCAGCACTGAGCATGCAGACAGTAGGGTGGGGGAAACAGGCATCCCACAGGTTGTGGTTTTCTACAGATTAGAAGAGATTCTTCTGCAGTTCTACTGATTTATACTGCTTGTCACACTGTAGGCACTAGCTAATCTGATGGTTGCACGTTGTGCACCAGCAGTGTTTTTGGTAACCATCCCGTGTAGTCTCTATCCATGAGCTGTAGGCATACTGGGTCAGCAGTGCATATGACAAGCAACTTTGGCCTCATGCAGAATACGAGGTGTCTTTTCCTATATATAAACATAGTTTCTTATTATTGTAATTGGAAATAAAAGAACAATAGCCACTTAAATTTATAGTTACCTGATCAGCCTCAAATGCAAGCTCGCAGGCTTTAACTGTCAGGAGTTTTCTCCCATTAAGGCACATATAAAGCAGTATTCTCGTGACACACTTTCATCGGGTTTTAACAGTTCTGTCATCTGATCATGAATATGTAAATGATTAATATTTTCTCCCTGCAATATCTCTGAAAAAAGTGCTAATCAAGAACTGGTGGGATAGGGTTCAGGGTACCCTACTGGCAGTAAACTAGGTAATTTTTAGTGCCTGAGCACGATGTTTGCTCATCTGTGAGCCTCACAGAGCACCTTAGTCATGAAATAACAAGATGAAAATACTCTTTTCAGCTTTGCAGTAGGGACATGTGGAATTAGCACCAGCAAGCAGCTACTCTCTTGTTCCATTAAGGCTGTCTCGCCTACATTTTGTAGACATTGACGGACAATCTTCAGCATCAGCCATAGTTCTGGAGCCAATTCATAGCCGCTTCTGTTCTAAAATGGTAGTAGGCTTAGATGTTCATAGTATGTGCATAATATTTCCAAGCTCTAGTTTGCAAACTAAGGACTGGAAATGCAGTTCCTTCTTGCAAGAGAGGTGGGAGTATCTCTTAACGATGAGGCACAAAGAACTGAATACTTCATCATAGGGTATAACTTCTGAAGCTTAACCTGAGTGTTGTGCGAGGGGAATCGTGAAGCTTATTGAAGTGCAATTGCAAAGATACAGGAGAACTCTTGAGAAAGAAATGTCTACAAATGTGTTAAAGTCCAGTAAATAAAAGACAAGTATTTCTCTACCTGGTCTCTTCAAAGTGCTTTCTGAAGCAGCGTGAAGATTCAGAAGACACATGGGAAGTCATTGCTGATTAAAGAGAATAAGTCAGGGAGTTGAAGTTCCAGCTGATGACTTTTCTTATATGAGAGTTCACAAATTCTATTTCACTCACTCTAGCTTCAGAACTGTTCTTGCTGACTCTCTCCATTGAAGTGCATTGCTTGAAAGTTGATACAATAGAAGAAGTAATTATAACTTTGGCTGAGAGTCGCACAGGAGCCGTGTCTGATTGGATCTCTGGCTGTTCAATATTCATTTTTCTTCTTCCTTTTGCACAGTGAAAGGACACAATTTATTTTTACAATTGTATTGAGATATTTTGTGGATGCTTATCAGGTGAACCATTTAGTTGGAATCTTTTCACTGTACCAAGAAGCTGTTCTTGGTTGGTCTTTTTAGGCATACACATAGAATTCAGACCTGAAGGCAAAATGAGACTTCATGTAGTCACATTGCTTAGTAAACAGCTGGGTGACAGTCAGATACAATGAGAAGGGGAGCATAGGAATCTCTAAAGTGCAGCTATGCATTGCGCTGGGTTTGAGCTGGTCACTAGGAGGCATGGGAGGTGCCAGCTATGTGCCCCTGGAGCCCTGCATCTTTTTTGGTGAGCCACTTGCTTTTCTGCCCATTACCTGCACCCAGCTGCTGAGTACACAGCACTGAAGCAAACCAGTTTGCTCCCAGCCAGTCAGCTTGGAAGCAGTTGGTACTTAGTTCTTATCTAATGTAAGAGTATTGCTGCCTACTGCTATCCGTTAATGGGATATTTTTACTCCACAGGCATAGTCTGAAAAGGCTAACTTGCTCTGCCATATATGGCAAACAGACCAATCTGCTGAGCCACCTGGAAGGCCTCTATTTGTAGGCATTTTCCTCAGAGTAGTTGTAATCTGAATTGACATACTGTTAGCTAAATGCACTGCACACTGGGCAGTAATACCTCTGGAACCGTGCGAGCTGCTGATTGTTAGCTCTCACTAAAGGCCTTGTTTCTATGTTAAGTTGGCCTTTTCCAAGCAGGAGAAGAGGCACAGAAGTTTGATTAGTGTAGGACTTGCACGTGATAGCCAGAGCTGATCAGTCGTAACAGTCAGTTGTACAAAGAGAGCAAAAGCACAGTGTTTACATTTTATCTGCCTGGGAGGCCCTGAGATGAATTCTATTCTGTACTTGCACAGGCACAAATGAGCATGCAGCCTGAACACTGCTTAAGCTGAGTACCTAACGCCTAATATGAAGCCCAAACTGTATTGTTACTTTTAAAAGAATTTGACCAAAGTACTGCTGATAACCACTATGACTGTATTTAACTCGAAAGTGATTTTATCAGTATGTTCATTCATTTGCATGTACTTCATTTTGAATTAATATACATTAGACTGTACAGCTTTTGTTATGTGCATCAGCTATGCCCACGTACTTGCCCAGTCATATTACACAGATGACTTCTTGTTTTGGCAGTTGCTATTTTTATAAGCAGTGGTAGACTTCTGTCTGAGTGTGCTTGTTCTCCTTTAGATAGCACTAGCTGTTGGCCTTAGCACTTCTCCTACAACGATAATATGCACTGTGCAGTTGCCTTGGATTTGCTGAAGGGAAAAGCAAAGGGACAGTTTCGTGCACCTCTTCCTCACTGAAGAGTGAGAAGCCTTAGCTGGCTAAGGCCCAGCTTCCAGGAGAGCGTCCATTCCTGACAGAAAGCTACTAAATATTTGAAAACTCAGCATCTCTGCTAGTTGATCACTTTGCTTTTAAAGTGCACTCCCTGTGCATCTCCTTCTTTCTTGGAGACATTTGTTTTTGTGTGTGTTCTTGTGCTTACCTATGAAGCTCTTTAGTTGTTAGTATAATTTCTTTTCATGATCACCTCTCCCTATCATGATAAATTAAAAATACATTAAACTCTTAATTCATGCAATTTTTCCCCACATCTTCCCACTTTCCTCTCCCTCTGCAGTTGCTTATAGGCCAAGGTCACAAAAGCTCTGAGAGCTCATGGCAGCAGCTCTTTTCAGCATCTCGGCTTTGCCAAGACACAACCCCCAGTCTATAGCTATTTCTGTATTTGTTTCTATATGCACGGCCTTGCACACTGCTGTGTTAAAGCATGCCTGTTATATCAATAACCAGAGTGCTCCCTGTGTTGTACTGACAGGGAAATTACTACTTATGAGGGCTGATCCAAAGGTAATGCCTCCTATTTTATTGTGTTGACCCACGATGGCAGAGGCGGATGTTGGTGGTATGTCAGCACAGATTGAACCTTCATGCCGATATTCTGTTGCATTTTGTTGCTGTGTGACAGATGGCAGCAGAGGAGCACTCTGACAAGATGATGTCTGACATGGAAGTGTGTATGAAGTGAAGACGTGGAATTTAATTCCTCCATGTGGAAAGAATGGCACCCATTGATGCTTGCTGAACATTTCTGGAGACCAAACGGTGGACGTGAGCGCGGCGAGGCAGTGAGGGCTGTGTTTCAGCAGCAGCAGTGGTGGCTCGCCTCTGCTGGTACTGACTTTTCTGAACGCAGCATTCAGGCTCTTGTTCATTGCTGGCAAAAATGCACAGCTAATGGTGGTGTTTAGAAGTAGTGTTTTGCAGCTGGGAATGGGCTCTATCAAACAGTGTTATTGTACTCTTTGTTGTGGTTTCCGTGGAAATATATAGGATGCATTACTTTCGGAGCAACCTGTGCATTACTTTGCCAGTGTTTGTGTCATTCACAAAAGGAACTGGCAAGGATTTTGCATGTAAGTGGATCCTCAGGAAATAAATTTGTGTTCTCTGTGTATTTGTGTGTGCATGTGCATTTGATTGCTCTGTTATCAGTATTAAATGCTGGACTCAGCTGTTATTTCTGGTCACTTTTTCCCCACATCAACTTTGAGAGGTGGGGAGTGTCTTAAATGAGGCAGATGGGACCAACGTCCCTGGCAATCTGATTTCCTTCTCTTTCCTGCTGTATTTTAAGAGTAGGAAGGTCTAATTTCTGCTCAGAGTTGCTGTTCTGCAAGAAGCTACGTGGTGAAACTGCTAAATGGAAAATGTGTGTGGTCCCCAGGAAGGAGCATTACCTGAAAGTGTTGGGTGTGTGTATCGCTGGAACCAATGGGCGCAGTCTGGGTGCTATTTGTTTTCAATTGTGAACAAGGGAGTACTTTGACTCTATTCAATCAAATTGTATCAATCCCTCTTTGGTCTGAAATACTGTCAGAATCTCAGTATTCCATATCCTACATCTAAAGACATACATGCACTGAGTTTAGAATGATTTCCACTTATTTAGTGTTCAGAAGGCTGGCAAACCAGAATATTAGACAGCAATTTGAACTGCCTGTAGTCGTTCTATTCTTCACTATACATATATGGCACCACATCAAGCTAAGTCAATAGAATACTTGTCTGTTCTGTCTCAGACACATTTGTTGAACAAACATATGTTCCCCAGATGTGCAGTCATATCTTGAAAGCAGCTTAAGGCACTTTATGCCTGCTGAAGTACAGAACCGTTCTTACAAAGTGGAGGGAAATTACAGGTTAATAATTTCTCTGGCATTATGGGTGCAAGGGCATCATGATAAAGATAACACAGCCATGGAACAACTAACAGTGAATGAATGAGGATCCTAGAATGCAGTGACAGTGGAAACTGAGGGATCAACCTCTGTTCTGTTGGCAAACATTCTCTGTACCAAGAAGGTTACAGGTGGTTCTCAGCCAGTGCTCTGTCCTGTCCCCTCTGCAGAAAACGGAAATGTTACTGCCCTGTTGTATGTTCATGAAAAGAAGCAATGCTTAAATTCACAGTTGTGCTCCCTATAGCAGGGGGATGGAGGGCACTGGGACTTGATAGACTATAACAGTTTCCTAAGTACTGCCGAATGTTTCTGTTAGTTCCTTATCAATTACACATCTACCTCCAGCCGTGGTGCTTACTGCGATGGTGGAGAAGGTCAGGCATTTCTACCAAACAAAATATTATTCCATTCCCAATAGAATGTCTGCTTCTAGGTACTGCAGTGAATGGTTCCAGTCGGTCAGATGCATCAGTGATATGTCAACTCACCAACAACTGTAGCTGTCCGGAAATCCAGGGTGACTGCTGTCCACACCCTAACCCTACTTGTCAAGACCATCAGTAACTCAGGGAGAGGAGATTTACCAAGGCTGCAGTGTGCTCCTGTGGGATGTGGGAACTTCTCCCTTGTGTAACAAAGGACATGATTAATTCTGACTGTGTTGGCATACGGTTATTAAATAAAATTTCCTGTTCAGTGGGCAAACCTTTTTCCAGCAGAAAGCCATTATGGAGATGTGAAATATCCTCCTATTGTATGTTAAAAAGCCACTCCAGGGTCACATAAAAACAGCTCAGGTTACGTGCATTAGAAGTTAGAGAAGCATCTGTGAACTTTTGCTTTCTGTAGCATCACGTAGTTGCAAAACAGTGTGCTGCAGCTTCCCTCTGTCTCTCCAGTCCCTGCCTCTGCTTTTCAGTGGCAGCCATCCATCTGTCTCTGTGCTTTGGAATTTGGATTGGTGCTCCTCTATGTCTGTGTACTCCGGTTCCCACTCAAAGGCAATATACAATCACACTGCACATTTTAAGCACTTAACAGAAAGTGACAGTATTAGAGCATCCAGCCTATTGCAGATACAAATGTATGTGTTTAGACTTAGGAACTGTACTTTGAAGTGCTTGTTGCTTTACATTGATTATGAAGAGAGCTGAGTAAATGACTGTGAGCAAATTTGGATGTCTTCAGTGTAGATGTGACAAACTATACAGGTGAATGAGACATTCACCAGCAAGTGTGTGTGTGTCTGTGTGTAGAAATATGTATGTGGGCAGAGGAAAAAAAGGATGAGAGAACTCTTTCTGGTCATGGGGTACAATCATGGCCAGGACATTCTGTGGCTGTTCCATGAATGCTAGGGCTGCATCAAACTTGATCAGATTTATATTAATGTTGCAGGCCTGCATTTTTTTTCACTGAAGAATGCTTTGTATTTAAAATCACTTTGAGTTCTACAAATAGCACTGTTATCCTCTAGAAAGAAACTGGGGACCTTGATAGATGTGATGGGTTTGCTTCAGCTGTGAGGTGCACATCATCAGCAAGGCAGAGACAGACGTTAATGGTAGTGCTCAAAGCACTGCTGGAAGATGCTTTGATGCAGGGTAATGGATGTAGGATAGGTGCTTGTATTCCCACTCAGTGAGATTCAAATGTGCATTAAAAGTGCTTGAGTGCTACACAAAGGCAGGCTCACCTTAGACAGTAGTTGTTTTTCTGTTGCTCTGTTAGGCTTAGTGAAGTCGGTGGAGACTTGCAGCTGTCCTGCTTTAGCACCAGGTGAAAAGCCCTGCCCGTGACTCACAAAGGCTTTGCTTTTTTTAATGTCGGTTTCTGGCAGGTACGCCTTGATGGACATAGTGGTATGTCCTGGAAATAGCAGGTAGCTGGAAGTACTATTTTCTGCTATTCTGATGCCACAAGAGGACTAGATGCATCTGCACAAAGCATCACAGCAGTTAACAGGGTTGGTATGATTGCAGGAGCTCTCATTATTGTCTGACTGTGCAGATTCCCTTGGAAGAGTTTATTGCTTATAATGGTCATAGTACAAAAGAGTGCTTAATGTAGCACAGAGTCCCAGCTAAGAAGAAGAACTGTCTGTTCCTACCACCTTGTCTGTGTACTGGACATTTAACTATATAGAATATAGAGAGTGAAGAATGAAGAAATGTGTACATTTCCTTGCTGTAGATGTGCTAGGTGTATGTTAGATTTTGGGCTGTATTTACTCTCTGAATCAGTGCCAAAGCTTTCTAGGAATGTCAAGCACCTTAAGAGATTATCTGTTCAGATACTGTGGGAGATATTAGCAGTCTTATGGTTACTGGAAGAATGGCATTAGAAAACTCATTGTTAATACAATCTCGAAAACTCAGAGCCATGGGAAAGACCATTTCAGAATGCATTTGGTCATCCAAAAGCCAAGAGTTAGGCTATGGGAATTTTGAAGGTCAAGTACAAACTAATATTCTATATGCATAACAGCTAGATAGAACTTACATGCCACAGATTCTTCAGTAACAAATAATGTATTAACCCCGTGACTGTGTGAATAACAGCATTGAATTTAGTACACATGTGCTGTTGTTAGAGAATGTGGAGAATCTCCATTTTACTTGGGCAGATCTCACAGGTCAAATAAGAGGTTTTTTCCTGAGTAGAAGTCAAATTCTAAGTAAATTTCAGTTGTCATTTCAAAGAATAAATGGTCTCACAAAGCATTGCAATTGGAGCTGTAAGCAGACATTTAGAAATCAGTGTGTTCAGTCCTTAAGTGTTTGGTAAGCTTGTGCAGTGGGGTGTTATTTCCAGCATTACTGTTAGTGTGGGGTTTCATGGAACTGCATTTAGTTGGCTGATCTGTTTACAATGCCATCTTTTGCACTGCAATCAGTAATACTGTGCTGTCTGTTCAGGAGGTCTGAAGATAGAAATTTTATAGCTTCATTAGTACTTCTGCTATTCTTGTGTGATTTGGAGTTGGTTACGGTTCTTTTCCTGCTCTCAGCAATGTTTGGGGCCATTTGTTTTACCCTGTGCAAGAAAGCACCCCAGGCCTAAAGAACCTGGTGGGTTGTTCTCAGGAGCATCATGACCAATGGAATGATTTCAGAATGTATGGCTTTAAACACGGACTTTGGTGTTACTTGAGTACATCTGTAAAGACAAGTGTGTAGTTAAATGCTAGTCTGATATTTTTCATCAACTTTGGCAACAAAAATAAGTATTTATTAGTGGCACAACTTATTTGAAATACAAAATTCCCTCTGGAAGGCAAGCCCTCACCCACACCATTAGCCTGCCTTCAGGAGAAGCTGCTGACTGCTTAATTTGCAGTAAATCTCTTTCAAATCAGAGTCGACTTTCATTCTGAGTATACGGAGTTTGACTTTGCTGTCAGTTTTGTGGGTAGATACTCAGCAGTGTATCCCATCCCACCAGCGGAATTCCTCCGGTGTCCTTCTGTTGAATCAGATTTAAAAAAAATAATAATTGTCCTACCTTCTGTCATAGCGGGAGGAATTCGCATTGCTTTTTCAATCTAAAGAATCACAGAATCACAGAATGGCCTGGGTTGAAAAGGACCACAATGATCATCCAGTTCCAACCCCCTGCTGTGTGCAGGGTCACCAACCAGCAGACCAGGCTGCCCAGAGCCACATCCAGCCTGGCCTTGAATGCCTGCAGGGATGGGGCATCCACAGCCTCCTTGGGCAGTCTGTTCCAGTGCGTCACCACCCTCTGGGTGAAAAACTTCCTCCTAAGATCCAACCTAAACCTCCCCTGTCTCAGTTTAAAACCATTCCCTCTTGTCCTATCTCTATCCACACTCGTAAACAGCTGTTCCCCTTCCTATTTATATGCTCCCTTCAAGTACTGGAAGGCTGCAATGAGGACTGCTGAATCCTTTTTCTCATGTAAACAACTCTGGTAGAAATGATGTATTTTTTCCATCTCAGAGCTTGTCAGTTGAGGCAGCTTAAATACAGTTTATTCAGCAGTGTAGTTAGATTTCAGCTCTTTGAGTCTCAAAAAACTTGGTATTCTCTAATGGAGCAGCTTGCAAATAGTGTGAGGCAAACGTCGTATATTCACTTCTCTGTGTACTCGGGGTGGTGGTGGTGCATGATAACATTTCCAGATGTAAAAAAACCCACCAAATGAATGATTACACTCATCATTTATAGTAGATCTTTTGTTTTTGTAGGCCTGGTTTAAAACACTTGCATAGGAGTATAATGCTGGAGTAGAGGTTATTTCTGAGAAGATACTGAAGCTGTGGATTCACTGCTGTGCAGAAGTCTGTCTGAACATGAGCAAGGCTGTGAGGGCATCCTTGTACCTGCAAAGTACGTGGTAGGGGAGCGTGAAGAGAGCGAGTTGATCAGGTGAAAAATACTCCTTAGTGTTATTAGCTTGCTTTGTTTTGGAGCAGTGATGGAGGCCAGTTAAAAATGATGAAGTGCCATACTCAGACCAGTTGGGCGTACAGATCTTGTCACAGCTGGGCAGTGTTATCACACACACCTCAAGGCTAATACGAACCTCAGACAAACCCCACAGAACCCCAAAAGCTTCGCTTCAGAGATGAGAAATGTGTGGAAAATATGCAGTATGGTGAATGTCTTTTATCAGTGTGATTATCAGTGGGATGCCCACTTGGCCAAGGCTAATAATCATCATCAATTATAACTTTTCTCCCCACAGCTGTTTACCATTAAAAAAATCGATTTCCAGAGCTACGTGTACTAACAACAAAAACAAGACAGGCAAAGAAAACTGACGTTTTACCCTTCGGATACAGAGAAAAGGGATCTGTTAGTGGTATGGAATCTATTTTAGGAGCATTACTGCTGTCCCACTTATTCACTGGCCTGATCTATCCATCTACCTTTCAAAGACCAGTAACAATGGCAGGAAAAAGCCTTTAGAAATGTATGCGTGTCTGCTCCTGTTTAATTGGTGTGTTGGGTGACTGAGCTCAAAAGACTTTTTCCTTGTCAACCTCTGTCCCTGTTCTGCACTGCTGCGAGCGGCTGTCCTCGCCAGTTCCTGCTGTGTGCAGCACAATGCTCCAGCACAGCTGCGGAAGACTTTGGGTCCCTCTGCTGTATGCTGCTGTCACTGACAGCAGGAAGGAAGATGAGCACTGTTGAAAAGCATAGATGCACATAGTGCCTTTTTTTTAGAACTCTGCAGGAAAAGATGCAAGTTCTTTCTAACTGCCAAGAACTGAAGTACTTCAAGGGCCAGAATCACCAGTCTGCCTGAGCCCTGCACCACACAAGGCTGCTGAGGCTGCTGGCTAATTTTAAGGCGCCATGTTTCAGAGGCAGGCTGCGAGGGAGTCTGAACAGCATGAAGTTTGATCTAGTTTACACTGTCTGTCAGACAGTACTTGAAACTGGGAGTCGCTGGGGCTCAGTGCATGAATCCTGACCTTCCTTTTGTCTGGGTAAACTTCAGAGCAAGGAAAGCAAGTGGTGTGTGAGTGTGTGTGCCAAAAAAAAAGCCCTATGGAGTTAGATCTGTTCTGGCTTTAAGGCAGATGTATCCCAGTGTGGTAATTAAACTTAATGTGCTTTGCTTCATAACTGGCGTTTAGACTGGAAACCAGGATAGTGTAGCCTTGGGGAAGTCCTGAAACAGTGTATGACACTGTTTGCATGTTTGGGAGAATATTCTTCCTTGAAGAGCAAGAAAAATCATGTTAAGTTTTCTGGGAGGAAGACTGCTGTGAAAGTAAGCATCAATGCAGAATGTGTGCTTAAGACACACGTGTAGATTGCTGTGAGTGCCTCAGCATTAGCAATAATATGTTCTTCACTCTGTTATACCAAGGTTTTATCGTTGCATTACTTCAAAATCAATGTAACATGAAGCCAAAGCAATCTGTGGAATGGAAGCATGCTTCAGTGCACACGCTCATCCTTGAATGCCTTTAGACAGGGATACACCTCCTTGGAAGTAGTTGGTGTCTGTGCTGTGAAAAGCTTAATGTGGGAAAGTGAGGCACAAATGTCCTTCAGGTTACTCACCGCCCTAAAGCTTGTACATCTTTTAAAGCTACAATACTTCCACTGCCTGTGTATGACTTTAGTAACAGTAAATATCTAACGGCCTTGGAGAACTCCAGGCTTTCACACGTCACAGTTCAGGCAGAATAAACTTGTCCTATCCTTGCATGTGAATCTCTAAAAAGGAGAGCCTTGCTGTTATTCTTCCAGTTCTTAATATGTGAGCCAGTTTTTGTCCAAGAACACGTCTGAAATCATCTGATGTTCTTTCTCCAATAATCAAGATAAAGCATTGATTCTGACTCACTACTGGTATGAGCTGGATTTGTTCTTGAGGCTCTGGTTACCAGTGCCATTTTCTAGTTGCCCTGTTGTCTTTCTAACTTGATCCCAAGTTCATCATTTATCACAATAGTTTTGTCACTGACGATGAATTACAACTGCACAACAGAAGTGTGTGGAAAAGAAAAGAAATAGGAATGAAACCTAGTAATGGGAATACTGTTTCTTTAGTACCTCCATACACATCCCCATCCCTTCTTATCCATATGCACTTTGCCATCAATGAGAAGTCAGTGACAAGGTTTCAGGGAGTAGCGAGAGCAGGGCTGTTCCACAAGGAGAGAGAGGAGCCACAGCAGAGGGAGAGCGCGGCACAGGCAGCACAGCACAGAGCGCCCTCTCCGGCAGGGCGCGGTACCTGAACTGGGCAAGCTGGGGACGGTAACTCGTTCCATCAGCAGCCCAGCCGTCCTCAGGCAAAGAACAAGTCATGTCTGAGGCCAGTCCAGGAAAGCCAAATAACAGCTCAGGAAGGAGGCTGGAAACAGGTATATTCACAACAGGGTGCCCAAGCTTAAATGGAGCTCGTGGAGCACAGAGCAGTAGATGATAGGACAGTTCAGGTCTGTTGGGGCACTGAGGACTCTGATCCCAGGAGCTGAAAGACAAAGTAACGGTCTGTCTTTAAAGGGTGGATGCTTGCTTTCCTGTCTCCTTGCGGAGCACAGTGCTGGCTGCATTGTGAATGCAGAATTGTTGTTCCCTTGATTAGAGCGAAATGAAACTATGAAAGCCAGTCTCAGCCTGACCATTGCAAGCAATTTATGGTGAAGCAGTTCTGCTGTTTTCTGAGGCGTCATCACAAGCCAATTTGAAACTCAGGATATCGACCTATTTCTTTAATTGTTGCTTCCTGCAAATTCACAAGATAGGATACTTGAAGAGCACATAATGAATTACTCTTCTTCAGGCTGTTTGGTGTCCGAAACACTGCAGGCAGAAAGAGATGTCACATCATGGTCATGGTGACAGTGAAGGATGATCCTTCCCCCACCCTCAGCTTTAGTCATGAAAATTCAACTCTTGCATCGTCTTAGCCTGCGATGTGTGCCAACTGTCATTCATTGAGCAGCAGTGGAGAATTTGCATCTAACCACGTATAATTTACTAACCAACTATTAGAAACCTGCTTATAAAAGAAACCCTACTTCTTACATGCAGCAGCTGTAGGTGGGATAGTGTCATCTTTTTAAATTCCTCATTATTTTGGGGGCATCCAAATAGCTGGCTTATTTCCTACCCACTCTGGAGTCTTCCTCTCTTACAGGCTGTTCAATGGGCTGCAGTTGAATTGTCCCTTTTGACATTGCTGGAGAGCTTCTGCTCCACAGGATACTGTGTTCCAACCCTGACTAGAATATTAGGCTAGACCCCAGCGGGGGGATTCTATGTTTCAATCAGATGCTACAACTGCTCCCATGCAGAAGCACTGCAGAGTTGCTCGTTAAGGGAGAAGCTAAGTCTTCCCACTTGGTGGCATTGCTGTGAGGTGCTGTTTATTTGAGTCCTGTACCGAGGGCCTGCCTGAGGCAGTGTATCTACAATGGCTATTTGAAAATATTTTGCATCAGAATCTTGAGAATAAAAGACAGTCTGCTAATGTTTGATGGCACAGCCAGTCATCTTTGGAGTCCCCACTTTGGCCCATTCTTAGTGAGAGAACTTTGTGCTAATTTTGCACTGCTCCTGCAGAAGCCTCTTTTTTAGCAAGCTGCAAAGGGCTGTGATCTGTAGAGGAGGGATTTGGGATATCGATGCAATCAGGAGCGCTGGCTTTCTTGAACCTGACCAAATCATCCCAGGAATGCTCACTGAGTCTCAGCCTCTTATTTTTTATTTTCTTTTTTGGTTTTGGCTGCTGAGAAGTCTTTGAAGGCAGGGATTTCTTCCTCTGAGGTACCATGATCGGCTTATGAGCCTATCAGTCTTTCTCTTCCTTTTTGAGAGAAGTGTGCCCTGCTCCTACCTTCAGTTTGCTGAGTGAAGAGAAAGCAGCTGCTTCAGTTACAGCTTGCATCCCCCCAGGTAAACCAATGCAGTCTTGTACCAGTCTGACCCAGTCTACAACTGATGGCCCAAGAGCAGAGCTGCAGAATCTTTTTGTTTTACCAAGACTTGTAATTTCAGAGACTAGGATATAAATAGTAACGAGTAAGTGGTGTTGTGGCTAACAGAGGATGTGATATTCCATCGTGCCAGGAGCAGGCATTGCTGTCTATAGAAATCCAGCAATCCCCTGACCCAGAGAACAGATCTCTTCACTGTATATCACCTCCACTGAAAGGTTTCCTACAAAATGGCTGTGATAGGGATTTTATCTTAAACATTCATGAAAATCAGTCCCAAGAAAGGTCTGTTTAGTGTTTCACAATTGCAACAGCACCTTCCTAGACTTTATTCCTGTTGTTCAGCTAATATCTTTGAAGTCCTTACTAGTCAGTGATCCCTTTCTGGCTTGCCCCATAACGGTCCTGGCTGAATCCAGGGACAAGCAGTTCTGTCACTCTCTCTATTAACCTCACAGCATTTGCTTCTGAGTTACCACAACAACAAGGATTACGTGACAAGCAAATGAAGAACCAGTCAGATAATGGAATTTTTAAAATGGGGATTACTGGTGCTGAAGAAGTAATGGCCTCTTTGATGTTGTTACTATCTATAGCATAAATCCTTCTCAGTCTCTGGACTATTGACCTGACACACTGAAAAGGCTCCTTTGCAGCCCCTATTGTGCAGAGAAAGGGAAAAGCTTTGAGCACAGACATCTTCAAGGCACAGGATAAACACAAGAGATAAGCTTGGTCACTTGAAGGCATTTTATTTCTTTGAAGCACAATCCCAACGTTCTACCTGAAACTGATACCCCGATTCTATCTGCGCTGCTTTTTCTCTGAGGTGTGCACTCAATACCTTGGGATTTCTATAGATCTCCCAGGCTGCTCTGCTCGGGGCCAGAGCAGCAGCCTCGCAAATCAGCGTCTGCTGAAAAGAACCGTCTAATGAGATTTGGGGAAGAACAGTTGTCCCTGACACTTCAGTGGTTGTAGCTCTTACTGCGTCTGTGGGCCTCTCATACGTTATGAGTGGAGACACACAGCTGCTGCTCAGGAATAAGCAAGTAGCTGGGTTTTAGAACAACTGCATTGTTTGCTCTTGGTTTGGGAGATAATAGTGAGAATGGAATTGTGTAGAAAGGTGAGAGTCGTTAGTGCTTTGTCCATAACATCACGCTAACGCCCCGCTAAGCTCTAATGTATACAGAGCTTCCTGAGTTCTGCAGACGTGAGTTGTTATCAGGTTCAACATGTTCTGAGGAAGTTGGGGGATGTAATTCTTCCTATTTTACAGATACAAAACAAAATTCCTCCCTGGATTGGAGCAACATTATCTGATTGTACCGCAGAGTTGCGAAGACTGCATGCAGGAACTACAGGTGTAGCTGTTCCTCACACACATAAACACACGTGCTGCCTGATTCTGTGAGACTGCTATGGGATCTCCGGGAATTAGCAGGTGTTGGACCAGATTTACTGTGTGAGTAAAAGAAAACTGAGGGGTGAAGTTGAAGGCTGCACCTCTATAGATGCTGCCTCCTCTGCTGCATTCAAGGGCTGGCACGTGGGAACAACCAAGAGTGGGATTATATTCAGGTGCCTTTTCATACCAGTGCTTTATCATTACTGTCATCATGAGTCTCTATTAGATAGCAGATGCTGTCACACCTCCTACTTGTGCTAACACATTTATGATCAGAGAGGCTGGTGCTTCCTTTTTTCTGGATAGTTTGATGCTGCTTGTTTGCAACTGTGCACTCCAAAGGGTTGTCCAGCACTCTGCAATAGATGAAGTGTCCTTGTACAGTAGGTTGGGAGTGTTTGCCACAGCAGCCGTGCCTTCCCTTTCCGTACTCCAGTTCTGCATATCAGAGCTGTTCAGGCATTTGTGCTGAAGACCACTTCCACAAGTGCAAAGCTTTTTTTCTGCCACTGTTTGCATTGTTCTTGATGCAGCAAAATCTCACCGTGTTAGAAAGCTCTCCCTGGGCTTTATCCAGTGCTGCCTTTCCTCCTTCATTTCCTTTCCCTTTCTTCCCATTATAGCGTTTCACAGCAAACTAAATTCCTCTCCCTCCTCCCTGCTCCCTGCAGCAGCTATTGCTGCTGGTTATCGTGGGCCCCAGTCATTGCTGAGCCAACCTACAAGTACTGCATTTTGCAAATTGAATCTTCCTTCACAAGTCAGTCCCTTTGGCTCCCTGATCACTTGTATTGCTTTTGTCCGAACCCCTTGTAAGATCTGTCAGTATCCTTATGATGATAACAGAGCTCATCACAGAACGCAGTGTTATGCGTGCGATTCACCGCAGTGGGAAAGAAGGCATTTTACTGTTTCCTTGTTTCATAGCACAGTGCTGCTGCAGCATTCCCTCAACGATGCTTTCTTTTCTCTTTTTACTGACACTGTTTGTCCTAAGGCCTCAGGCTTTGCTCGGGGTTATGCATAGTATGTAAAACTTTAGGAAGCTCTGGGGCACACCAGGCTGGTTGTTTGCAAGCCCCTGGGGCAGTGGCAAAGCTTATTTGCAAAACTTAATGCACACATTCTAGATTCTGCTGTGTGAACTGGTCTCCTTCAGCTGGGGCTATTCTAAGTGTCATCTGTTACACAAATGGTGACAAGGTGCAGCAGTGCAAGTGGAAAATGAATGGAGGTAGCAGTGTCGTAACAGAGAAACAGCATTGGTATGTTGAACTGGGTTGGTACTTGGGGAACCGTGGCCCTGTACTGGCCTACATGGAATGACTAGGTGAGCATGATGAAATCACATCCCAGCCCCACCCTCTGACTGCTCTCTAACCCATTATCTACAGCATGAGTTCTCTGGAATAACAGCTGCCTGTCGAGGTGTGTTTTATGCAGTGCTTGACACAGTAAGGCCTGATTTTAGCTAGGATTCTCCTGTAGATCACCATGATGAAGCCCACTAGAACAGAACAAACTGCAGAAATACAGTACAGTGGTGGCCCCCTCACTGAGTTAGTTGAGCTACAACGGATTTGAGTTCCACAGACTCTGATGTGGAGCAAAATGGCAGCAAAACAAATACAAATAGTCTGAAACATGTAGGAGCTGAGATGCACTGGTACAAGAATAGATGGACATAAGTTGGCCGTGTGTAAAATTCAGGCTGAAAAGTAGGAAAAGAGCTTTCTAAGCATCAGTCCAAGTATGTTCTGAAACAGTTTTTCACTAGGGAAGTTGAAAGCAAAAGACCTAACTTTATGTCATCATTAAAAATGCCCTATTTATAAAGTTCATTAGTACTTGCCTAACAGTTTATTAAGACATGGGTAGGTCACAAATGTAGGGACAGATTCCTATTCCACATCTCCCTTTGTTGCAGCTATGCCAGCTTTTCATCTAATCTCTATTCTTCTCTAGTTTTGTCTATTCTTTTTTAGCTTTAACTTCTCCAATTGAACTTCGCTGAATTAACTTCAGTAAGAATCTAAAACAAATTGGTGAAATAAACTAAGTCCAGATAAGAAAGTTTGTCCATTCTAAGCCCTAGGAACTGTGGCTTCACAGTAATGACTTTTAACTGGATTTTTGTCTGGAGTACATTGCTGTAATGATAATTTGTCCTTTGATTGCCTCAGTCCACTTAAGGAGGCTCGCAATGTAAGTGTACAAGCAAATGCACATTCTTTACTATCAGTAGGAATAGAGCCCCTGTTCCCCTGCCTGCCACCTTTGATTCATGCAGCACACTTGCTTGGACTTGGCCTGTTTCTTAGATAGGTCAGTTAACATGTAAAGTGGAACCTTAGCTAGTTATCGCAGGTGAGAAAATCGGCCTCTAGGGCTTCAGCACAATCTCCTGATACAGCCTGGTGGGAAAATGACTTCAATGTGAAAAGCTACTTTTGTGAAGGAACAAAACAAGGAGGAATTTGAATCTGCTTTAAAGTAGCCGAGAAACTCCACTTAGGATCTGCCTGCCTTTGTCCCACCCGACAAAGCATTTGCTTTAAAATACGCAGCAGAAGAAGCAGCCCAATGCTTCTTGGAGTGGAAAATGGCAGAAATAGTACTTGAGAAGATCAGTGCCACTCCTTGGCCAGTGGCATGTCTATGAAGAGAGGGCTGTTACCTACAGTGTCCAGGCAGAACCAATTATAATCTCAAGGCCCGGGTAACACACTGATTTCAGCATCTTTTTCCATCAGGTTTTGCAGATAATGCTGGCTGGCAGGCAGCACAATTGTACCCAGTATATAGACCCTGAACTTGAAGAGTGAACACACTGCCTGGAGTGGGAAATACAGTCTGGAGATGTTGTTTCTGTCTTCTGAGGTATTCCTCCTCTGTTATTCATGGTGGCTGGTCCTGAAAGAAGTATCCCAGTTGCTCTGTTCTGTGTACATATGGCTGATGTAGCAAGTTACTGAAGTTAACAGAAAAGTAGGTTAGTTTTTGCTGGAGAAAAAGAAGTTCTGTGGAGCTCTTGGGACAGCAGAATTTGCCTAGGTCACATGGCTGCCAGGGAGACACTGGTGCTTCGTGGTCTGATCAAGCAAATACGTGATTCTAAACCAAGAGGAAATTTGTCTTCAGTAGGAAGGAAGAGGTGCCAAGAGGAAACCTAACTTGGTCTATTAAAAATGGAGTGTGAAATCCTCTGGATGGAGAGCACATCCTGGTAAATGTACTTCTGGCCTTTCTTACATAGAGTAACATAAGCTGCTGAAATCACAGTCCTGAGAGTGCTGTAGAGGACTGTTCAGTCCTGCTCAGACCCCAGTACAGCACTTCCAGCAATTCTTTCTGAAAACATCTTGGCAGCTTGCCTGAGAAGGCATCTCTTCCAGCTGCCATACCTTAGCCTGCCATTCTGTGCATCTGAGTGGAGCTGATCTAAAGGTTACTGCTGTTGAAAGAGGGCAGTTTGATTTCCTCAGCTCTCTCCTACACTGCTGCTTTTACTGCCCCTGGTTCTCATCAGGTGCCTCAATAAACAGATACTGATAGGTATCAGTAATACTAATACTGTATACTAATAAGGTAATAACAATACTGATTGATAGTTTAGAGAGCGATAAGCTCTCCCCTGAGCCTCCTCTTCTTCAGACTAAACAATCCCAGTTCCCTCAGCCATTCCTCATAAGACTTGTACTACAGACAACTGCCAGACAGCTAAAGAAGCAAAGCAAAACAAAAACCAAACAGTTTTTCTGGATTGGTGAATAAAAATGTTTGTGAAGGTCCAATGAGCACAAGGAAAAGAAAAGGAAGAGCACAGCTGGGGGGGGAATAAGGCCTCTCCCTTTTCAGCATCCACCTGCTGGTAGAAACCACGGCTGAATGAAAGCACAGCTATGGATTTATCCCATTATTTTCTGGAACATGAGGAAAAACTGGAAAACCTAGAATCAAATTTCGTGGCTCAGTGAGATCTTTCTCCTAATTATGCAAAACTGTACAGAGGGTAATTATCACAGTCTACAAAACACATGACCGCAGTTTCCCTTGCAATTCTAATTCTAGGTATCTTGCGGCACAGTTCAACACTTAGTATTCTTCTTCTCTCTCTGGTGGAGTCTAGTCTAAGAGAAAAAAAAACCAGAACCACCCACCTTAGCACATCAGTGATACACGAGTGATGATTGTCTGCGTGTCTGTAGTACTGCTAGAACTTCACATTGTTCTGGATGCAGACTGTTCTCTTCTGATTCATACTTAGCCTGGTTTCACTGTCTGGCAGTGGCATCTGCAAAGGTTTGCAGGAGTGGATGGAAAAGTTTTCTAGTGAGTGTCAGCCTCAGAAACTCGATTATATAAGGAGCTCCTCAGCAATTCACAGCAGCTCTCTCTGCTGGAGCTGCAAGAGTCAGCTGGGAGAACCGTTCTCCTGCTCCCTAGTGGTAGAAGCATAAAAAAGCCAAAAATGTTCTGTTTTTTTCCGAGCACACTCATACATACATACCTTATTTTTACAGAGAAGGCCTGAAAATGGCTGACAAATTCCAAGGTGGTGACTTGGAAAATGGAGGAGCCTCGACTACCCAAGAAAGAACAAGAAGTAGTTCCATCTCATATTTGTGTGCACACAGGGGCTATCGGGGAGTATCTGAGAGTTAAGCTGAATCCTGTAGGATTTTAAAGTGAGAACTTTCTGTTTTCTGAGGAGTCTTTGCAGAGGTGATTTTGTAGAATTAGATATTCTCACTGCCATTAGCAGTAGGCAGCCCATGACACACAGATGCTCGGTTTGGTTCCAGCCAGTAGATAGCAGCAGTAAGCAGGCTTGCTTGTTTGCTGCCACTTGTGCAGCCACAATGGCCAGAGCAGCACTTGATGAAGCAACTATCTGCTTCATGCCAGACTTAAACAGTGGTCAAGCTGGAAATCTGAGAGATGAGGTGGTAAAACTGTGAGAAAAGCAAGGAATAAAGTCCTTATCTACCTCCCCACCTCTTCTCTCAGGGGTACCTAGCTCATATAACTGCGGCCCATGAGTGTGCATGAAACATACCCGCAGCATTACAGGTAATCTGTGATCCCTTATGCTGGCACAGCCACCGTGCTGTGCTTTTGAGTGATCCATGTTACCATCACTGCGCCTGCAACTGGGGTCATGCAGCAGAAGTAGTAATGGCAGGGAGGCTGCAGGCTCATTGGCTGCCTATCAGCTAGGGAAGGACTGGACTGTTCTGTAAACACATACCTATAAATACAGTCAAGGCCACACTAAATTAAAAGTGGATCTTGATTTTAAACATGCAAACATTTCAGAACAGTGACGTGCAGATTTTCTCTACAGTCCTGTATAATAAAATAAACAAAATTTTCTCTTTAAGGACTGCAGCTCAGAGCAGCTGAGCCAGTGCTGGAAAACTGTTGATTATTCCTTTCTCCTTCCCCAATCATTCCATCAAGACTAGAAAATAAGGAGTATAAAGCTTTTCCTACAGTGGCCGGCTGACTTGTGAGGAGGTTTGATGCCTGGATAGGCAGTGCTCAGCTTAGCTGACTCAGTTGATAAAGTGCCCATGTTAATAAGAGTTGCACAGCACCCTCTTCTGCTGAAATGATGAGAAGTGGAAATCCCTGGCTTTCCTTTTTTTTTTTTCCTGTCTCTGATAGGCATTTATATACTGAAGAACAAGGTAAGTATGAAAACTCAATTACAGTAAATGGGGGAAAATCAATAAAGGAATGGGAAGCTGGCAGCCACGCAGATGGGGTTTATCTCTGCAGAAGAATCCTGACACATGACATTACAAGAACATAGAGTGCTCGGATGAGTTATGAAGATTGATGTTTATGATGATGACTTGCAATTGTGCTATTTAAAAAACTCACCTATTTGGTAATGAAAACCTGCTGGCAAGATCTGATCAGAGAGGTGAAATTGCAGGAAGAGTAAAATAAGATCAATAAATCAAATGCTGTAAATCATCTGTGAGGCACACGGCAATGAAGGCTGAATTCAAGAATTATTGAAACTGCAAGCATAAATCCATCTCACATGTGCTACTATTTCTTCTGGGAAACACATGCTCACCTCTAGCATTTCCAGACTGACCTCTGCCAAGGACAAAAAAGATACTGACTGTCCCCTAACAGAATGATTCCCACTGACTGCTGCGTGTTTCAGTTCAACGCAGGCTTCAAGGATCCCTGTTTTGCTACCTCAGGAAGCCTCTCTGATTCTGTCTTCCCATTAGCTTTGGCATCCACTCGTATGGAAGATGCAGAAGTGACCTAAGGTGCTTACAGCTTGAGAGGAGTAGAGAGCCCATGTGGCTGTTGATTGAGGCTCAGAGGCCTCAGCTGACTATGCCTGGGAGTTTGTTTGTTGTCATTGATCTGAAATGCAAAACAACCTTGAAACAGTATTGTCTTCCTTTTGTAACTACAAGCCCTGTCTTGATTTTTAATCCCACATGCTGTTTATCATATGAAAACTTCCAGTTGCTAATTGTCTACTTGCCAATGTGCATTATCCACAACGTGGGAACTGAAAGTGAATGAGGCCCTCTGAATAATGCAGTATCCAAGTCACAAGAGCCATTCAAGAAATAAAAGTTGGGATGTCTACTCAAAATTCCAGCCTGAAATTTCATTTTTTGGTCTCCAACGCCTGCTTAAACATTCCTATCAGATGGAGATGAAAGCAGATCCTTCCAGTTTTAATGGCCGTGGCAGCTGGTAGATCAGGCTTAGTCAAAACAATCGTGCTTTGGAATGCATTTATAGGGAAATGCTTAACAAGAACTGCTTTGAGTTCAGTGTCAGCAGCTTGATTTTGGTTTTAAGAGGCTGTGTTGAACAAGCACAAGTGGAGAGAAATAGCTTGTTCCAGTGGACTGACTATATGAGAATCAGAGAATCATAGAATCACAGAATCACTAAGGTTGGAAAAGACCCACAGGATCATCCAGTCCAACCATTCACCCATCACCAATGGTTCTCGCTAAACCATGTCCCTCAACACAACGTCCAAACGTTCCTTGAACACCTCCAGGGTCGGTGACTCCACCACCTCCCTGGGCAGCCCATTCCAGTGCCTGACCACCCTTTCAGAGCAGTAGTATTTCCTAACATCCAGACTGAACCTTCCCTGGAGCAGCTTGAAGCCATTCCCTCTAGTCCTATCACTGTCACACGAGAGAAGAGGCCGACCCCCAGCTCACTACAACCTCCCTTCAGGTAGTCATAGAGAGCAATAAGGTCTCCCCTGAGCCTCCTCTTCTCTAGACTGAACAATCCCAGCTCCTTCAGCTGCTCCTCATAAGGCCTGTGCTCCAGACCCCTCACCAGCTTTGTTGCCCTTCTCTGAACGCGCTCCAGGGCCTCAATGTCTTCCTTACAGCGAGGGGCCCAAAACTGGACACAGCAGTGGAGGTGCGGCCTCACCAGTGCTGAGTACAGGGGGACAATTACTGCCCCGTTCCGGCTGGTCACACTACTTCTGATACAAGCCAGGATGCCATTGGCCTGCTTGGCCACCTGGGCACACAGCTGGCTCATGTTCAGTCTAGCATCAATCAACACCCCCAGCTCCATTTCCTCTACACAGTCTTCCAGCCACTCTGCCCCAAGCCTGTAGCGTTGCCTGGGGTTATTGTGGCCAAAGTGCAGGACCCGGCATTTGGTCTTGTAGAATCTCATCCCATTGGCTTCAGCCCAGCTATCCAGCCAAAAAAGAATTACGAAGTCCTGCATTTTAGGTCCTGGCCTGCCACTGCTTTGCTGAGAGGCCTTGGTGAGCTCTTAGATTCCTGTAGCAAGCTTATTTAATCTCAGGTAGCATTATCATAGAATCACAGAATCACAAGGTTGTGATTAAAACTTGCTTCAGTGAACAGTCACAAAGGCTTGCAGTTTGATATACAAATATGCCTTGCTTGGATTAAGTAATGCATGACAGTGAGGAATATACTGACAATCTGCACTGACCCAGTGGTGCGTGTGGGAATGATAATGTGAGAACTTCCTGATCTAGGAGCACATCTGTCTAGTTATTTTTTCCTATTTCATTGGGTCATACAATAATGGTTTGGGTTGGAAGGGACCTTTAAGATCATTTAGTTCCACCCCCCCTGCTCTAGGCAGGGACCTCTCCCTCTAGTCGTTACTCACAGCCCCATCCGGCCCGGCCTTGAGTGCTTCTCCAGTGGTGGGGGCATCCACAGCCTCTCTGGGCAACCTGTTCAGAAAACTATTTTCTTTTGGTCCCTCTAAGAAGAGGTTCAAGAATGAAAGAGTGGTTTTATAAGGAAAGAACCCCTCAAACTAAGTTGGATTTCAGGGTAGGGAATTCTTATCTTTTTAGTTCTCTTTATTTTTTAATATGCTACAGGATGCTATGGTGACTAATGACTTGGGAGTGACAGCAAGACTGTTGTAGGTTTTTAATTCTGGGTCTGGCATTGGCTTTGTTGTAATAATCTGTGTGGAGTAATCTTGTTTCCTCCCTTTCCTTACCCAGAAAATAGGCAGAAGGTGTTGAAGTGAATCTGTGGGCCTACAGAAGATCATCTTTGGTGCAAAGTGGCCTGAATTTATTCCAGAAGCTCCATGATTTTCATTCTATGTATACTAAAAAACTGCTGGAGGGAACTTAGTAAACGAATGGTTAGTTATTATTCAGTCCTCCCAATGGCTCCTTCTAGTTCTTTAAAATGCCAGTTTATTAGTCATTTTACTTAGCTACAAGGCATTAATAAACATGAAAGGCTAAAGCTGCCTTCATTGCACTTGGAAATCCATGCAGTATAGTTACACAGACTTTGAAACCTCAATGTGCTGCATACATTTTCTAGAGGAAAGCTTGCCATTTGTGGCTTTTAATTGGGATTCACCATTAGACAATTCTATAACACTCCCAGCAAGCAAAGAGCCTCTGAGAATCCACTGTGAGCTTTTTTTGTTGAAACAAGTCCGTGCTGAAACTGGAACTGTGATGGTCCAGCTTGGCAGAAGTTCTCAGTACTCAGCCCACATAAAAAAGGCCATACGGTCCCCTGTTTAGTTCAGATACCATCAGTGATGTTTGTGATGATGCAACTCGTTAAAAAAAAAATATTAAAGTAAGACTTAGGAATCCAGAACATCCTAACATTCTCCCTTTAAGGTCATCCTGCCTTTTAACTTGGGGCTGCAACTTCTGCATTAACACTGTGTCTGTGCGTAGCTCATTCTTGGATGAGTTACCCTGTGGGAAATACTCGCTTCATTATGACAGTAAGGAGGGCATGAATTCAGTAGAGAATGGACTACAATGATCTGAATGAGAAGCATCCAGATTCCTTTCCTGAGAATCACAGGTCTGCTTTCTGTTACTCCCATTTAATGTGTGCACAAGCACCTGATGTGTGTGTGTGACCCCTCAGAGGACGCTCACCCAAAGTCCATGTAATGCTTTTATCTACAGTGTAGGCATATTAGGAGTTCCATCAATGAGAAAAGCCTAGGAAGAGGAAGGAAAAGTGTCAGCTTCAGATGTGTGACCGACAATTCCCCTCCAGGCTGGTTTTAGTCAGAATGCTAGAGCTGGCACTGAAAAGTATCAGAAGTGTAAGCAAAACACAGAGCTGAATGAGGAGGATGGTAACATCTCTGCAAGAAGTGTGGAGAGAGCTTGGCTGACTTGCAAATCTCTGTAGTGAGATACGTCTTGATATTAAGCAACCATTCTGTTGTGTACTGGATCAAATCATCCACACACAATTCAATGTTCTCATCTTGAAGCTGTATCCTTTAAGTGCTGTAACCAAGAGATATATACCTCCTGTGTAGACCAGGATTTACACAACTAACTGTTCAGACCCCTGTTCGTACTGCAGCTCTGCAGTGAGAGCTATTTTCATTTGGCTATGAAGGCTGATTGATGTTTGTAGAAGATATTGGTGGGGTCAGAATGGGGATATTTCAAGTCAGGTGCGTTGTCAGGTATGTGTTGTGGTGAGGGTGCTGGCAGATCTTAGAAAGGAAGAAAAATCTTTCTGTTTCATAGTAATGGTTTTATGAGGGATACATAGACTTTGGTTGCTATCCTATTAAGAGAGCAGTACAACAAAAACTACAAGGCTGCCCATTGTTCCTGGTTTAGATGGAAATCTTTAATAGACAGATAGATCACCATAACCAAAACCAGAGTCCTGAACTTCTGAGGAGCAGGAAGCTCCTGCAGGACATGGACTTGGATAACTATGATCTATTTCAGCCTACCTGTGGAGAGCCAGTGTGGGGTGACAGTTTACAAACCTCTTGGGTGTTTTGAAGGGTCATCAACAAAAAGGCTATTGGTGATCTGATTTAAGTGGTCTGCTTGAGTTTTCAAAAGGCTTTGGCAAAATCTGCCATCCGGTTTTTGAGAAAATCAAGCAGCTAAAGGGGATGAGGTAAAGTAGCATGGGCAAGTAGTTGGAGAAACAGTAGAAACAGATGATAAAAGTAGATGATTGAGCCTTCCAATAGGAGAGTGCCAAGAGATTCAGGAGTTAGTACTGGGGTGTGGGCACTTCAGCATATTCACAAATGGCCCCCCCAAAGCCTGTTAAAGGCCTACTAGCCACTGTTATTGCTCATTTGCTTTTCCAGTTTTCCAGATTTCTATGCAGAAAGGCATTGTTAACTTTTACTCTAGTTTCCTATGTGGTGTGATTTAGGACTAACTCAAATGATTCCAAATTCAGGTCTAATAGCTGGGATTGAGCTAAAGAAGGTTTTAAAAAACAAACATACAAAAAAACCCCCAAATCTTGTTTTAAAAATTTTCTATGATGGGGAACCTGTGAAAAGCTTCATCACGGTAATCTACAGGTTAGTTGTCCTCAATTTTAAGAATTATTAGCTTAAATCTGGCCTAAATTCTTGTGGTTTCAAATTCCAGGCAGCATCTCTTTTGCAGCTCCGGGAATGTGAGCGTTCCACTGTGTTTGGGTCTCTTCTTGTTGTGGGTACTTAGAGATTATTATCAAATAATTACTTCTTCCTTTTACTTAACTAAAAAAGATTAAGCTCTCAGGATCTTTCCTGTTAAAGCATGTCTTCTGGTTCTTTTCCACTGAGCCGGATCCTTAGCCTGGATCTGGTTCCAACATCTTCTACCACAAGCAGCAAAGGCAGCCCTGGGTACAATTTAATCGCCTTTTGAGAGTCTTCTGCAGTGGGGGAGCCTTCCAAGAAAAGAGGAAGGGCAGAGTCACCAGAACAGCTCTGATAACACCCTGCGTACAGCAGGGGTAAGTGCCTGCTTGGAGGCTACATGATTTAGCTAGCTTGCGCTAACACATTTCCCTCAGATTTAAAGCAAAAGCAAGGTAGCGAAGTTTTCATATTGCTCCAAGTCACAGGAAGGTGTTGTAACAAATTCTGTGTCAGCCCTACGCTTGATGGGAAGATCAGGTCATTTTGAATCTCGGATTCTTTAGCTCTTAAAGCAAGACTCAATCTGCTCTGTTTATCCTACTCCAGTCTTTTCCCTGCTAGAGGAAGTGAAGCATTCTCTAGTCCTGTGAAGTGTGGGTGGCAAACACCTGATCTAAACCTTTTTCTCTACTTAGAAGTTGGAAAAAAGCAACAGCAAAACTGCAAGCTTTCCTCCCATCACTCATGAACAGAAAGAAAAAGAAGAATATTTTTATAGCCACACGTTTCTAAATAAATCCTGTCACCTAATCCTGTTAACTGAAACCTGCAAATCCAAGGAAGTGGAAGTCTGTTGCTCCACTGAAACAGGGATTTGTGAAGGGTTCTGCAGAATGGTGAAAAACAAAGACCTGACAAGCAGAGAAGTGGCTAATAATATATGCAGTATTTCTTGGAGCAAACTTCGCATCAGCTTGTCAAGCATCCAAAATGACACGAAGTTGCTCGAAAGGAAAGAAGTGGTGTTTATTGTTTTTGTTCTCTAACCTTAAGTGCTTCCTCTGGGATAGAGTATGCGCTGAGATGTCTCCAGCTTCACAGTGCTGCCTAATCGTAGAATCATAGAATGTTGTGAGTCGGAAGGGACCTTTAAAGGTCATCTGGTCCAACTCCCCTGCAATGAACAGAGACATCTGCAGCTCAGTCAAATGAGCAGCGCCAGGTCCAGCCTGACCTTGAACGTCTCCAAGGGTGGGGCTTCCACCACATCTCTGGGCAACCCGTGCCAGTGCCTCACCACCCTTAATCTCACATTCCTCTCTAAGAGTAGGAGGAGAAAATGATTTTGCATCTAGGTCTGCTTTATTAAGCTACTTTGTATGTATCATTTTTTACAGCTATAGCGAACAGAAACAGCAGCAGAAATAAATATTTTTTTGCTAGTAACTTTGAGCTAGGAACACATAAAACCATGGAAGCTAGACAGATTCCCTGTGTGACTGCAGGCATTTTTCTTTATGCCAGACTCAGTGACATATACAGGTGCTTAAAGGTGGTGTATTGCAGCATGTAACTCTCAGCCCAGGACTCCCAGCTGAGCTTTGCAGTCCTGTGTCCCCGTAGCACTGCAGGGGCTGCGGGTCAGGCTGGGCAGGGAGCTGACAAAATCAAGTACCACAAATCATTTCTCCCCCTTGTCTCACTGCATTTCAGGCATGCGTGGGGCTTCACATCATGTAGAACCCACTGTCTGGTCCCTGCTCCAAGGATGGTTTTATAAATTGTGTGGGAAAAGACATTGCCTAAAAAGAAGAGAGTCCAGGAAGCAGCATCTAGAACTGCTCTGTACTGCCATGCTTTTGCATTAAATAGTGCAGAGCAGTAACATTAAATGCAGTATGAAGTTTGCACATTGGTTTCACTGAAAAAAGCATTCACAAAAGAGCCAAGTGAGCGAGATCCTCCCCCTCACAAAAAAGCACACAAGCACAAGACTGCCATCCTCTGAGACAAATTTATACGATGATGAACTGATACTATCAAGGCAATGGCCTCAAGTGTCTATAGAGCTTTGTTCAAACTCTTACACAAAGGTCAATGAAGTGTTGAAAACAAATGAAAGCATTGCCTGCAGGAATTAATCAATGGGGAGTGCCTGGCTGCACCGCTAGAACTGCTGCGGCGTGGAGCAGCAGCCCTGCAGCTCAGCTCCAGCAGCACAGTGCTGGGCCAGCGTGGAAAATAAAAGCTTGGTTAGTCCTTAGTCTGTATGCCTGAGATGGGGCCATGGCTGGCAGGGAGTACCCAAGGAAGGAGAGGCACCAAGAACAAAGTCCTCAGCGAATCTTCAGGGTTTCCTGGGTATTTCTTCTTTGTCAGATGCACAGCACTTGTATTACCTTGTATTAGGAAGTCCAAATCTCATTATTAGCCACTTGGGCAGTACACTAGTTCCTAAAATACCATTTAAAATAGAGAACAGGAAAGTGCATTTTCCTCTACATGTAAACCTTTCTTGTTCTCAGTGGGTTTTAACATTTGAAAAAACAAAACAAAACAGGAAAGTTCACTTTTTGGTAAAGATGAGGTCTTCAGAATGTCAGCTTAGTTGGCTGAGGTCAACAGTGACCACAAAGAAGCTTAGCATGGAAGTGATACCCTCCTTAATGGTAGTGCTGCAGGATAACTTTAACATACAGAAAAACAAATGCAATACAGGCAATGCTCACCCTTCCCTCTTGCCCTATTTAGTTTCTTCTCTGCCTTGGATCCACCCATCTCTATCTGCTGCCACTTTTCCCTGCAGAGGCTCCTCAGAAAAGCCCTCTCCAAACCTGAAAAAGCAGAAAGGAAATGCATAGCCCTGAACTGGCATTTGAAGATCATGATATTATTTACTCTTCTGCTATGATCTGTTCTGCTGCTGTTTAGGCTGGCACTGGGCTACTTTGCTGCAGCTGTGAGATCAACAGCATTTTCTAGGTGCTTCAGTAACACTTAAAATTAAACAAAAGTAACAGCCCAAATTGGAGCAGTTATTTTGATCCAGAATTGAGGTAAAAGCTCGAGTAGCACAAACCCAAATGTGCGTGTGCTGACACAGGCATGTGCAAACTCAGAAAGCAATCTCGAGCTTTAGGATAATCAGCTCTGTCTGGTGATGAGTGGGTTACACGTGGTATCACTGAAGGGCCGCTCTCTAAAAGCAAAGCCCAGACAGAGGAGACCTTTATTTTAATCTCACAGAATTATGTGAGCCTTATCATCTGCTGCCTCTTCCCTTTCCTCTGTTTATCTAGTGGCTCACTGAGGCACTCAGCATTGCTGGCAGTTGCAGACATTGCTGCTGAGCAACAGAGTGGCAGTGGCACAGATTGCTCTTCTCTCACAAGATAATGGGGATGTCTTGAGGACTTAGACTGGCATGACCTGGTTATTTGTTTGCAGAGGATATACTCATGCCAGTAAGGCGTGAGGTGCGGGCAGAAATGCTTTATCTCCCTTGCCTTTGGCCTTGCTTTTATTGGCAGTGAAATTCTATCCCATCGAAGTTACTGAGTGAGAGGGATAACTACCTAAAACATACCCTCTGTGGCAGCAGCACGACCAAGGGTATCTGCAGAAGGGCTACAATAAAGTGGGATTCTCCACTTGAACCTCTTCTGCTACCATATTGGTTAGACATGATGGCTATGCTTCTTTTTTGCAATTTTGCTGTCTTCAAGAGTTCAGAAATCATGAGCAAGCATGAAAATGCGTAAGTTGTTCCCCCATGTCATGAAATGATTTTTAGCTGCTTACCTAAGGAAATGGAGCTAATGCATGCTTTGTATCCACTGGTCTGTCAGTTTCCTCTTCTAGTATTTCAACCCGTTTGGTGGTTTAAAAGAAATCTGACGGAGGGCTCTTCTTGAAAATTCTGACTTTCCACCCGTTTGTGAATAGCTGGAGAAAGGAATCATAGAGTCACAGCTCATAGAATGGTTTGAGTTGGAAGGGACCTTTAAGATCATCTAGTTCCAACCCCCTGCTATAGGCAGGGACACCTCCCACTAGCCCAGGTTGCTCAGGAGAGAAATCCTGTTGTGCCCCACTGAGAAGAGGAGTTATAGGATCCTAGAATTACGTGATAATTTAGGTTAGAAACACCCTCTGAGGGCCTTATGCTCAAAGGGCCTTCCGCTGCAGCCTGCACGCCAGCATCAGTAAATTACCAGACATCAGAGAATGTACATATGGTGGAATCATCAGTCACAGAGGGAAGGTATAGAATTCTGCACCTTAGACGTGGGAGACTGCAGTCACCAAACATCAGTCTATGGGATGTTTCTTTCATAGCCATTTTGCTCACAGAGCAACTTGTTTCTAATTAGCAGACAGTCTCTTATTTAAATGTTTACAATCCTCTGCCTTTCTTCAGCAATTTGATGCGTGGAGACATTATTAAGATATTTTCATAAAGATGATGAGTTCTTACAGACTTAAATGAGGGAGAACTGTGTACATGTCTGACCAGTAGAACAAGTGTGAAGCCGGTTTGGTGTTGCATCCATGTGATGTTGAGCTGTTAAAGTCAGCCCTGACAGAATTCAGATCATCACGCACAGAGTGTGGACGTCCACACGTTGGGCACTGCCAGTGCTGTTATTGGAGACACGTTTCTCATCAAATCCAGCACTGCGTGGCAACCAAATTAGTGCAGTTCATGTGGACAGAAGATGCAGTGGCGAGGACGGGCTCATGAAGAGGGATCCATTATTCTTTGAAGCTACAGCTCATTAAACGCTGGTGAAAGGCGCTATTTGGAGAGAGTCGTCCGATAGTCACTGAACTGATCCAGTCTGAGCAAGCCTCCCCGTGCTGCCTCAACTCTCTTCTGAACAATTCCAGATGATGGTAGAAAAATCCTAAGTTCTTGGGCTTTAAATAGAAATGTGATGGAATGTACATTTGGAAAGCAAATGTTAGTGAAGCTCAAGATCCAAGCTTACTATGAGCATTTCAGTGTGAATATTGAAAAACCCACTAGTGGGGTCTAGACCACAATGTAAAAATGTAGACCATCCGTGAACTAAATGTAACTGTGACTAAATCATACGGTTACTGTGATCTCAGCAACTCCCCAGGGCCTGTGTAATTTCTCTTCCTCATAGCTTCACTCCTGGGTGCTGGTCCTTAAGCTTTCTGCTCTGCTGAGGGAATATTACAGGTCAGGTGGCAAGGTGCTCCTGCTCATCAATCTGTTCCTGGCTGTGATTTTTATCTCCTTGCAGCAGAGAGAATTATCAACTTTAGTAGGGTTCGAACCACCGTGAAAATCCTGATGTTTATTTCCTGCACAGTCCGTGACATGCCCGTAGATACTAACATGGCTGATTTTTTAGGACAACATTTCCTTTTTTTGCAGACCAGTGGCAAAGCTGTTGGGTACAAGCGAATTCCCAGCAACCCCCTGGGAATACACCTAAGGCAAGTGCTCCTATTTTGATTGTGGTTATGAGGATGAAGAGGCTGGGATCGCTCCGGGTTTGTTTGCCAGTGGAGGCTGGACAGATAACAGCTTTCCAAGTACTTCCTGACAAGGGCTTTCCTGCTGCTGCTGCCTCTCTAAGCCAGGCTTCACAGCCTGTTGTCACTGGGATCTCTCAGCTCCCACACATGAACTTTGAACTAATCTTTCTCTCAACCCAACCCAGTTTTTACGCAGCAGCAAAAGAGGGCTTTCTGCTTCCACCCTGACATCCAGCACAGTGGAACTCTTCCCTCTTCCCCCTGCCCTATGAAGTGACTCCCCACCGCCCAACATTCCGGCATGTATCTCACTTCTCACTGCTCACCACTTTCCTTACCATGACCAGATGCTCAGGTGCCTTCTTCTCTGTACCTTAAATAGGTTTCAGCATTTGTTCCAGCTTCCTACTTCCTATTGATAGAGCAATAAAGGAAGCACTGGTTGAATTTCAACAATCCAAGGGTGACAGGACATCTGTGTAAGTAACGGGGGCAAGAGGGAGGTAGGATTTGTGTATTTGTGGTAAAAATTTATTTGTTCTAGGTGTGATCCAAGCTGTAAGGGCAGTAAGTGAAGGCTCTACCACTCAAACCCCGAGATCAAATTTCCCTGTTTTATAGTTTAGTCTCTCCTATTTTCAAATGTCAGTTATGAGTTAGAAACTGCCTGCTAGGAACAATATGCAGCTTTGAAGGGGCTTGCTCAGCTCCTCCAATCTGCACCACATGTTAATTGACTCCTTTATTATCTGAGAAGCCAAGGGCTCCAGGGTGACATCTGAAACTCTCACCCAAGCAAAGATTGTCCTAGCAGGTCAGTGTGCAGAAAGCTTGCACTGCTGCTCCCTGTATCCTGAGCTGGAGGATGGAAGTTTCTGTGGCTCTCAGTCTGTTCTTGCATAATCCCAGGCTTAATGGTTATGTGATTTTTCAAGTGTGTGCAGCACTGTATTTTCATTAAAGCAGCACCACGTGTAGGTGTACGTAGAGTTGACAAAATCCCTTAAGAAATAAGCCAATCTTTGGCTGCTTCACCTGCATTCTGCCTGCTGCTTCTACTCCCTTTGTATCCATGCCAGGTCTTGAGCAGTACTTGACAAACATTGTTAAAAAAAGAGACCATTTCCCTCAGAAGGTGTTTTCCCTTCCCCTGGCAGGTGGGTTCCCCAAGCCCCCTCTGAATGTACTGCGCAGCCAATGGCAGAACAGTCCCAGTGCAGCAACAGGCACAGCTTTTCTGAAGTGTTCTGAAACCTGCCCGTAAAGGACCATTTGCTAACGTGGAAAGCACTGCCATAATGTCAACAATAAATAACGGCCATGATAGTTTCATACCATTAGACAAGGATAATTCCCAGCCTCCTGCACTTAATTCTTGGAAGACTCTCAAATAAAATACAATTACTTTGAAATTCTCTGGATACCAAATTGTCATTACATTTTAAGGACTTGGAATCTTCCTCTGAGCTCGGTACCTGTGCCTCCTGGAGCCAAGTGTTAGAAATGCTTAGGATGCTGCCCTTGCAGCCAGAGCTGCACGAGAGTTCACATTCTTGTTTTGGGTTATGCGTTTGATGAGGCCTAGACTCGAGACAGCACTAACTTTCTCATTTCAGGTTAAGCATTTTTTATTCAAAATGGGGCTATAATAATTGCTATAATGTGCTGAAAAATCGCTTCAAGCAAGTGTGATATTAAATAGTTTTACAGACAGTTTCAAAGGTAACAAGCTTAGTCCCCAAACAGTAATTTAAAACACTTATCTGTGTCTTAGGAATCATCTGCCCCACATACAGACTGGACATTAGTGGCCTGGGGAGTGCCAGGCAGAGCTCTGAGCACCGGGATGTCTGCAGGCTTCTGTCATCGTGCAGCAGTGTGCCAGGCAGCCTGACTCAGTCTTTGCACCTGATCATTTTCTTTCTTAGCTGCAGAAGTGATGAAGGAGCATTCTGCTGCTTGGATGCTCTGCAGTGTTCTCTCCCCACCTCAGGGCTCTAAGAGAGTCTTATTTGTGTCATCGAATAAGGCAGCACTTAGAGAATAATCCCAGAAAGACCAAGAAATAGAGTGTGGGTATTTTCCGAGAGCAGGCTAGAAGAGTATAGCTGATAGAGGGCGAGCAGCTTGATTCCTTGAGCACGTCCTTTATTGCTCTGTCATTCCCTGGGAACATTAAGGGCTGTGTTGAGGAAGCCGCATCAGTTTCAGATATTATGCACCTCATTAATCAAAACACATCCTTTTGGAAGGCGGTTGATTGCAGCTTAGGCACAGAAGTGCATCCCTAGTGCCTAAATAGGAAAAAGTAGAGGAAAAAGACCTTTAATGCGACTGCTGGCTTAGTTCACAACATCTCATCTACAGGAGCATCTGAAAATCGAGATTTATTTCCCCAGAAAAGCAGACCCTGTGACTGAAATAAGAATATTAAATAATACTTGTACCGGGAAGCATCTCTGTAGAGTATTTCAAATGAGTCACGGCCAGCCTAGGTTGTGCCAGGAGGTGGGAGAAGAGGAGCAGGTGAATGCTTCAGAGAAAGGATTCGAGAGAGCATAGGCAAACGAAGATGAAGAAGCAGGTGCTGCCTGTGGGCATGGTGCAGTCACTGCTGATGGCTGCAGCGCTCCCTTAAGTGAGAGCTAAGTAGCACCCTGCTGCTTTAAATGCACGGTTACCTTAGGCCGGTGGCAAGGGACTCCTGGGGGAGAAAGGTGAATGTTCGCACAAGCACGGCTGTTCTCAGGGAGCCGGTGAGGATTTCCTCGCTGCTTGCAGCGGGCACTCACTGCCTGTGCTCGTCTCCCTGCAAAGTGCACGTGGTTTCCTTCTTCAGGGAGGCATGATTTAAATGCATAAAACAACAAGCAGTTTGCAAAGCTGCGTCTACTGAGCCTATGCAAAAATATATGCAAACGCTCTCGTACATGGCTAAACGGATTCTTAATTGAACTCCACTGGTTTAAAAGGCTTTACATGAGGAAATAATTGGACTCGGTTTATCAATCTAACGCTTCTGAAGCATTAGGGAATGAAGAGCCATTCTCAAAGAAGGGCAGGGCAGGGCTGATTACCACGTCTTTTCTTCCTGTTCTCCCAAGCAGCAAAAGGCAGGGAGAAGCCCTCTTTTAGCTATTCTCCTCGGCCTCTGCTACACGCGCTGCGCCGGAGCCAGCAGCGGCAGGAGGGAGGATTCCCAGCGGAGCTTCCAGCCCACAGGAGCGGCCGGGGCCGGGCGAGCGCAGGAAGCGCTGACTCAGTGCCCGCGCGGAGTGGGCTTCCCCGCGTGCCGTGGGAGAGCCCACGCATCGCATCCCGCACGGCCCGGCCCTGCCCAGCCCAGCCCCCTCGTTACGGTAGGGGAGCCCTTGGAGAAGCTGCTTGTCTTTCTGAATGACTTTTACGGCTCCAGCCCCTCAGGGGAGAAGTAATAGCGTTTCGCATGTCAAACGGGAGAGCAGGCAGCGAAGGCAGAGAACCTTCCAAACCTTGGGTGGTGAAACACACGGTGGGCTTCCCAGCAGGCAAACTTCGGCCGGAAAAGACAGGCGCTCCCCAAGCGCCTGCTTTGCATGCAAGTGCGATTTTCAAGGTGAACTGATACTTTTCCTTTAGATTTGGATTTGCCCCTTCCCACAAACCCCCCACGTCTTCACAAGAAAACCTGCGGCAAAGCAGCTGCAACTCCAGAAGGAGAAAGGCTCGTCAGCATCGAAGAGAAAAAGGAATCTCGCTCCTCTTATTTTTACGACGCTGCTATTTTTAAATTAACAGCTGCCCGCAGTTCTCGCCGTTAACCCACGGGCGGCATCAAGCCGGGCTCTCGCTCAGGCAACGCCGAGGCGCGGCGGCTGCCGGGCAGCGCAGTGCCCGCCTGGTGCAGCCCCGCTGCGCTGCGCTGCGGCGAGCGCTGACAGACACACAGAGCCTTGGCAGCCAGACGTTGCCCTTTTAAGAAGCCCGGGTGCTGGCTCAGGTAGGCAGAGCCTGAGTGCAGTAGTCGCTCCTATGGCAACCCACAGAATGGGATCGCTTCATGAATATTCCCAGGAGCAGGGGCTGCATGAGGAATAAGTGATGACAGTGATGTAAGCAAGCAGTGGCCGCTGCAGGTTGCAGTTCATTGTGTTATTGGAAGGCAGGTTGAGGAGTTTGAGGTACCCGGGCTTGCGTTTGGCTTTCCGGAGGATGACTGCCCGCCCGGAGACACGGCACATTTGCATCTGGAAGCCAACATGGCAAGGCTGCTGCCGCTGCCGCCCTGCCTCGCCTTCCAGCCAGGAGTGCGCGGCTGTCCTCTAGACTTCTTGCCCGGTGCGCTGGATCTGAGCAGACAGGGATTGCAGTAGCACTCACCAAAGGGAGGCAAGCAGCAAGTAGCCAAATCGGGACGCGGGAGGAGAGGGGGGGCTTTTTCGCCTTCCCTTTTTTTTTTTTTTCCCTTCCGTTCTGGATGCAGAGCCCGTGCTTTGATGCAGAGCCTGTGGATGCCACAGCCTGGTAAGGAGATGACACGCCAGTCTCTGGTCCCTCCTGCCCCTTGAGCCGGGGGCAGGGGCCTGGGGCAGTGCCGCTCCCCTCCTCGCGCACAGCCGGAGGTCCCTCCCTCCACCTGAGCAGCAGCAGCAGCGGCCATGGACAAGCTGCCCCCCTCCATGCGCAAGAGGCTCTACAGCCTGCCCCAGCAGATAGGACCCAAGGCGTCGATCATGGACGAAGAGGAAGACAGCGACAAGGACACCCGGAGGAAAAGCATCAGGCTCAAGCCACTGCCTTCGCCCTCTGCTGGGAGCACCCGGGCGCTCGGGGGAGACCCCGGCAGAGGGGAGGACCCCGGCCTCGTAGAGACGGAGGCGGGCAGCAAAGGTGCCAAGACCAGCACCAACGGGGACTGCCGCCGCTTCAAAGGGAGCCTGTCCTCGCTGACCAGCAGGCACCTCCACGACGCGGCCGAGGAGAAGAGGCTGATCGGCGGCGAGGGGGAGCCGGCCTCCCCCGGCGAGGACAAGAGCCCCTCCGGCAGCGGGGAGACGCAGGGACTGCCGGCGCCCCCGCCGCCAGCTTCCCCCCCGGAGCCCCAGCAGCAGCCCCTCCGGGCTTGCTCCTCTACCTCTATCAAAGTGGAAGGAGGTGGAGGGTGCGACCAGATCACCCCAGATGAGGAGCAGAGGCTGGGCCAAGCCGGGTTCATGCAGAGGCAGTTCGGGGCCATGCTCCAGCCGGGGGTCAACAAATTCTCCTTGAGGATGTTTGGCAGCCAGAAGGCCGTGGAGAGGGAGCAGGAAAGGGTTAAGTCTGCTGGGTTCTGGATCATCCACCCCTACAGTGACTTCAGGTACCATCTCCCCTTCCCGGCCCACTCAGAACTACCTGGCCTGCCCCTTCCCCTTCCCTGTCCAGCTCAGACCTCTGCGCAGAGCACACACCCAGAGATAACTTTCCTTGCTAATTTCCTAGTCAGAGGAGTGGGAGGACACGTCCAAGATCTGCTCCAGTCAAACAATCTGCAGGTTTCATTTATATTTAAGCTTAGTTTCAGTATCCTCATACTGTTATTAATTTTCAGTGGTGTTTTTAAACCAACAGATGTCTCTCACTTTGCCTTTTTGTAGGGAAAAGCCTCTCCATAGTCCAGTGTAAATGGGTAGAACGTTCCCACCTGATGCACAACTCTATAACGCACGGTGTCTGCAGCTTAACTACCACATCTCCAGCTCAGACCCTGCGGTCTGCCCAAGTAATGTTTCCTCTCCTGTTTTAACACCTCAGAGTCCTCTCCCTTCTCCTTCCCCAAGAGTTAGGGAGTGATGCTGCTATTGTTCTGTGCTGCTCCTTACCGCAGCGTCGCTTGCCACAAATTGCTCTGTGCAGAGAAGAGCAGCATTCATTGCTTAAGACTTTTGGAGTCTTGCAGACAAAGGCTTTCTATTTTGCATCTGCAGATACCTGTCTGCGAAACTAATTTGGGCAGGGAATGGTGAACATTGTCTTTGTGAGAGGGACGGCTTTCTTTCACTCAGATAGCAGCATTTCCAGGAAGGTTAATGAGGAAATTAACTTGTAAACAGTGGAGCCAATTTCTGTATAGTTCCAATCATTCAGCTGAGGGGGTTGCATTTAGGTATTTCTGTGTAAGTATTGTCTACTGCACAGGTGAATTGTCCTCTGCAATATGTATGTAAAGTACTGCAATCAATAATTAATTACTTAGTGCAATCAATGGGTAAGGTCTATCGCTTCAACTTTAATTACAGCCGGCTTACATCTTACATTTAAAAGCACACAGCAGAAGAACATTATTCAAACACATTTCCATCAAACTGCACGATTTTAATGAATTCTTGGATTCTTAAAGAAGCACTGCATGACTCCCCAAGATACAATGAACACGATAATTGCAGGAAGGAGTTGCAGGATGGATTTGGGTGCCCAGTGACAGAAACCACTTGGCACTACCTTTAGGGATTTAAGCTGCAGTTCACACGCTTAGAAGATTCAGGACTGGCACTGACCAGATTCCTTGATACTTGCTTGGATTAGCAAACATTATTAGAAGGCTGTATGAATTGGAAGGCTGCACTGTCAATTAAATTTAGTGCAGTCAAGTGTCCCAAGTGTACAGCTGACTGAGCAGGTGAGGGTTTCCTGTAGCTACATCGTGGTGCATCGTCCTAGTATGATCTTAATCCAACCCAGATTGGAAAGAGGATAAAATTGCCTCACTGTTGTTACTGGTCAATACCTCACAAGCACAGAGAAATGTGGGAGTGTTGAGCTTTACAAGAACAAAACCAATTTCATTCTCTTGGCTCCAGGTCTTGTGCGTTTTGCACAAGCCTGGACTTCAACTGCTGTGCTTTCTTGGGTTATTTTAGCAGAGTGTTCTCTGTGTGTTACATCTTAAAGGAATCTTGGATGTAGTCCATGGAACATACTTGAATTTATCCAAAAGTAGCCTTCAGTTTGTGTATCTTTCATGTACCTGTAATAATGGGTTTATGCCCTTTCACGTTTTAAGTTTCCAGCATAGAACCAGACTGCCAAACTTAGTGGAAGGACTGTGGCATTAGCTGAGGTAGCCACCTTGCCCAAGGTGAGATGGTCCGAAGAGTTTATTTTTTGAGGGTTCCTTGTGAACCAGTGCTCATTCTTTAAAATGGCACAGCAAGTTCTGAGGCACGTTCTTATTTGTGAGGTACTGGGCTATAGGGCTACTCCTCCCCTCACACAAAGGAATGGAATACGCAGGCAAGCTGGACTTTGCCAAGCCAGATGATCGCACAGAGCCTGCTAACACACAGATGGTTGCGTGCATGCAGCTGGGTATGTGTGCATGTATGGCTTGGTAGTGTTACTAATAAGATCTTCTGCAGTGTGGCTTTACATCTGTGCAGAGAAAGCAAAGCCAGTTGGATGTCTGTACCCTGGTGCGAGACGTTTTGTGCTTGGTGTCAGATTCCAGGTAGGCTGGGATCTTGTGGTCTCTGTTTCTTCTAAATTGATGCTAGAAGCCTCACACACAAATATGTGCTTTCTCCCTACTATTATGTATCAACATCAGATGGGGCAGTGGTACTGATCATGCAGAGAGACATCTGAAGAGGCCAGCAGCTGGATGCACCGCTGTGTGGTCAGTGTGTGGATTTTCAGGGGAACTTTATTCACCCCTGTTTCTCAGTCATTTGCAGCATATCCTCTTAAATACGACTGGCGCTTAGAGAAGAAATGACCTATGGCTGCATTGGAGAAGGGTGGAAGCTTTCCTGGCTTCTCCTTGTGTTTTGTGATCTCTCCTCTGAGTGCTACTGAAGCATCTATCTTGGAAAGAACTTGCATGAATACGAATAACATTTCTGACCTCCGAAATGCAGCAGATTGCGCCAACGAGCAGGTGGTATCAAAGTATTTGCAAGAGCTATCTCCTTGATCCAAAGGACTCTTGTTTCCTGCTTTGCAAATTACGCAGTGCACTGTGTGATTGCTCCTTGCTGTAGATGGGTGCAGATTCTGGAGCCCTAGGATGTTCTAAGAGGCACGAGTCTCCATTGCACTGCACTTTGCATAGTCACCCACGCTGTACAGTAGCATTCGGTGTACAAGTTTCAAGTTACTGAATACTCAGATCTTGTCTCCTGTGATTTTGTACACGTTAATTTCACCTTTGAGAGTGAGGAGCGTCTGCAGGCATTTTACTAGAGCTCCAGACCTCATGGCTCCTGTCTGAGAACAGCTCCAGAGGCCAACTTTGAGTTAAACGCTGACCCAAATTGGTGGAGCTCGATTCTGCTGTGAAATGACGTTTGTGTCTCTCTTGTGACTTCACGGAGTTATTTCCCTTTGTGCTGTGAGAGAGGCACTGCAGCTTTAGAATAGAAAGGGGGCTTTCATCATAGTCTCGTTAAATTACCATTTTAGCATCTAATGCAGCTAATTCCAATGGAAAATCTATGACCCTCAAAGAGGAAAGCAAATTAATATAGATTAAGGCTCTGTTGATTTCTGCTTTTAGTCCATTGTGAGGGGGAAAAGCACCAAATGACCTTTATAAAAACCAGACTCGGTGTCCCTGAGTACTCATGACTAATGCAGTGGACTAGTTCTGGAAGCACTTACAAGGAGTCTGCAATGCCTGATGAAAATAAGAATACTTGGTCCTGTTCCGAGGTTTGGGTGGAAGCGCTCATTACTACTTGCATCTGTGGTTGATATCAATGCAGAGACAAAGTTTATTTCCTAGATCAAGATTGATCTGAGGCTCTGAGAGCTTTTTCAGTGGGTAGATAGAATTGTAATTTATTGCTTGGAGGAAGCATTGATCCAGCACAATTGGTTTAATAAAAAAATTCCAGACAAACAAAGATCTATCTAGTCTGTAGTTGACTGAAACATATGGGTTGGAGCTGCTATCCAGAACTGCTTGCAAAACAGTGTAGCATGCTGCTTTTAGGAAGGCCTGAGATCACATACACTGCCTTAAGGACCAAAACAGTCCACTCCAAACAGTGAATGTAAATAGAACTACACGTTATTCACTGCCCAGTAATCTGTTAACTTCTTTGCAGGAGAAAGAAGCTGCTGCTTTCTTGAGAACAGTGACAAATATCCCACTCAGTAATGGTCCCAGCTTCTTAGTTTGGAATTTTTCTTTCCACTGCTCTCCCTTACCTGCAATATTTGTCTGCAAACAGGGCCTTTTGTACGTCTGCTTCTTCTGGCAGAGGAAGCTTTGGGAGTGTCAGGAGTGGCACCAAAAGAAGTGGATGCGCAGGTGCAATGTATGAAGTAGGGGAATTTCTGAAGAACAAAATCATTTGCTGCTCTTTTTGCTATTCTGGATCTCTAAGCAGCATCACTCAGACTGCCCTCCTTGGGGAGCCAGTGCAGTTTGTTAATTACAGCACTAAACACTGACCCCAATAGCACCACTAGGATTGAGCAAGAAAGGAAGGATGGCTGTTTCCCTTTCCTACCCTCCTGAACAGAAGTGATTTGCGGAGCGCTTCACGGAATGCTGCTCTGTCTGTGGAGACTGTTCTCATTCGTAAGCCTTATGCTATTCTGTTCAGAGGGTAAGCAATGAGTGAAGCATGCAGCATGCTGCCTGACTTGGGCAGTTCCCTCAGGTGGGTGCTGTGCTTCCCACACTCCAACAATAACGCTCCTTTCTTTCCCTGCTGCCCAGAGTGCTGCTTGTGTGCCTGCCTTCGTGCCTGCCCACGTTCAAATGCTGCCCACAATGGCAAATCTGATCTTGTGACTTGCCCGCTGCTCTCAGCAAAGTAAAATGAAAGCTGGCTGTTGTGTCACTCTCGTGTACAGCACACTGAAATTCTGGTTTGCTGAAACCTTTGCTTTGAGGGGAAGGCATTAATAGTAGAGCCTGTACCAGTCATTAAAAGACAACAAACAGTGCAAATGAGGCACGAGTTTATTGGTGGGCAGCTGGTATATTTGCCTCTCTTCTTGCTTTACAGTACTGTGGGGAAAGCACTAGCTGGGGAAGGGAGATGCTTTCCTGAAGCCAGTTCTTGCTGTCTCTACTGCAGCTAGCTTTCCTGCCAATTCCCAGGGCATCGTTGCTGGACCAGAAAGAGAGGATTCGAGCAGGAATCATATGAGGGATAATCCAAATCCCGCTGAACAGCATGACTAAGGCTTCTGTTGTCTTCAGTGGACTGTGAATCAGACTGCAGGAGAGGAAACGTGGCTTTGTGACCACGAGCTTAGGAAACCGAGCTAGTGCAGCCGTACTTCCTGTGTCCTTGGGCAAGTCACCACACACTTCATGCCCTGGTTCCCGTGTTGTGAGGCAGAGGATAAAAAATCCTGAGCTAGAGGGTCACTGTGGGGGGTGCAGGTATCTGTATGAGACATGCTTGGGTGCTACAAAAGGCAGCAGTTGTAAACAGGAAAGCCTCATCAGTAAATGGAGCACCTCAGTGTATTACCAGAATATGTTTGAGGATCCTAATTATATAATATTAGAGTATTTTCATATATGTTCATGTAGAGAAAATGAGGTGAAAGAATACGAATAAATAATAAAGCAAACACTGAGAATTCAGGAAATGCTGTGATTAAGATTTCCTGCACAAACTCGGTTCAGGTCCTCTGTGCAGATCCGTGCCGATAGAGGAGCACGTTATTTCTTCCTCAGGAGCCCATGCCTCCTTCAGTGCACTTGGGGATGGTTGTTCCTTTGTGAAAAGCTGTTTAACATTTTCTTCATCTCTGACTGTAAGACAGCCTACCATATTTATTTCACCTTGTTCAGATCCTAGTCTGAAAAAACAAGCTTTTTTGGCACTTAGAAAATATTCAACTCTAACAGCAGTGAATGTTCATTTCACTTCCTGACACCTCGGCTGGGGAACTGGTATTGTCATCCCCAGCTTATCGTGAGGTGGTAGAGACTCGTGGACAATAAGATGAAGAACATTAACGTGGTATAGGCAGTTTGAGGCCCCGTGGTGCAGAGTACATAGCGTTACACAGCATATCTTATGTTCAGAGCTCGGCCTCTGGGGTGCCTAGTGAGGAATCAGACATCACTGCAACCCAGAGGACAAGGGCACCGAGGTAATGACTTCCTGTTTAAGAGTAACTGGTTCTTTAAGAGGAATGGGACATTCAGATTTGCGTTGTTACTTAGTTGGTGAGCAGCCAGTCTGAGAAAGAGGCACGCCAATCCCACCCACCCTCTTCCCAAGCCTCCGATGTTTGCCAGTTTATCTGTTGTTACACTAAGCAGCAAAACAACACCAAATGTAGCTGTAAACAGTGTCATGGTGTTCTTTTTAATCATAGCCTAACAATATTATTCTAATTCCAGTTTTGGATTGAGCTATTTCCCTTGCACCTCTGCAGGAACTTTTTGGCAGAGATAGAATCTCCAGGGCAGCGCTCATATGCCTCAGCCATCACATCTCATTCTGCAGTTCCTTATCTCTTTTATTGCAAGCCTTCCAGACTGTGCAAGAAATGAGCTCCTATAGAAAGTCTCTTCCTCACACAGGTCTGCCTCAAGCCCTTCCTCTCGTCTTGAATGAAGCATGAAGTCTATAGGAAGAACTATTTTATACCATGTGGTGACTGTAACGTAATCCATATGTGCAATTAACCTCCGTTCTGTTTCTCATAACCTAAGCTTGCAGTCTATCTTTAATATGGTGCTTTTGTACAACTGTTCAGATTTTAAAAAGCAAATCAATCCCCATTCTAATCAAAATAGTACTTTGGGGTTCATTAGCAGCTATGGACCCTTAAGAGAGCATGCTGCACTGCCCTCTGCTCTCAGTTAAGCAGTGCTGTAGCAGGCAGTCACAGCAAAACAGTGATGGTGCTCCAGATTCTTGGGTACCTCTCCAGGCTTCAAGGGGAATTGTTCTCTGCTCTCTGTTTTCTCCCCAGTACTTCAGCACGGTGTCTTCTGCCCCACTCCCTCCAACCTGTTGTTACCCCTCTCTTTACCTTCGTGCCATCTCACCAGAGATTTTCCAGGCTTCTTGTCCCACCTTTCTTGTTTAGCCAGCCCTATGTCCTAAGACACATTTTTTCATGTCATCATTCTTTTGCACCTCACGTTAGCTTTTAGTAATCCCTCTTCTCCCCTTGGCACCTTACTAAGTGCAGTGTCAATGGCATTTATCTCAGATCAGTTCGTTCTCTGACCAGTATCAGCCCTTATCCCTCGTGTCTTTCTCAAACGGATCTCTCCCATGTTTATTTCCTCTCATTCTGTAGATCTGTAGTTGCTGTCATCCCATGACTCTTCAAATAATCTCAGTTTTCTCAGGCTGTGCTTTCTGTCCTCATTTAACAGTGTGTTAATTTTGCCTAGTAATTTCAGACCCTTCCACTTTATCCCTTTTTCCATCCTTGAACACTCTCAGCCTAGCAGTGTTTCGACAAACTCTACCCAGTTTTTGTTTTCCAAGCTTGAAATACCTCCATCCTTAAAGCCAAGCATTTCAAAGGATGAATCTGCACAGAACTTCGCTGCGTTAAGTGAAACAGGTTTTATTTGAGGGAATAATGTGTTTTCCAGAAGTGTTTATTGGCAGGCACGTACAGAATCAGTGTAGGACATTTCAGTACTGTTATAAGCAGGTAGACTTGGGGTTCCAGTACGACAATGTTCTGGTTAGGTAACTGTGCTAGTGCTTGCTGTTGCACTCAGTTTTTTTTCTGCTCTAACGTCACTGCTGCTGCACTGAAATCCATCTATTATACAGATAAAAGAGTGATCTCTGGAGATAACATAGTGTCATTTTAGCTTGAAACCACTGAAATTTGTCTTTGTTTCTGCTGCGTTATGAGCATCTCATTAGCAAGCCCATGAATCCCTCAGTTTGCTCTTGAAACCAACTATCTGAGCTCTCATCTGTGCCGGAGCACAGATTTCATCCTTTCTCTTACTTTTGAAAGCTCTGTTGGTGCCAAGGCAGTTATAGGTCAATTGAGTTATTGTTGGTTCTAATTGGCACTCTAACAACCTATTAAATCAATTTCCCTACAGATGAATGTCACTCAGAAAGAAGGTGCCAACTCCTTTTCTGTGTTTGAGAGCATAAAGAAAACATATTTGTGCTGATGAGTGTAAGGGAAAGGCCGTTCCTTAGGGAAGAGGCTTGGTAGAGCACGAGGTTTCACCCCTAACTGCTGTGCCACGTGGTCAGCCCTGAGCAAGGTGCAGGCCGTTCACGTACTCAGAAGATGAGGCCATTTCCAGAACTCAGGCCAAATGGAAGCATTACAAAAATCCCCAACCCTGATGAATGCTCTTATATCCATTCTCTGTTTGCAGCAGGGCATGGGTCTACTTCCCTGTGGCCTCTTCTCCTCCCTTCCTGGTTCTCGGTGTCCCTCATATGTTCCTGTGGCTGCCCAGGCAGGTGAGGTGTCCCCGCCATCTCTCCAACCAGGCAGCGTGGCTGGTGACATCCTTACCTTGTTGGTGTGGTGTACGTCCGAATGGGATTTACTTGCCCGGTGTTATAAAAGAGGCAGCTATTACGGTGAGTGCAGTTGATTTAAGTCCTGCTCAGAAATGTTTAGATAGCCTCTTTGTCTGGCGGAAATACAGTGCTCCTTCCCACATTATCTGAGTATTTCTTAGTGAGGTGGCTGTAAAACAAGTAGCTTTTCAGCCTGCAAATAAAGACAAGGTTCTTGGCCAGGCGGCACTGCAAGTTTGTTCCGGGGTCTCCAAATCAAAGCTGATTTATATATGACAAGCAGTAAGGACTGCTCAGGTATCCTTGCTTAAGTGGGCAAATTTCTTGTGATGAAGGCAGATGAGAAGCAGCTTGGCTCTGTGCAGCTCTGCAGTGCTGACAGCACTAAAACCTGGGTTTTGTCAGCAGACAAAGCAGTTAGGACTCCAGAAATACAGAAAAGAGAGCAGATACGTGCTTTGCTAACAAGATGCTGTTATAGGGACCTTTTTGTGACCCTCTTCCTTGTTGAGTGGTTTGCTACCTAGGAAATCCCTTTACAAACCGAAATTATTCATTCCGTGCAGGATATTCACAGTGACTGACATCAAATATGGGCACCCCATGCCTCGTTTCTGCACAAGGCTGTAGTAAACCAAGCTGCTAACTCTTTGAGAGGTGCTGCATGCAGCAGAAGGCAGTGCCAGTGAGAGCAAAGCAGATGAGCATCCAGAGGGGAATTCCAAGGTCAGCTGGAGGGCCCACCACTTGGACATTCTGGGGACACAAGTGCTTCCCCAGCCATGCGCAAAAGCTAATCTCGTTTGCGGTGACTTGTCCAAATGTGCTAATTAAGGATTTAAATCTCTGCTTCTTTGAATGGCGAGGTTGTCAGTGTTTATGCATCTATTGTTAAAGGGCTTAGAGGCAGGAGAGGTGCTGCAGGTTGCCAGCTTGATTCTCGCGTAGGAGCTGTAACTCCTTTTTTTTCCTTTCCTTTGCACATCTGTGCTTAGGGCTCTTGTGACCGCCAGGAAATCAGCAGCTGTGCACTGAGTGCCTCCTCACCCTGCTCACAGCTCCAGCGAGGCTGTGTGCAGAGCGGCCCTGCTGGGGCTCGGCTTTGCTGGTAGGGGCTGCAGAGCACTGTTACAGTCTGGGGGATGGAAAACCTGGTGAAGCGCAATTGGATTGGCCTGGGTGTGGGAAAGAAATGTCTTGCAAAGTTATCAGCGCTCAGGAGCTTGGGAGGGAGATAACTGCTGCATTCCCAAGACTCGGGGACTCCACATTAATAAGTCCCTTCCTGCCAGCCGGGGCTTCACATGCGATTTCAGGGCAAGGTGCTAACTCATCACCAGGCTAACATCAGTGCTACCCAGCACAAGGTCCCTTCTGCAGAGGGGCTGCTGTGCACGTGCGTCCGTGCCTGTCTCCAGGGACACTGCACAAGTTAGACTTTCATTAATAACAAGGGGAACGTTTTTTTCCATCTCTAATTTTCTGTGAGTTACTGGGAAGGGGAGGAGGAGGACCAGTCGAGATCACAGATCATGATCTGTTCTCAGTGATACCAACACAAACCCACTTGTGTCATTTTTCCACGCTCCGTTAGCTGCAGGCACTCTTTGAATCATGAACAATGTGTACCAGGTAAAAGGAGAGGCTGGAAGGCAGGTCAGGCACCTGGTTGACCCTCTGAGCAGCAGTGAACAGAACACTCTTTGTGCCTGAGTGTCCCCAGTTTTGACAATTGTTCTGCTAGGGCCCATGGAAGATGCTGCACAACTCTTAAAGCATTTTAACATAACAAAAGATGCCAGAGTGGAGGTCGGCAAAGGGTTTGTTAATATTTACAAGGCAATTTCTTGAGTGTTTCCTGATGATTGCACTTCTCTGTATACTGTTACCTCTCTTGTCCATCTGTGGTTAGGAGCACAAAAATGAGGAGATCCAGGAACGGTGAGGTGATTTCAGAATGCTGCTTCCTTTGTCTTCTTTTAAAAAGGAAACTGATTGTGAGCACCTTTACAGTTCCATGCACAATGCTATATTGTGTGGCATGTTTAGAAGTAGGCTGGAAAAGCATAGGAGAAAAGCTTGCACAGCGAAGGGAAACAAGGTTAATTTTTCCTTTATGTGTGTATCTGTAATGAGAGTTATGCAGCCACTGCATGGGGCTTGGAGATGCTGTTCCAACTTTTCTTCACTGTTCATGTATGCCCTTTTTGGGATTCACAACTGGACTTCAGCAGGCACTTGCAGATGAACGGTGTGGCACAGGGGCTGGTAAGGTGTCTGTCTGTCCTTTCCTCCGGTGTGGCAGCTTTAGAAATCCGAGCCCACTAACTGCTGAATGTTTTGGATGCTCTGTTCTGGCCCTTGCCTTTTAGTGTGAAACCAGGTGTGCTCCAGGTCATGGCAGCCTTGGTTGACCCGCTGTGTATGCATGCTATGGTTAGAGAGCAACTGAGGGCTTGCGCCATGGCTTAAATTACACCCCACATTTGTCAGGGACTGTTGGCTCAGCCATGACTGCTTTGGAAGTGTCTGGTTTTCACTTTTGCTACGTACATTGATCCATGATTCTCTTCTTCTAAAGGTGGACTTTCGATAGACTTCCAAACAAGGGCAGCTTCACTGGCTGTGTGCTCCTTTTGCAGCGTGAACCGGGTTTTAGGCAAACAGTGGCAATGTGGCTATGGCCTATGGCTTGTGCTTTTGGACAAGGAATCTGGAAACCTCATCTGCAAGTAAATTCACACGGTAAAATCTGCACTGCAGACAAAAAAAGATTTGCCTTGACATCATCTGCCCTGCTCTGTGCTCTGCAGTCAGTCAGGAGACCAATGCACATCTCCCAGCCTCTCTAGCGGAGTAGAATTAAGGCTAAGCTTCATCATGAGCTATTGCAAGCTGTTCCCACCCCAAATAATTGGCTGCTGGATGGTTTTGTGTCTGTCTAAGCATTACGGTGTGTGGGTGGATGTGTTATGTGTGTGTGAATGAGTCTGCTTTGAAAATTAATACATAACATCGGGAGCGAGTCTAATAATGCAGCACCTCATGATTCCCACATCCAGCCCACCACCATCTCTGCTCTTCCTCTTCCTAAAGCACCTGAGATGTCTCTCCAGTTCTCGGTATTCTGCTGTTGAAAGTAAATAAGATAGAAGAGCTGTGAATTTTCCCAAAAGCTCATTCCCCTTTATCAGCACAACCCTCTTTGCAAGCAAAGTATCCCATGGTGGATGGCAAACAACAGGCATTCCCTTGTCTGCAGAGAGGAAGGGCAGTGTCCATCGTGGGCATCGCTGTCGGAGGCACTGATGTATGGAAGTCAGCACGACTCGGGGAGCTGGGAGCTGTAGCCCCTCTGGGACTTAGGTTTTGGCAGCTGTTGTAGGGTATTATTTTCACAAGGCTGAGCTGTTCTTAAGCACTTCTTCTAGTGTAATCATAACACACATATTTTCTCAGTAATGGCAGGCCATCAGCATTTCTTTCTAGTCTTTTTAGATAAGATGTAGAGAGACAAGCTGTGAAAGAGCTGAACAAGATGCCTTGACGTTAGTCATTCACATCTCCTCAGCTTGTCCCACAAGCAGGCTGTAGGCCTGCTTTCTGTACACGTCCTGCTGGCTGTGCTCTTCTGGGGAAAGAGACCCTTTTCCAGGTGAGAAACTTGTACCTGCCTAAGTAGGGATGCTTGAATCCTGTAGTCCAGTTAGGAGAAAAGACACATGGTTGGCTGAGCCTCCAGGTGCAAAAATACTCCGAATAAGTTGGCTTTGTAGTAATGTGAACTACCCTGATCCTTCCAAATCCACTGCTATGAACAGAACAGTCTTGATAGAGAGCCAGGTGACACATTCCCATACAGCTTAAATGCCCTGAGGCAGTAGCTAGCCTTGTTCTGTGGGTACTGCTTAATTACTGTATTTCACCCCAATGATGGCTTTTCTGTAGTTCTGGATGGAATTATTTTCCCACACTTATGAGCTCTTGTGGGTGCAGAAAGATATATCAACATTTCTTTGAAATTAGTTTTATATGGAGCAAAATTCCTTGGTGAGAATCCATTGCAGCTAGTGGGGTGACACTGGGAATCGCTTTCTTTCCTCAGAGCTACTTCTGTCCTCCTGCATGCATATCACTAAGGCACATATGGGCAGTGTCTAGCACTGCCTGACCTGCTGATATTGCACCACAGGGAGAGATAAGAGATTACATTCACATTTTGGTGTTTGTGGAGGGGATCTTCAAAGCAGGATTTAGTGAGGCTTGCGCTCTGTTGCCACAGTGGAAGTATTTTAGAGCAGTGAATTTTCTGCTTGTCGCCCACAAAATAGCTATTTCTGATTCAGTGATGTCTTTCATAAAGGAGATCCCTAATTTACAATCTGAATGTCTAATGAGCTAAAATGTTTTTGGATGTACTTGAGAGCAGATCTAATCTGCAGCTTGCTTTTCCTGGACACAAGTGGAAAGACCTTCTGCCTCGGCTTCTGAGCACAAAGATAATCAAGTGAAGGCTCAAAAATTTGGTTTCGGTTTTTAACTTTTGAAGCTACTTCTCCTGATTGGATTCTCCCATGTGCCACACAGCCCCTCTGCTGTAGCATATGAGAGTTCTGCAGTTTGCAGCTAATTTTGCCCAACAGTCCCTCACCTGGGGACAGTATTATCTCTGCCTGACAGAGGAGGATCAAAGAGTGGAAAATCCAGATCCTTGCGTGTTCTTGGGCACCTGTTCCCCAGCGATGCAAGGGAGTGCTTGAAGTGACTTGCTGAGCATCCTTCCAGGTACCCTAATCACAGAACCATCTTCTCTCCTGCAGCCTTTTTGCAGTCCCTGAGTGCCAGCCAGTTGGGCTGAGTCACATCATGTATATTGCTGGTGGGATGAATTTGAAAGAACGGTGAGGAAACCCCTAGATTTTGTATCACTGCATAGATCACTCCAAAAGTAATGCCTCCTATTTATTTCCATAGAAACTACAGCGGATACGAAGAGCACATTAACACAGATAGAGCAAATTCTCAGCTACAAAACACTGTTTTTCAACATAGTCACCGCCATTAGCCTTGCCTTTTAGCCAGTGATGAACAAGAGCTGCATGCCACGCTTGTAAAAATCTGTACCAGCAGAGGTGAACCACAGTAGCTACTGCCATGGTGAAACGCACCTCCCTCCCCTCCACTGTGCTCAAGTCCACTGTTTGGTCTCTGTCAACGTTCAGCAAGTGTCAGTGAATGTCAGTGACTGACATTCTTTTTTTCCATGTGGAGGAATTCAATTCCACACTTCTGCTTCATGTGTGCTTCCATGTCAGGCACCATTCTGTCCGAGTGCCCCTCTGCTGCAGTCTGTCACACGGCAACAACGTCATGAAATGCTGACAAGAAGGTTCGGCTTCTACTGCCGTATCACCAACATGCACCTGTGATGTCATGGGCCAACATAATAAAGAAGGGGGCATTACTTTTGGAGCAGTCCTCACACAAAACTGTCTTAAACAGAAGAACCACATTCACTAGAAATTAAAAGAGAAAAACAACAACGTAGAATTCACTTAATCAGGCGTTACTGAAAGGCGGCCCAATACGTGAACACATCCCTGCTCCTTCTGAAAGCAAAGGTGAAGTCAGCACTGCTACAGAAGCCTTGAAGTTTGGTCCTGTAGGTGTGGTAGTAAAAATCGACAAATGAAACATTTCATGTTTCAGAGAAGGCCTTGGAGAGCATGTTTTTGGATTCTTCTTGAAGGATGTATTGAGACGCTCCTGCCATCACAGGTACCCAGAACAGGGCAGGGAGCAGACTTGCCTCTAGGCACTGGAAGCAAAGGATAAGGCATGTCTTTTCTTCTAAGACCCACGGTTTGAAGTCTGTGGTAGTCTTTTGTGGTTGTGACTTTCAGTACAGCATGCTTAGGTGCTTTTGGGGTTTTTTCTTCCAGCCTAAGGACCTGAAGTACATATTTCTAGACTGGGGGGCAGATCTGTCGCATACACAGAGTGCCATTGCTCATCTTGGACTTGCATGTGCTCCTCTGCATTTCGGTTTGGATAGGCCCTGTCCCCACCAAGGACTGCTATTAGAGGGCTGTGATGAGCTCATACCCTGCAGTATCAGCGTGTCGCTCATAAACAACACTGCTGGAGAGAGACCTGCAGCCCTTGTCCATCTGGCTCTGCATGGGCAGCAACCGAGAGAAAAGAAAGGTGTTCTTTTTGCTCTTCTTTTGCATGTTGCTGTGAGCTAAAGGCTTATTTAGAGGCAGATTCAGAGCTTGTAGTGATTGATGTAAAACAGAACCAGGCAGATTTAACAAAGACATTTACACTTCATCTGTCAGTGGGATATGCACCTCAGATAGGCAGGACTGAGTTCTCAGTTATCACTGGCCTGTCCCACTCTTCTTTTGGTAATTGAATGGTGAGTCAGCAAAACAACTTGCATGTTTCAGTTACACCTGGATCCTGTGGCATGTCCAAAAAGCTATGGAGGCTGTACTTCACATTCACTTTGTTGAATGTCCGAGCCCTGTTACTTAAGTGCAAATGCAGGTGGGCTGCTTTTACTATTTGCTGGTTTTTCATCACTAGCATATCTACACTGTTCCAGCTGTTTGTAGAAATAACACTGCAATATTTCTGCAGAATAGGAAGAACAGTTATTCCCATTTTCTGCATGGAAAGCTAATATACATGGAAACTACATTATTTCTAGAGCTGCTCACAGAATATGAACTTGAGCTGTGTAGATGGCACAACTGGTTCCTAAAGGACAGGACTGCTCTACCTTCTTCTGCAGTGTTCCTCTGCCTTAGGAGGGAGAATGGAGCCTCCTTGTTATGTGTTGATGGAAAATGGGCTGCATCAATCAGGATATATTTCTGAAACAACTTGTTTCTGGCAAGTTGTTCATTCTAAAAATATATTTATTTCTAATTGCTGAGCTGAATGCTTAATGAATTCTTCCTTCCCAAGAACAATTAATCAAAGAAATGATTTAGGGCTGGCACTACCTCCCCCAGGGCTCAATGGCTGTGTTCCATTGACATAAATAGAGCAGACCAAGCCCAGCCCATACTGGAAAAGATTTATCTAAGCATTTTTTAATGGTTCCCATCACTACTTGTCTGGATGCCTCTGGCAGAAAAGCGCTACACATATTGGAGGAACAGCCCTCAGTGTTACAGCAGAAGTACCACAAGTTGCTGTTGTTTACAACAGCATTTGCCTGCTTTGTATTGTTTTTAAGGAGAGGCATTTATCTGAGCTCTCATTGATTGTAAGGGGCACTCAGAGTGGTGAAAAAAGAAGGGGCTGCAGCTTCCTCAGGAAGGTTTATTAATATGAACGAAGAGGTAAAGAGGTGACTGAGAGCCTGCAGTGTGCATTTGAGCTTTGATAAGGAGAATCCCCACCACACAACAAAGATGTACCCTTTCTATGAAAGATCAGATGTCAGAAATCCACAGTGTGGCCTGGAGAGTGCTGGACAGATCCATCAATGTCAAGATTCTTGACTAAAGCCAGGTATGTGCACAGTGAAAATGCTGGCACATGCTTCCTTCACAGCAGTGTTACACAGTGTGCTCTGTGCCCCGTAGGAAGATGAAAAGCTAAAAGGGTTCCAACCAATTTGACAAGAGGAGAAAGGCCTTACCTGCCCCAAACCTGGCCACTGAATTTTTGATATGTAGTATAATTTGTGATTTAGAAGATGGTCTTTGGGTGAAGAAGGAATCTGACTGCATCTTTTCTAGGGAGAGTGTAATGTCCAGAGTTCACGAGTATTCTGTTCTCTGCTCTCAGAGCACACACCCAATCCTCCTCTTTCTTTTCCCCAAGTCTCCTGCCTGAACTTCTGCTGAGTCTCCTCATTTCAGTCTGTTTGTGGGGGCATCAAATAATAGCTTCCGAGAAACTGAAAAGGGCTTTGGAGCACAGCACAGAAGAATCTGCCTTTCTGTGGACTTGAAGCACTAAGTCATGATTTAAGCTGATGGCCTTCGGACGCTGGGGTGGATGTTGGGGTTCCTGGCCTTTTTTCCTTTCTCCTGTAGATCTGTGTGCAAGAGAGGCCCTAAAGAAGTGACTGCTTCTCCATACCTCAGTTTCCTCGGCTAGCAGATGATGATGGTGAGATACAGCTACCTCCCATAGTGTGTTTTGAGATCAAGAGGCAGAAGTCCCTTGTGAGCTCTGCACTGTTTCTGTGCATGCAGCAATTAATTCAGCACCCGATGTCTGGAGGGGATGGCGGATTCATGTGGATGCCTTAGATAAGCATAGCCTTAGCACTGTTTCTTCTGAGACCTAAAATAATCAGAGGCAATTGGACTTTTTTTTTTCCTTAAGTGTTGCATTTTTAGAAGGTGATTCATCTTTTTTCTGGGATCTTGGATACTTGAATAGCCCCAGGGTCCCAGCAGCTTTAGTCTTTTTGCGGGCTAATTGTGCTCCAGCCCAGCCTGAATAACTCAGTGCAAACAGGAGTCTGATATTGGCAACCGGAAGGAGTTTGGATGGAGAAGTCTTTTTGCCTTTGAAACTGAAACACACTTAGTCATTGCCACGTTATCTTCTTGCATGTCTCACTCTCCCCCACCCCAACTTCTCTTACCCACAGAAAGGCTTCGGCTGGCACTTCATGCTGAGGAATTTCTTCTCTGAAAGTGTGGTCAGGCGCTGGAAAAGGACACGCAGGGATGTGGTTGAGTCACTGTCCCTGGAGGTGTTCAAGAAACATGTAGAAGTAGTACTGAGCAGTACAGTTTAGTGGTGGTAAGTGGTGGACAGTCAAACAAGACTATCTTGGAGGTCTTTTCCAACCTTGGTGATTCTGATTCTCTGACTACCTAGGAGGAACATTTTCAGCATCTCAGATGGCTATAAGTCTTTTTCTCAGTCTGACAGATTACTTCATTGATTGCTGCATGCAGTTGTCACCTCTTTGTGGACTACCACAGAGCTTGTGAGCACGAATTTGTCAATTCAGTGCCAAATAATAGCTAGCAGAAAGCAGAACAGTATCCTCCACTTTCTAAACTGTGATTCTGATAGATATGACTCATATAATCTCTCTGCCCTATTTTAGTTTTTGTAAATTTGGGTTCCTAGTAGTGAGACTGACATCTTCATCTCAAGTAAATTCACATTATGTCAAGAAAGCTATGTTAGTACAAAATAGTTAACAATCCTGTCATCCCTGTATCTCATCGAGATGCTAAGTTGGTGGAAGATGCATGTTATGTCAGTTGGTGTCATATGTTCTCTGTCACTTTTTCAGTAATGTTTACTCTGAACAGGTAAACATATATCCATACATCTGTGTCATATCTATGTATCCTGGGATGCACCCAAAGAAGCATGGCCATCACGTTAAGGGAGGTGATCCTTCCCCTCTGCTCTGCACTGGTGAGACCTCACCTGAATTGCTGTGTCCAGATGTGGAGTCCTCAGCACAGGAGAGACACAGACCTGTTGGAGCAAGTCCAGAGGAGGGCCACAAAAATGATCTGAGGAGTGGAACACCTCCCTGCGAAGACAGGCTGAGAGCTGGGGCTGTGCAGCCCAGAGAGAAGGCTCTGAGGAGAGCTGAGAATGTCCTTTCAGGGGGGGCTGTAAGAAAGAAAGGGACAGACGCTTCAGCAGGGTCTGTTGTAATAGGACAAGGGGAAATGGATTCAAACTGAAACAGGGGAGATCTAGACTGGATATAATGAAAAAGAGTAGAGAAGCACTGGAACAGGTCACCCAAAGATGTAGTGGATGCCCTGTCCCTGGGGACATTAATGGTCAAGCTGAACAGGGCTCTGAGCAGCTGATCTAGTGGGAGATGTCCCTGTTCATTCCAGGGCAGTTGAGCTAGATCATCTCTTCCAACTCAGATGATTCTATGATTCTGTGTAAAGTCTCTGCCTGCAGCACTGAATCTTGTGTGAGTTGCTGTTAATACTATGGCAACTAAGGGTGAAAGACAGGATTCAGAGAAGTAGTCTTTGAAACGTCTACCTGTCTCAAAGAAATTGAAGTCAGAGCACTCTTAAGAAATTGTCCCTTTCCTTTGTATAGTTGGGTACGAATTAAAACTGAGGCCCCAGATGCTTGCTTTTGGGGGCAGTTCAGAAGTCACAGAATTGTAAGGAGTGGAAGAGACATCTGGAGGTCATCAAGTCCAACCTCCTGCTGAAGCAGGTTCCCTAGAGTGGTTTACACAGGCAAGCATCCAGGCAGGTTTTGAATATCCCCAGATAAGGAGATATGCCCTCTCTGGGCAGCTTGTTCCAGTGCTCTGTAACCCTAAAAGTAAAGAAGTTTTTTCTCATGCTCATATGGGACTTCCTATGTTCAAGTTTGTGCCCATTGCCCTTTGTCCTGTTGCTGGGAACTGTTGAAAAGAGCCTGGCCCCATCCACTTGACTCTCGGCCATTAGATATTTATAAACATTGATTAGATCCTCCCTCTTCACTTCTCCAGGCTGAACAGTCCCAGGTCTCTCAGCCTTTCCTCATAAGGGAAACGCTCCAGGACCCCAGTCATCTTTGTGGCCCTCCGCTGGACTTTCAAGAAGTTCCCTGTCTTTCTTGAACTGGGGAACCCAGAACTGGACACAGCACTCCACATGAGGCATAACTAGGGCAGAGTAGTCGAGGGGGATCGCCTCTCTTGACCTGATAGCCATGCTCCTTTTAATGCACTTCAGGGTACCATTGGCCTTCTTGGCTGCAGGAACACACTGCTGGGTCATGACCAACCAGTTGTCCAATGGGACACCCAGGTCCTTCTCCTCAGAGCTTCTTTCCAGCAACCAGTTTTCTCTAGAGAGATGCAAGAGGATCCCTCATAGCTATACACATCCTTGAGGTGGGTGGCCTTCTGGCTCGTGTCATGGGAGGCAGCTAAGGAACATCTGTCATTGTTCTGGTTGACTTGGCTTATTCCCCTGTCTGTTGCAATGATGTGAGCGTTGCCGTTTTGGACTCCACCCCCCAAGTCCTTCATTTTAAAGCCCACCTCACTAGGTTGGCCAACCTGCTGCAAAAGATTACCCTGCCTCTTATAGACAGGTGAACTCCATCCTCCCCTAACAGGTTATAGTCTTTGTAAAAAGTCCCATTGCCATAAAAACCAAAACGCTTGCACTAGCACCAACTATGCTGCCAGGAATTGATATGCATTAAACATGTATTTTTGGCTTTCCTCTTTCTTCTACCTGGCAAAATTGAAAAGTAGATAATTGGGGCACCCGTTTTTTTCACTTGCGCTCCCAGGGCTTTATAGAATTCTTTGATTCTGCCCATGTTCCAGCCTCCAGTGACATTCATGCCCACATGGGAGGGCAGTAGTGAATAGCAGACCGTACTCTTGCCAAGGTGTGGCACTGTCTCAGCAGTGTCCTGGATCTTGGCTCCTGGAAGGCAGCACACCTTTTGAGACTCCATGTCACGCCGGCAGAAGGGAACCTTCGTGCTGTTTAACAGGCAGTCACCCACTACAAGCATGTGATGCTTCTTTTTACAGGAACCTCTGCAGGCTGCTGGAATGGTTTCTTCTTGCAGGTCTTGGTCATGGGTGTCAAGGGTGTCTATAGCTGTAAGAGCTTCATATCTGTTTATGATAGTGAAGCTGGAGGATGGAGACTGAAATGGAGTCCTGGTTTTTTGGGGTCAACAGGGACCAAGGTGCCTCCTCAGCATGTCCATTGCTGGAATATGATTACTGAACAACCTCTGTCTTTCTCTTTCTCTCAGCACTTCTGATACCAAGGGGCCTTTGCTTCTTGCAGCTCAGCCACTTGTCGTAAAAGGTTGTCCACCTGTGCACACCCTGTACAGGTGTACCTTACCACTAAGAGAAGGTTCAAGGTACTCAGTACAACCAATCACCTGAATCAAAGTCTCCTTAAAGTCTCCTTTCTTACCAGTTCTGTCTGGGTGAATGCATCACTCCACTCATCTCTGGGGATTTTCCTGTTTTAGCCCTCTGGCAAGTGCCCACCACCCTACAGTCAGAGATCAAGAGTGCTTCCCCTGATTGTGAGCCTTCAAGCAAGGTACAGTGCCCTGTCTGTGCAAACTGCTGTGACAGAATGCTGCTCCCAGATGAGAACATGGCCTGTCTTGAGCCCTCCCTTCACACCCTGTGTGAATCAACTCAGTCCCTAGTGCAGATCCATGTTTGAAACACACTGCCCAAACATTTGAATTTGAGTCATGCTAGACCTTGGATACAGGCCAGGGCCTGAACTTCATCACGACACAATTTATGCCTGTCTTTCTGCTATAGTCCTTTGCGTTCCACAACATATTCATGAAGACTTGGAAGCTGCAGCCCTTATTGATCTGCCCATTCCCTACAAGAACAACATATGGCGTGTTTCCATGGCAATAGGTCCCCCTAAAGGGGCTTCCTTCCTTCTCTCAGATTATTGGTCTTTTTCGTTATTAAATCATCAGAGATAAATGCACACAAAGAAGGGTCAATGTCTGGATCAATGGACAGCAAACAAAAAGGAACTTTTCCATATTCATACAAGCAAGAGATTCAGAAGATCAAACAACGTAGCATCACCAGGCCCTTAGCATGTCAGTCTCACATATAATGGATGCTATGAAATCAGTACACATCTAACACCTTGAAAACCTTTGGGATTCAGCATGGGGAGCAGAGGAGGGAGAACTGAGGCAAATTTATAAGTGCAGTATGGTGGGATGTGAAGAGAAGGTTAAGATCTCTGACTTAGGCTTTCTGCCATGAGCACAAGGGTTCCTGCAGGCTTGTTTAAATGCTACAAATAGAAAATTGTATTTAATTCTTTAACTCTGGGGGAATGTGGTGTTGCAGGCTTCTTCTGATGAAGTTTGATGAGAAGAGCATGGAGAAGAGGGCTTGGAACTAGATAATCTTTATGGCCACCTCCAAACTCAGCCAGTGATTCTAAGAACATGACTTATGCACTGGAGTGGTGTAGGAAGCAATCCCAGACCACCAGCAGCTGGTGTGTAATCTGTCCACTCCTCCCACTCAGCAGGGAGGTTGAAATATTCTAATGTACCTGCAGTGGTGAGAGGAGGCCAGCCAGCCAGGCTACAGCCTGGTTTGTCAGCGGTTGCACTGGGCTGGTTTCCATCTCCAGGAAACCTGTGCTTATAAATCTCCCGCTGAATCTGTACTGTATTATCTTCCCAGTGGTATCTGCAGCCACTCCTGGCAATGAACTCCCACTGCATAACAGTTTATATCTTTGATCACCTCATCCTGGGCAACGCAGCTGTGAGAACAATAAATTGTCTAGGCCTTCAAAGAAGAGAGGCAATAAGCCTTCCAACAGGTAATACCCCCAAAATCTCACTGCTCTTGCAGCTCATACAGGGGAATTGTCTGTGTGCTAGTAATAGCAAGCGAGAAAATACCGCTAATGCTGTTTTTAGTCAGAAATGTGGTGTGTTCTGTATAGGCCTCAGTACTCCAAATTCAGAGCCGGCACAAACAAGGCCTCTGGTAGCTACCCTTGTTACTGCCTGTGTGTTTATTTTTGCCTTTCAGGGAAGATTCTAAGCGTAGATTTAAAACACCACTCGATTTGTTAGGCAGATAGCAGGCAGGAAGGCAGCATGCTTCAGGAAAGTGCTCGATTGACACTGCACAGAGTTGTGCAAAATCCACCGTGGCCTTTCTTGTTCTTGTTACAGGCTTGTGCTTCAGCATTGTTGGAGATGAAACGCAGGAGCATATTGTTTCTGTGTAATACAGCATGTCTGCAGGCCAAGCAGTAGGTGTAAGCGTTTCAGTACATTTATTGAATGGCAGATTGCACATAAAACTCTTGAAAATGCTTGTACAATTTCTATTAAGCATGCTGTAGGATTAGACGATGGATGTTGACTTTGCAGATTAGATGTCCAGAAGTCTCATTATCCTGGGACACGTGCAGGCCAGGCAGCAGCACTGCAGCCTCTGTCCTGCCATGCCCCAGGCTGGGATGGAACAACACCCTCCAAGGTTTGTTCAGGCTGTGTGAAACTGAGCTCAGTGATACCCCTGCTGTGCAGTTCACATAACACCGTATGGCACTGGGAGGAACTTGAGTGAAGGATAGCACTATCTAGTGGTTAGAGTGCTGTCTGCCTAGCCTAGTCACTTAAACTCTATCATCTGCTTCCCTGAGTGAAAGTTAAATACACTTATGAGAAAGGATATCAGCAGCTTTTTTGGATAAGGTTCCATTTTTTTCCCACATGATTGAACAGTTCTCCTCCTAATGTGGCTTTGTTTCACAACTGGTTCACTTCAGTACAACTATAATAGTGCTTGAGTTTTCTGAGATGGAAGTAGTTAAAGAGAATGAAGTTGTTCCAACAAAGTCAGGGAGCGTGGCTGACAAAGCCTGTTTTAAACTGACTGGTGCTGGATGGAGGCCGTGGAAGTGCCTCTGTCCGGTAAACGTGGTTGTTGTGGGGCAGCCTGCTTCGTGGTGGCAGCTCCTGTAGGCAGGGCTGAGTGTCCCAGCTATCCAGCAGAGCCCCGTGGAGTGACATGTTTTGGAGGTGCCACCATGCAGTGTGTTCTCCCCCCCCTGCAGAGGCCAGCATCTGTGCAAGGCAAAGGCTTTGCCATTTTTTCTTAGCTAATACTTGAAGAAAAAGGTAACTCACCTGCTAATGAGCTCACTGCATTTTGCAGTTTGTCTGGAGCCAGTGGGAATCACAGAATCATAGAATGGCCTGGGTTGAAAAGGACCACAATGATCATCCAGTTCCAACCCCCTGCTATGTGCAGGGTCGCCAACCAACAGACCAGGCTGCCCAGAGCAACATCCAGCCTGGCCTTGAATGCCTGCAGGGATGGGGCATCCACAGCCTCCTTGGGCAACCTGTTCCAGTGCGTCACCACCCTCTGGGTGAAAAACTTCCTCCTAAAATCCAAACTAAACCTCCCCTGTCTCAGTTTAAAACCATTCCCCCTTGTCCTATCGCTATCCACCCTCATAAACAGCCGTTCCCTCTCCTGTTTATACGCTCCCTTCAAGTACTGGAAGGCCACAATGAGGTCTCCCCAGAGCCTTCTCTTCTCCAAGCTGAACAATCCCAGTTCTCTCAACCTTTCCTCATAGGAGAGGTGCTCCAGCCCTCTGATCATCTTTGTGGCCCTCCTCTGGATCAGCTCCAAAAGCTCCACGTCCTTCCTGTACTGGGGGCCCCAGGCCTGGACGCAGTACTGCAGATGGGGCCTCACAAGAGCTGAGTAGAGGGGAAGAGGTGGGGAAGTGCAAGGTCCAAGGCCTTCCCCATCATAGCAAGATGAGCACTGCCCGTGGTCTGCTCTGACCACTGTGGCAGCAGACGCTGTGCCAGCAGCTACCAAACACCCTCTCTGTTCAGAGCATTGCACTGTCCTGGTGGATTGCCACTGACACAAGGTCTACTCGTCCTCAAGCCTTTTGAGTCCTCCTGCAAAAATCTCAGTACTGCAAATACTCATCACTTTGAGAAGCCTGTTAATAGTGTGAGTGTATTGGAGGTACTATCAGAGAACTAATAATTTAACTCATGTTGATATAATGCATTATGCTTTCTAAGCTAAAGAAAAGAAATAATTCATAATGTGCTGTGTTATAATAGGGTAAATGCATCAGTGCCTCAAATGCCTTGTTTGCAAATTGTCAGATGGTAGAACTGGAATAAAAGTAATGTGTATATTTATATTTCAACAATGAAAGAAAATGGAAATTTCCCCTTTGCTGTTCCCACAAATTATAGGATACGTCATGACTAGGAACCTCTTTTGAAGCTAGGCACCCATATTTTCTAGATCACATTTCTGAATAAGTCACTTAAATCCTTAATATCTTACGGGCCATCTATTTGTAATGTAGGATGATTGCCTTCTTAGGTCTGTTGGTCTAATTCATGTGAGGCCATTACTTTGAAACAATGTGGGCTGTTGATTATAGTCTAATAGAGAAGTGTTAGATTTAAAAATTGATGGTAGAGAAGCAGTAAAATGCTAATATCCTACTTTGGACTGCAAATGCCATCTGAAACTATTGCATAAGCAATGGCTTTCTTAATTTTCCAATCCCCAAAATCCGTGTAATTATATTTTAGGATAATAATATGACCATGTATGGAATTCTGCAGTATTCAGAGGGGATTAGGTGAGCAATTGTGTAGATTGGAGATAATCTAAGTGAAGGGCTAAATTGAGACCTTAGAAAATATCTTGCCTCGAGTAAAACTGACAGTTGAATTCTATGAAGATTTTATCAAACGCAGCATGAGTTTTAAGAAATCTAGCTGAAATGAAAGTGCTGCAAGGCATACACCTCCTTTGCAGTGTGTGCTGTACAGGGAGATGTCCCTAATCACACACCTGCTTATGTAAGCACTTAACATTCGTGACGAGCTAATAGTCCTCTTGCCCCTGATGGGAAAGCTAATCACTTGCAGAATTGTATTCCATCTTAGGAGCTCGTTGATACCACTTACTCTTCAGTACTCAGCTGAGGCATCCTTATGACTGTGGCATCAAAGTTCCAAAGAAAGATGAACAGTTCAGACTGCCAGCAGTCTGTGCCACTCACTGTCAGCTGGAGGAGATAGCTGGAACCTCTTCGTCAGACCCAGAGGTAATCTGGCTGTAGCCCCTCACTGCTGTATCAGCTCTGGGTGTATCTCCACTGTTTATGAGCATAGGGAACAACGGGCAGGGAAGCTGAAGTAGATGTTGCCTGAGGAGGCTGGGACACTCTTGGCCTCGTGCTGCAGCGCATGGCTGATGTGCAGCGCTCACAGGGGGTTATTCAGGGTGGCAGGGGATACATATTATTTGCATAGATTGCACAGAAGGAATTAAAACTGTTTGTCTTACTCTTTAAACAGGTTCCCCTTATCATTTCCCATTATATAGCACAGAATATTTCTGTAAGTCATTGGGTTTTTTATTTTTTTAAGTGGATATTCATTTCTGAGAGGTTTGCAAGTGCACGGGTATTTGAATAAATCACTGTGAATAAATTCACTTCTAGCAAGTGACTCTGTGGACTCGGTAGCTGTTTAAGTGTCCTTTGGTGTGTTCAGGAGCAGTGAATCACCACATTCCTCCTATTATCTCTGTGAATAATGCAAAGTTTGTAGCTCTCCAGTAGCAATGCACCTACTCGTATCTGGAAGCGGCAGTGCTTCCAAAGCCAGGGAAGGGTCTCACCCAGCTCCTTTCTCTCTCTCTTTGCTGATGTTACCTACGTGAATGGCTGCTTTCTGGAGTAAACTCTCCTCCCACCATTGCTGCTCCAGCCACGCTGACATACACTAATGCTCTTTACAGAAGATGATTTCTATTTCCAGCCCCACTAGCAGTCCTGGGAATTAAAGTGCGACCTCCCTCCTGTCGGGGTAGTTGCTGGTGAGCGCAGCAGTGCATAATTCAGCATGCAGCTGGAGGGGGAAGGGAGCTGCCGCTCTGCAGAACAGGGCAGATTTTCATCAATTCTTTGAAGGAATAACGTAGTGATCCCTCCCTGTGCAGAGCAGAGGATCAGGATGTCGCTGGTGACTCGGTAGGTGGCACTCTGTTTCCTGAGTGAGCTCGAAGCCAGTGCGCCTGCCTGGGCTTGCTGGAGAGGTTGGATTTGTCTTTGGTTTTGGTATCAGCGTGCTATGTTCACTTGAGGTGTGCTCTTGTAAGGTAGGGAAGGTTCGACACGGTGTCTGAGCTGGATTCCATTGGTGAGGATATCCTGGCTCCCAGGCATTTCCAGTTAGATGCGTTGTTATTTTTGCCTCCTTTCCGCGCGCTGTCAGGCAGCTCCTCAGCTCAACCCCGAGTTGGCTGCCTTACAGCAGAAGCTGCAGACATCCAAAAAGCCTTGTTAATTTAGAGGCGAGGTTGCCCAAGTCTGTTTTCTCTTGACAGTGCAAACACTACTGAGCGAGAACAGAAGTTAAGGCCACAAATGTGCCCCGCTCAGGGACAGTGAATGCCAGAGCGACGCAGCGATGCTGACCAGGCTAACCTCTGCAATCCATTATTTAAGTCCAGCGGTCACTGTCCTTCCTGAGCTCATGCACTGTAAGTGGTTACACTGCATCACAGAACAGATTTTAAAAATCAAGGTTTATTTAATAAAAGAATTACATCCGAAAGCAATATTCCTTGTCTGCTGTTAAATTGTGCACTAGACAGAACAGAAAGCTGATCCAACTTCCTCATCCAAACCCACAAGGTAATACCTGCAATGCATTCATACTTTCACATCAACTATGTGTCACCAAATATGTTCAAAGAGCATACGGTCTGGAAGTGCCTTTGCCCACGTTAATTCTCACACATGTTTTGTTGCAGCTGTTGAGGAATTAACCATTCAGAGGTTGTGGTACACGTTAAAATGTGACTTTCAGCTCTAAGAAGTGGCACAGACTTGGATGTAGTATTAAAAACAAGTATGTGCAAGCAACACATCTGGCTTATATCGTGCTGGCTGTTCCCCATGCTGCAAGCTACTCAGTCACACTGAGTCAGCTACAATAAAACAATACATTCATGTTTATTTTTTTTTTCTGTAAGCTTTTGAAAATGGGAAAAGTCAGCTTATCAGAGGAAGATATTCGTAGTACGAATCTCAGTTAGACCCTTTTCCAAGCCAGACAAACAGTTTCCAATCTGGTCACGCTCAAGAATCAAGTTCAGACCAAGCCCTTTAGCCTCAGACTTCAGTGGGCGAATCCCATTCTCTCAGTTCTGCCATGTGGATTCTCTGCTTGCAGGACAGGACTAATTAACTCCATCTGCCTCTGATGGGTGCGGTGGAGCCCATTTCATCACCGTCAGCTCTGTGGAATCCCTAGGTGGAAGGAAGACCAGAAATATAAAAGACATAGATTATTAATAGCTGGTGCTTGCCCTTATGTACATCACATGCTCTGCTACTCTCGCCAATAATTTATAGGGAGTGGGAAGTGTTCCTCGGTGTAAATACAAAATGCTGCATGGATGGGATTAGAACTCCGAGGTACCGCAGTCCCCGAGAGTCCCTTCGGTGTAAATCCAGTGATGCCACTCTGAGCAGGTCAGACTTCGTGTGCAGAATTAATGTTCAGGAGATCTGGAATCTTAATAGTTGAAATGTAACTTCCAACAAGTTTACATTATAAAGGCAGGTGAATTTACTGTGCTGGAGTAATGTGCACACCAAATCCTTGGTGGTTTCCAGCTTTTTCTACCTCCTTATTTAATAGGTTATCTCCTCCCTGCCATTCTGGGTACCCTGTTGTTAGAAGGCAGTGCACTTGATATAAAAGTTTACCTTCTGTGTTTTGTAAGTGGTGGCTTTAAAGGTCAGAATGGAGGGGAGCCTGACAATAATCTGTGGTCACCAGTACACCCTTGGGGAGAATGGTGGTTTAAGAAACACACGGCAGCAAATTTTAGCCCTTCATCTCTGCTTGTCCACTTAGCAAATTGTGCTTCCCCGTGGGCAGCTGGGCACTGGTATGTCATCAGCACCTGCAGGCTGGGACTGAGGAGTGTGAGGATCCAAGAACTGAAATATCAAGAAGTGCTGTAGATCAGAGGCAGGGCTGCTGACCGTGGTGCGACCACGCCTGCCTATAAAAAAAGTCAGAAAGTGCTGCAGTCAGACAGAAAGCGTTTTAGAGGAGCTGCCAGCATCCACTGCTGTCCCCAGTTGCTGCTTAGTACTGAAGTCACCAGCCATCATAGGACAAAGAGGCAGAAGAATCCGGAGATCTCTGAGGAAAGCCACTTACCTTTGCATCTGTGCATGTCTGGCCATGTCTATTTCATGCCATTAATTTGGAACTTGGGAAAAATAATTTTCTTTGTGCTTATTTCCTCCTGTATTCCCTGCAGGCAAATTAAAGATGGCTGGGAGGTTATTTATTTTCTGTAATAACATACACAGCTTCCAGACTTCCTGCTATTGTGCGATTATCTAGATTAATTGACTAGGAAAGATGTAGCATCATCTCAGAGCCTTAATAAGGAGGATCACAACGTAGATTCATATGACACAACCTTGCTCTTAGGAGCATATGGACCTATCGTGGACCTATCTGCTGAGTGTCTGCCAGCACCTATTTTGCTTTCATACTGAGTGAAGGATTGCATGGCACCTTGGGAGCAGGAAGTGGAGAACACGTTAGGAAACCTCATTAGGGAAGAGCTGCTCGCACAAAAGCCAGTTGCCATCAGCCTCTGCTGAATGTTTCTGGGAACTGTGAGTGTGCTGGTTTGTGACCCTGTCTGTCCATGGGCAATCACTGGCATCTCTGCTATCCTTCAGAGTGTTAAATTCTGACGGGGGAGAGAGGACCTATGCAGGCAGGGCTTTTGAGGCATGTTCTGCCCTTCCATTGCAGATGCTTCACTGCAGCAATGTTGTTCTGCAGTGGCTCAGCCTGGGCCATGGCACAGGCTTGAAGGGGACCAGTTCTTACTAAAACTAGATTTTGAGGATCTTCGAGGCACATCTGCTTTTTGTAAAGCATTTCAGTGATTTTGGCTGTAACTGGTCTGACAAATGAACAAGCAGCACGTGCACACCCTTCTTTGGCAAACACAGCAGTTTCCTTCATCACGTCACTGTAAATCCAGATCGCACATTGACTTCACTGGTGTTGTGATGGTCTGGCTTAAGGGAAGGCACAGTTCTCTCCCTTGTGCTTGAATCCTGTACAGCTTTTATGGCCTAGGGAGTTAGGTTTATTTGGTGCTCAAGAAGTCAATAATATGGACATAAACACCATGCTAGTTTGTGTGGCTGACTGGAAGAGCTGCTGCAGCTTTCTGAACGTTGCATCTTCAGGTACAGGCAACCAAGCCTGATAATCAGTTTGCTCTGTGCACTTTGTTCATTCACTGTGACACATGCGTCCTAATATAAATTATTTATGATACCTCACAGCGTAATAGTAACAGCCCTGTAGCATACAATGTAGAGCTGATGGAACCTTGGCAAGGTGAGACCATAGCGCATTGGCATCTCTACATGTGAAGCATCTGGAAGGGATTGGATCACCACTGTGCTGGGCAATGAGGGTCCTTTGTGAGAGTCCTCAACAAAGTGTGAGATCCAGAAATAATTTCAGCCCGCACTCTGGGTGAGTTACAGCAATATCCAGAAGGTTCCTGTGCTCTAGGAAACCTGCCTTGGCAGGGGGATGGACTGGATGACCTCCAGAGGTCCCTTCCAATTCCTATGATTCAGCGATTCTGTGTAATATCACGTGATTGTGTGTCTCTTATGCTAATACCTGGGGAAAATCTTTTAAAACCCCAAACAAATAAACCAGGAACTATTTAATCTGCCTTCAAAAATGAAAATGAGCGTCGTCCTAAGTTCTGCTGGATACTACTGACTTCCCATTAAGGTGAAGATAAGTTTCTTGAAGACTGTGCTTCATGGCACAGTAGTTAAATGTTGTTCTTGCTAGATGTGTGACTCTGGGCTCTGCTGACCATTTCTGTCCGGCACAGGAGTCTGTAGAGTGTGGACTAAATTCAGAGTCCAAGCTCAGTGTAAGCCCTACCGAACAGCGGAGATTCCAGCAGGTTCTAGTTCCACCCTGATCCCAGTGCTGTCAGTGCTAGCTACTTCTAAAGAAGGATCAGATAGTAGGGAGCAGGCCTGATCAAATACAGCCAAATGGCTTTATCGACTTGCTGACTTTGAGCCCTTCCAAATGCCTGTTCTCTCTCTCTCTTTTCATAGCAATCACTGCAGTAACTTCAAATATCTGTCTTCTTGGTGGCCCTGAAGGCCCACTCAAGGTTTTCCGGTGAGCATGTCCAGCCAGGTACCCAATTCGTCTCTGAACATTTTCAGCCAGAAAATGAGTGTCCCGTTGATATTAAATACTTAATTACACTGGCAGCTTGTGCACTGGGAAAACATCAGGCAGACTAGCAGAGATTAGGTAACGAGTGACAATAGAGATGTATGAAGTACATCAGTTCTGCTGATGAGAGCTCCCTGTTCTCCCACTCCCACAGCTAATTTCACGTGTCTCTGTCTTGCTGTCCAGGTTTTATTGGGATTTGACCATGCTGCTGCTGATGGTAGGGAACCTGATCATCATCCCTGTGGGCATCACTTTCTTCAAGGATGAGAACACTACCCCATGGATTGTCTTCAATGTGGTTTCGGACACGTTCTTCCTCATCGACCTTGTCCTCAACTTCCGAACAGGCATTGTGGTGGAGGACAACACAGAGATCATCCTAGACCCACAGAGGATCAAGATGAAGTACCTGAAGAGCTGGTTTGTGGTGGATTTTATCTCCTCCATCCCCGTTGACTACATCTTCCTGATAGTTGAGACCCGCATCGACTCGGAGGTGTACAAGACAGCCCGGGCACTGCGCATTGTGCGCTTCACGAAGATCCTCAGCCTGCTGAGGCTCCTGCGGCTCTCCCGGCTCATCCGCTATATTCATCAGTGGGAGGAGGTGAGCAGAGGCTGTGGTGCATCCTAAATCTTTTCTCCACTTACGCTGCTATATTACACAAAGGTGCTTTCATTGAATGCCCATTCTCCTGTTTTGTTCCAATGCGAATGCTGAAGAGTTGTGTCTTGAGTGTAATGCTTTGCTTTTAGCAGGCTCCCAAGAGGGCCTTCAGCATATTGTTACTTAGTCACTTGAGACTGTGCTGTCTCCTTCAGGGTCATAATATATATAAACTGGGGAGAAGATGCATGGGCTGAGAGGTGAGTCTGCTGCATGCAGCGTGAAGTTAGGAGCTGCCTGTGAGGGGAGCAGTTAGCATGTTGTGGGCCCCTCAGAGACTCAAGAGTCCAGCGACAGCACAATGGAGAGGTCTGGAGACAGCTGGTCTGCAGAACCTGTGGCATTTATTTGTCCAGGTAACTTCTTTAACATCCTTAGGTCTTAAATAAATGTCTCGGTTATATATTTATAGCCTTCTCACTTTCTAAATTCTCAGACATGTTTTTAAGAGGAAGAGGAAAGAATAACATTCTGCAGACAAATAGGGTCTATTTAAAAACATAATGGTCTGGTGAAAAGCAAGAGCCCCACTAGCCTGTGCTGTTCCCAGAGGAATTCCAATATAGAATCACAGAATCATTGAATCACAGAATGGCTTGGGTTGGAAGGGACGTCAAAGATCATGTAGTTTGAACACCCCTGCCATGAGCAGGGCTGTCAACCCCTAAATCAGGCACCAGATCAGGCTGCCCAGGGCCCCATCCAGCCTGGCCTTAAGCAGCTTCAGGGATGGGGCATCCGTGACTTCCCTGGACAGCCTGTTCCAACATGTCACCACCTCTCAGTGAAAATTTTCCCCTGACATTTAATCTAAATCTCCTTTTTTTAGTTTAAAACCATTCTCCCTTGTCCTATCATCTACCCATGTAAAAAGTTGATTTCCCTCCTTCTTATAAGCTCTTTTTAAATACTGGAAGTCTCCTACCTCTTCTCCTACAGAGCCTTCTCTTCTCCAGGCTGAACAAACCCAGCTCCCTCAGACTGTCTTCGTAGCAGAAATACTCCAGCTCTCTGTGTGTTTGTGGTATCCTCTGGACCTGTTCCAAAAGCTCCACATCTTTCCTGAGCTGGGGACCCCAGAACTGAATGCATTACTCCAGATGGGGCCTCACAGTGGCAGAGTAGAGGGGGACAATCATCTCCCTCTCCCTGCTGGCCACCCTTCTTCCAGTGCAGCTGAGGATACTGTTGGTATCCCAGGCTGCAAGAGCATACTGCTGGTTCATGTTAAGTTTTTCATCTACCAAGACCCCTGAGTCCTTCTCTGCAGAGCTGCTCTCAAGGAGTTCTCCCAGTATGTACTCATATCTGTGCTTGCTTCAACCCAGGTGTGACACTTTGGCCTTGTTAAACCTCATTAGGTTCACATGGGCCCACTTTTCAAGCTTGTCCAGATCTCTCTGGATGGCATCTCTTCCTTCTGTCATATCAAATGCACCACTCAGCTTGGTGCCATCAGCCGACTTGCTGATGTCATTGAATAGGTGTTAAAGGATACTGGTCCCAAGACAGACCCCTGGGGGACACCACTCGTCACCAGCCTCCACCTGGACACGGAGCCATTGACAACAACCCTCTGGCTGTGACCATTCAACCAATTATCCAACGAATTGTCCACCTTCCAAACCTGTATCTCCAATTTAAAGATAAGGATGTGGTGTGGAACAAGCTGTCAGGTTTCACGTGAGTGAAGCCACCACCTTACAAGTGGTGAAAATTAGCTATTTTTTTCCCATCTCTGTGCTCTCCAAAGCGGAGAGAAAGCTCCCTGCAGCTTTCTCCACATGTCAGTAGCATATTTTCAGGACAAGGAAAGCTGGTCAAGGCAATTTCATCTTCTTTTCCATTTTTTCTCTGCTGCTTTGGAGCACAGCCTGACGCAGAGCATGATCTAATGCAGAGCGTGCTCCTGGGAATGTGAAGGGGAAGCAGCCATGCAAGTCATAGCTGGATCACACCGAGCTGTCAGAACACTAATTCATGACAGAGGTGAATCTTCTTCCTCCTTCCAGCATCACAGACTCGGAGTATTGGTGCATACTTCACAAATTTCAGGCTTCATCTCTGTAGTCTTATAATTTGTGAATGTTGCACTTGCAGCAGACCACAATGGCTCACTGAAGTTTGGGATGACTTCTGTGCAAGGTGCTGTACAGATGTAAGGGGGGGGAGACAGCTCCAGCCCTGCAGAATTCACTACTAGGTTAATTTGATTCATAGCACAGACAGAGGGGAAGTGCATTGAGAGATGGAGACAAATGAAGCAGAAATGTCTTCCGTGGTGTGACTCAGGAGCTCGGAGACTGAGCTGAGCAGTGAAATATCTCCAGCTCTATTGCCTCACCCCTTGGTTGCTCTGCTTCTCTGTCCTGTAATCTGAGAGCACTAGGGAAAGGTGAGTTGATGGCCTTTGAGTTGTCAGTGGGTCCTTCATGCTGATTTACAGGTAGCTACGGCAGCACAAAGCTCAGCACTTGCTCACTGCTGCTACTTGACTTCCTTTCCATAACGTGGTTGAAGAGGAGTTGAATACGTCTGCGTTCATTGTACTGAATTTTTTAAAAACCATAATGAAATGTAAGCAAATCAGCTCCCTTTCCCTGTCTCACTTCTCACACAGTTTCACTGAGCAGCCATGTGTAATTTACTCTCATAAAGCAGAAAGGTAGGGCGTTCTGCCCAGCTGCTGGCTGTTCGGGGTACCAGGGCTCAGCAGCGCCGGGTGCGCTCCGGGTCCCTCCTGAAAAGCAGACGCCCTGGAGTGATGCAGTGCTGCAAGTGGAAGGGACAGATGGTGTTGGATTGCAGTTGGAGTCTGCAATGCAGACTCTGTTATGCATTGCAGAGCCCAGCAGAGCAAACACGATCGTCTTTTTTCAAACAGGGCTCGACCCAAGCAGCAGTTTTCCAATGACAGCATGGTACTAGGAGGTTTTCCACCTTCTTGAAAGAGAAAGAGAGACAAAGAGAAGGGGCAGTCTTGCCAGTGGCGCAGTGCGTGCCACAAAATGACAAGGAGATGGGAGAGAGAAGTGCTTCTTCATCTTTGTGTGGGAGTAAGCTGTTGTGCTCCCTGGAGCCACGCTGACAGTTCTCGGAGCAATCACTGCTGCCATGGGAAACTTAGCTCCTTGCTTGCACCTACTGCTGAGACTCTGAGTCCTGCATGAGGAGGAGAGGAGGATGCACTGTATGCAGAGATGTCAGTCTCTCTGCTCTGTCTCCTATATGAATGTTGCATCTATGCATTAGTGTCAGTGTGAGTGAGTACAGGGATAAGTGGTCACTTCTTGAGTTCACCAGCAGCAAGCCTCTCTGTTTCTTCTCCTGCAATTGTCCATGCTCTGCATGAATTTATCACTCAGCCTGCAGTGAGGAAGGAACAGCCCTCTGTAGGGCTGCAATGCTGTAAAACAGCCAGCCGCTCATCAGTTCCAGATCAGTGCTAGTCATGAGTATGTGGGCTCAAGAGCCAGTGGTTTGAAGTGCCTGCACTGTTCTGTCTCGGCAGTAGATCACTGCAACGTCCTCCCCCAGATCTGAACCAAGTGCTTTGGGGCCTGCAGCTCGGCAAACACCCTAAAGGAAAAAGACACACGAAAAAGAAAAACAGTCCGTTGCACTCATATTTGCTGGAGTACAAAAAAAAGCTTAGTTCCAAATGTGGCAGTTTATTTGCATTATCCATTTTGCATGAGTTGTCCAAGGAATGAATTTACCAGTAGGGCAGAATATAAATAGAGTCTTTCTGAGGCGTCTGCTTGTATCTATCCTGCAGTCGGAGGCTTGACTGCAGTGCTGGAAGACTTGGGCCTGGTGTGTTATAAACCGCACGGTCTGGGAGTTACCAAGTGCATAAGCAGAGATCAGGATGCAGCCTGGATCTGGAGCTGTACTGCTAAGATTAGAGCAAGCCTCGGTACTCCTGTCATACCTTGGTCCTAGCCATGGGAGCGGTCCAGAAATGGCCTAAGAGAAGATTACAAGATTACATGTGATCCCTGGAGCAGCCAGAGAACTGCTCTGCTGGAACAGGGGCTGCTGGACAGCCTGAGCTCTCAATACAGCAGCAAAAAAAACCAGAATCCTGCAGAATGCAGTATGTGGTAGCTGCACACACCCAGCATAACCCCGCTTCACACTGTCTGGCTTGGTGGCAGCCCAGGGGAGCTCTTGTCATCTTGGCCTTCGAAGCACTCCAGCGGCTCTTCACAGAGCAGCTGGGCAGGTTTGTGGTTCTTGGCATGTGCAAATGGGGGCAGGCTGTGGCTCACAGACACAGGGAGCTGTCGGCTTTGAGAAGCTGGTCTGAGAAAGCCAGCTCTGAATATCAGCATCTTATAAACCTCATCCCAAGGTCACCCAGCAGAAATAATGAAAACAGAATAATGCCATGTAACCCATATACCCAATCAAAATGCAGTGCCGATTGTGAGTGTTAGACAAAATTCCCTTTAGGTTTTCATGGGCAAAATTGATTGAATTTTTTTTTTCTAAGAGCAATTTGCTGAGCTTTCCCTGTTTTATGCACAACATCTACCCCAGTGTTTGGTGCCAGCAGGCTGTAACCTATGTTTAAGATCAAGCTATTGTGACTCCTGAACAGGGGACATTTATTGGGATACCAGTAAAGTCCTGCTCCTATAAATTGGTTTCCAAATAGCACATAAGCAGTGCTAGCCAAAACATTTTGATTTCAGAATCTTTGTGAGAGATTATGGTGGGAAGGAAAGGAAATAGATGGTTTTCAAATATATCACAATGCTGAGAGATTATCATAAGTGAGGGGGTTTTTTAAGGTTTGTGTAAGACAAAAAAGAAGTTACAGTTTTTAATTTCAGTGGCTGGAATGTGAAGAAAAGGACAATTTATTGATTTTTCAAACTCTTACTCCAATGTAAACATGGAAACCTTCCTGACTGCTGTCATTTTCTTCACCTGAGTGTCCACGTTACACAGAAGTTTCAGAATGAAGGGAATGCATCTTCTCAGGTCTGCTATTGGCCACAGATTGCATCAGCTGAAAGATGACAGTGCTTTTAGGAAGATTCAGAGATATTCCAAAAACGGATCCAAAGTCCCCAGGGGTCACGTGGGAGAACAAGGAGAGAGCTTCCAAAGGCTATGAGAATATGGCTCTCAATTGATTTTCATTTTCATTTGAACAGCTAATTCCCCTCGGTTCTTCTGACCTATTTGTAGCCTTCCTTAAATTAAATTAAATTAACATGGCTAGTGGCCTGGGGGATGTAATGTTAGTCCAAATCCATAACTAGCTCCTGAGAGGGGAGGAGCTGGGCGAAATGATTGTACTCAAGCAGCGCAGCGGGGTCCCATTCCATGAGCAGTTCAAAATAGCTTAGCAGATTTTTCATCGATATGATTTGCAATTCTGTGGCGTTAAATAGCGAGGCAGCCCCGTGAGAGTAACTCATTAAAACCTCTGACCACCCTCGAGTACAATCAGACTTAACAAACAAGGGGAGTGAGGCATGGAGAGGGAGAACGGGCTGGGTTTCTTCCTTAGTTTGCATTACCTAATTTCTGAAGGCAGAGTTACCAAGCATTTGTCTTAATGTCATTGCAAGAGCCTATTAGAATCATAATGCCTGTTGTGGTAATTTGCATTCTCTCTGCACAGTGACCCAAAACTGGAGCGTCTTTTCCTTTTAGAACAATCCCGGCTGCACTGCAATCAATAGCAAAAAACTAACGCTGACACATTAGAAGGAGGCTGCTCAAGATTTTACCCTGGCCTTTTCCATCAAGCTGTTTTCTCCTGTGCAGAACGTCGTTGTGAAGAGAGGACAGCTGACCGAAGTAGGCAGGTGTTCCTTATTTCTCTGCAGACACTGCATCTCCCCCACTTGGCTGAGGGCAGGCAGTGACCCACCCCTGCCCTGGGCCACCTCTCAGGAGAAAGACACCTAAAAATCTTTTTTTGGCAGAGTTTGTCTTCAACAGGAGGCTCTGCTGCTGTAACACAGATTAAGCTTTCCACCTGTGCAGTGGGAGCGCGCAGTTACAAAGACAGTATCATAAAGAATCGCTTATAATGAATTACAAGGAGCAAGGCAAATATTTGAGTAGCTGCACAGCTACAAAGGGTGCCATAAAAAGGAAAAAGCCTTTTCTATATTTTGCAGTCACCTTCTGGCAGTGCTTAATGTGTCTCCTGTCAACAGGATGGTATGATACGGGGAATAGATGGCTGGAGGGGCTGGGAGTAGGGCGCAGAGCCATTTGTCTCTAGGTCAGTAGTTCAGATCCTGCTTGCAGCAAGTGAAAGCCATTTGCCATCTCCTGGCTGTTTTGTCTCTGATGTGTTCCTTGTAGACAGTACCTGCATGACAGAATCAGCTGGGGCTGGTCCTGGTAAGCCTCAGGCTCCCCTTCATAGCAGCAGTGGGGTTTCAGTTCCCCTGCACACCTGAAGTCCCAGTGGATCATGGCATAGGGCTTATAACAAGAGGGTCTTGCTGGCGCCCAGCCTCCTGTTCCATGTGTCACAGGGCTGTCGGTCTGCTCTTGTTCGCTGCCCTGAAATTATAAAGGTTTTCAAAAGAGAAAGGCTGAGCTCCTAATGATCCCTAATCACTGTGATAGCTGGTTGTTGCTCCAGCCTTTCATTTTCCTCTTCCCTCCAGCTCCTCCTATCCTGCTCCTTCACTGGACACTGTGTAAGTTGCCTTTCTCTCAGAGAGCTCACGTCCCCGCATCTCTCTGCCAGCACCAGCTGCCCACAGCTCAGCTCCCATATCTTGCAAGCTGCCTGCTGTTCTGCTTCAGGCTATTGTTTTTGGAGAGGACTTTCTGGCAGGCTCTGTTATTGCTGTTGTGTCACAGTGACAGAGGGTCCTCAAAGGAGTCTGGTGTGAGGAGGTTCCTCCTGCAAGCAGTGCCATTTTCTAAGACTTTATATTGTAGAGGCTCTGTGTTGATAGGACATGCAGGAACCCTAGGACCTCAACATACTGATACAGCCTGCCACAGTGTATATGTGATGTATATCTACGTACTGCTGGCATTAGAAACAACCAATGCAGCTTTTGGAGCCATTCAGAGGGAGATTCCTGTTACCATTTGGGTTGCTGATCCACTGCCAAATGTGTTTTTGCATTAGCTGTATGGGAATAATGTTCTGACAGACTCACACGGTACTTTAAGGCCAGCATGACTGAGGCACGTTAGCCTTGGCGAGTGGGAGCAAATTAATTGCTCCTCTCATTGCAGCTTCTTCCAGGAAGGCACTATTGATTGCATTCATATCAAGTGAAAAACTGTAATGAGGTAGCTAAAGAGAACAGCATTGCCTCACCTCACTTTTCTTATTTAGGAAGACAGGGTTGGAAAGGACTGTGCCACATCCATATGTCACGTGAATGAAGCAGGAGCTTAACTGTGGAAAAAAAAGGAAAAGAGAAAAAGAAGAAGAATGGGAAGGACAAAAGGGTATTGGGGAGCGTAAGGAGGAGCATGGCTGCATGGGGTTGCTTTTTACCACAAGAGAAAAATATCAGCACATCTCCTTGTCTGTAGGCATTTACTGCACCCTGTGGCACGTGCTGTCCTGTTGAGGGGCTCCAGGAAGGGCAAGAAGGCTCAGTCTCTCTTGCAGACCAAGCTCACTAGGACAGAGTGTGGAGTTCGGACCAGTGGCCCTAGCACCATCACTAGATAATGCTGTGAGCTGAGGAATTCATCTGCCTTGCTGTGCAAACAAGGTAGACAAAAGCAAACTCTTACATTTAGAAGATGCTGTGCACTGAGGAAAGGGGATAGAGTGATGTCAGCTGTGCAGAAGAGGCAGGCCCCATCCTGCCTGAGGTGTGCACAAAGGCTCAGCTGCGAGGGCCTGACCTGGGCCATGCTGGCTGCAGGAAGAGGGAACATTCCTCCACAGGGCAGCAAACCTGAGGCCAAGCTTTGGCTCCAAGCAGTTCTCACTTCCACACCAGAGAAAAAAGCTGCCAGCCACAGTTCAAGACTCTGCAGTACACCGTGTCCACCTACCACCAATATTTCCCTCTAAACCATGTCCCTCAGAACAACATCTAAATGTTGCTTGAGCACCTCCAGGATTGGTGACTCCATCACCTCCCTGGGCAGCCTGTCCCAGCGCCTGATTCAGAGAAGAAATATTTCCTAACGACCAACCTGAAACTCACCTGACACAACTTGAGGCCATTCCCTCTCGTCCTATCTCTTGTTAAGCAGGAGTGGAGGCTGACCCCCACCTCACCACAGCCTCCTGTCAGGGAGTTTAGAGAGCAATGAGGTTTGCCCTGAGCCTCCTCTTCTCCAGACTGACCCATCCCAGCTCCCTCAGCAGCTCACCATAACACTTGTGCTCCAGACCCCTCACAGCTCTGTTGCCCCTCTCTAGACATGCTACAGGGACCCAGTATCTTTCTGGCAGTGAGGGGCCCAATACTGAATACAGCACTCAAGGAGCAGCCTCACCAGAGCTGAGTACAAAGTATCATCCATCACTTCCCTGCTCCTGCTGGCTGCACTATTGCTGACACAAGCCAGTCTGCTATTGGCCTTCTTGGCCAAATGGGCACACTGCTGGCTCATGTTCAGCCGAGCATTGACCAATATTCCGTGGTCCATTTCCTCTACACAGTTTTCCAGACACTCTGCCCCAAGCCTGTAGCAATACACAGGATTATTGTGGCCAAAGTGCAGGACCCAGCACTTGGTCTTGTTGAACTTCATACCATTGGCCTCAGCTCAGTGATCACAGCTTGTCCAAATCCCTCTGTAGGGCCTTCCTGTCCACACTTCCTCCCAGTTTGGTGTCACCTGCATACTTACTGAGGGTGCACTTAATGCCCTCATCCAGGTCATCAGTAAAGATATTGAGCAGGACAGGCCCCAATACCGACCCCTGGGGAACACCACGCATGCTAATACAATGCAAAACAGCCTTAACTTTCTTTGCTAGTTTGAGGTGAAAGGAGGAAAAGGTCTTTCTGGGGAAGGAAGGACAAGCTTCACTCCTTCATACACAGAGAAGTACGAAGGTTTAATGGGCAAGAGCCTTATTGATGAAGTTATTTTCTGAGCACCGCTGTGAAAAGAGCTGTTTTGAAGACAGTTTCAGGACATGCAATTATCCAGTTTGCCAGCTTAATGCATTCAACTTAACCTCATTTTTATGAAACAGAAATCAATGTGGTAACTTTTTCAGAGCAGAGAGATGACATTTTATTCTTGCTTTTCCCACAAGGGTGCATATTTTTAAGCTTTCTCTTCTTCTTTAACTCCTCCCTCTCCCAGTTTAGATTAAGCAGGAACACCCCAAGGGCTAGAGGAAAGGATGAGGCATTTTCCACATTCCCAGTTGGAGTGGAAAATGTTTATGCAATCTTTTTGCAATGCATGGCAAAATTCTCTTTGTCTTTATGGAAAAGAACTTGGAACTGTGTCTGTGACCTCAGTACAAGGACCTTCTTTCATTTCAGTGCCGTGTCACCAGGCAAGAATTCCAACATGATGATGATGATGCTGATCTTCACCCCCGAGGTTCATTCCAAGGAACGAGTGTCCTCCATTCTCTGCCCTTCCAGCCTCGGTCACTTTGTCCTTCGCAATTAGGGATATTTTGGTAATGATTCCTGCCTTGTTTCTTCTCCCCTTCCTAAGCAGGAAGTCCTGCAGAACAACAGCAGCTGGAGCTGTGCGCTGGATAATGTCTCTCCAGAAGCTCTTCAACAGGAGTACACCCAGAATTGTAGAGAGTGGTGTTAATTGCCCTGCTTTTGATAAATATGCCTCCTCTCAAGTACTTCTACCCCTAGCACTTCCTAAAGTGCCTTGCACCACACACATGGTATTTTAGTCAAGGAACAAATGTAAAACCAGGCACTCTTCCTGCTCTTTTGTAGACACAGAGCCCTAACCCATTGTGGTACATAGATATCTTCACATTTTGTGGCTTTTCATTATACTGTGCTATGCCTAATAGCATTTCTCTTGAATTGTTGACTTGAGAAGAGGATGGTAGCATGCTTACTTTGGATCTTTGGTCCCTGAGAGGCACGAGAGAACGAGAAAATTAGTGAATGCATTTCTCAAGTTTGGATTTGAGACAAAAAGAGAAGATGATGGTCTTCAGAGTGTGCAATTGGACTTGGAATAGGAGACAACAAGCCTGAGGGGAAATATTGAGGTCAGGGCCAAGACCTGAAGGTGACTGGGGACAGATTGGAAAAGAAGTGCTTGGTGCAACACTGTGTGCAGCAGGCTCAGGAAGGGGAAGAGTTGGGGTCCGCAAAACACTGCCCAGTGCTGAGGTGGTGCACAGAGCCCTGCTCCAGGAGCCTGCCCACGTGGAGGGTTGCCTAAGCAAACCTGCAGCAGGTGAACTTGGAGAGAACCTCTGTGTGCTGGCAGTGACAAGCAGCAGCAGAGCCTCCTTATAAACACTGGGAAGAAACTGTGAGGATAATGTCTCTTAAAGCAGCTGACAGGCCTGCTCTTCCTCAAGTCCCTGGAGGGGGTGGAAAACAGTTAAGACGCAGCAGCTGTGTTTGTTGTGTTCTTTTTTTTCTTCTCATTTATATATTTTTTTCACCCAGCAAACTACCGGGTGTTAATTCCTCTTGATTTGCTGCGTCTCAGTGCAGCCCAATTTGGAGAGGCTGTCCCTCAAATAGGGTTGATTAGACTCCTCTCCACTATGCATCACCCAAACATCCACTAATTCCACTTTATCCCATAAGTGTGCCAGGCTTTTCTGATGCTACAAAGAATTAAGCTGGAATTGTCTAGTTAATTATATGAGCTGTGTGCAGCCAAAGTCCAGAGGTGTCTGTCAGGGCCCAGCAGTGACCACCAATGGAAGACCTTATGCAGAGAAGCAATTTCTAGTCATTGTCTCACCGCCACAATCAAAAGCAAGTGAGAGAGAGGAAAAAAAGTGTGATTCAGGTTGATTGCACTTTCCCCAGCAGGCTTCCCTCCCCCCCCACAGACTTGGCCTATGCATAAGCCTTGCTCCTCTGCATTCCAAACACTTCCACGAAGATCTGCTGCCTGCCAGTATGTGCAGGCATCTTACCAGCTGGCTTTTTCAGCTGATAAATCATCCCAACCTTGCAGGTACGACAGAAGATGAATAAGAACTTTCTCCTTCAGCTCTCTGCCCTCCAGATCTGAAGACACATTTGCGTTTTGTCTTGAGAGTGAGGCAGACCCAGTCCAACTCTGGAACGGGAAAGAAAAACGGAGGAAGGAAGAGAGCAGAATGAGGAAGAAATGAACGATGGCAAAGGCCTGCTGCATCATCACGTCTGTCCTGGCACACAGCTATCTGATCTTCAAGATAAGTTTTAAATGCCTCTAGTAGCAACACTGTCACTTTTCTTGGGAAGTTCATCTTGCAGCGCTGCCTTATACGCCGTGAATGAGATTATTTCCAAATCCAGGAGATTGCCTTGCTTAGCCAGGCTCTGACTGCTTTAGTCCACAAAGAGCATGTGTGCTGAAGAGTGGAGAGCTGGCCTGTGCTGTTTCCAGGTGGAAGAGATTGGTTTCTCCAGCACAGAAAGCAAAAGGAAAGGTCTCTCATATCCTCCGTGAGGGAGGGGACTGAGTGTAGCAGGTTGTAGCTCCATCCTGCTTTGCTGTCTTGCACAGAGCTTCCCATGGCTGCATGCAGGTAGAAGCAACACAGCTTTGCGTCGGGAGAACTCGAAGAATCCTTGCTGGAGCTCCTCTCCTGACCCTTGGCAGTGATGCTGCTGGAGACAGGATACACATGATGCTGCTGCTTCTCTTATTCAGATTTTCGCCCCTCTCCTTGCCCTCTTCAAGGTCATTTCAGCAGTTGGCAGGGGAGGAATAGTGCAGTCCATTTTAGGAGGGTGGAAAAAACCCTTCAGTTTGCATCCTGGCTCACTGTGAGCGCTGGGAATGCAGACAATGAGGGATGGAGCCAGGCTGGAACATGTTCCTCTCTGGCCTTTACCCTTTCCATCCTCCCTGCCTTCCTGAGGCAGAGCATGCTGTGAGCTTCTGCAGGAGATGCTTCCTTTAAAAGGAACTTTTATCGCAAAGCACTTGCCCCTTATCTGCAGACTTCAGATGGGGACGCGCTGCACTGAGTGCTTACTGGAGACACAGCAGCTGGCAGCAGCTTTCCTGCTGCTGCTGAAGGGAGGCAGCTCCCTGGACCTTGCTCCCAGCCTGGCTGCAGCAGCGCAGCCGCCACGCCAGCCATGCACAGTCACAGGAGAGTCAAGCCTCGCCTTACATTCACCAGCATTGCAGAAAAATACACAGGCACCTGCTGGCTTTGCTCAGTAGCACCACAGAAGGAGAATTTTACATGTCAGAGCTGATCGTACCCTCACCAAGTGTCCGTGTGCTTTGGCGAGGCTTGCACAGTCCCTATGGAAGCTTGTAGTGTTTCATCACCCCTGCTCAGACTTGCTCCTGAGTGCTACAAGTGCAGTGCAGCAAGCTCCTGAGGGTGGAAGTGTAGGGCTGCTCTGCCATTTCCTTGCCTGAGAAATGATGCTCCAGCCTGAGCTGCAGGATGTGCTGCTTGTTTCTGCCTCATTCATTTTCCCTTCCTACCTCGACAGCCTGAAGATGGAGGGCAAGTGGCCTCAGAGCCCAGCGTTTGAACCTGATGAACTAATGGGATGAGGGAAGGAGTTGTAGCCAGTGCCACAATCAGCCATTTGAGTGAAGCAGTGCCTACTTTGATTCGCTAGCAATTTTGGGAGTAATTTGGAGGAAAAGTTGCCTGCGTGTGTTCCCTCATTCCTAGGGAAGAAGTGAGCTATAGGACACCATTCCAGATCTTGCTATACTGTCTTTGGAGGGCAGAAATTGTTCTTGGGAGAGACCTCTCAGGTGGGAGAGGATGTTTGCATGTAATTGAAGTGGAAAGACATCGGGCTAAATGGGATGGAGGATATTTTAATTGCCAACAGGACTAGGCCCCACACGGTGGCTTCTTGTTCCCATTACTTATTTGTGGATGGCCCGGAGCTTACCCAGTCTGACAGCTAACAACCAGCCTACTGCCTCTAGGGCTGGCAGTTCAGCACACTGTGGGCTGCTTTCTGGAGCTGGAAGGTGGCAATGTTGTACCAATGAGCCAGCTTAATTGACAGCTGGCCCAGAAAAGGAGATACGCTGATGGATAGGAGGCAGCTGCTAACTCCAGATGCCAGTGTTGTCATCAGAAAAGAGGCAGGAGAATAGACCAGGAGAACGCCAGTGGTGGGGAAATGAGTCTGGGACATAGCAACATGAGGGGACTAATGCATAACGGCATTGACAGCTTCTCTGCTTCCTACTGGGAAGACCCGAAGCCCCCCATTTAGGGCTTTCCCTAATATATTCTACCCCTCACCCTCAACACTTTCCTCCTCAGCTCTCTTCTCACGTCCAGCAGGTCTGAAGAAGAACCCATTACCAAATGCTTTCTCATCAGTCTCATCAGATATGTTTACATCCTCCATGAGGTTCAGTCTGCAGATGAGAGAGGGGATCCCTAATGAAATCCTGATGTTCAGATCATTTCTGCTTGGGAGAGTTAAGAAGCTCAGGCTCAAATACCAACACTTGCTAAAAATTTGGATGCAAATGTAATCCTTTTGGAGTATGAGGTGCTTGGGTTTTTAGGGAGTTCTGAAATATGATGATGCTGCAAACCCACCAGATATTCTTTTAAGTTTAGTGAAAGAAGATAAAACCTCTTGTCGTATGAGATGTCAGCTATGCCAGGGACAGAACTGGGAAATCAGATCCCATAGTTTTGAATTCATACTAAGCCCTAAACTAATGGAGCAGGCTCATATCTGGGTTCTCCCACTCCAGCTTTGAACTCTGAAGAGGCTCAAGTTTTGTACTCTGCCTTTGCTTCATCCCATGCTGTTTTACCTCGTCTTTCTGGGGCTTCAGAACAGCCTTTCTCACCACATACTGCTCTAGCAGAGCTCCTCGGCTGCAGCTTAACTCTCTATTTGCTTTGTGGAGGAAGAGTACCATAAACACAAAGAAAGTAAGTAATAGTGTTATTTAAAACAAAGAATAACTTAGTCGTAGTGCTAAAGCTTGCTGAATTAAGTACCTTTGACATTGTTTGGGAAGAATGTGCCTACTGCCCTGATCCCGTATGTTACAGCTGCTCCTGCTATCTACATCCTCTGCCTGACACACTTGTGTCCCGATTCACATTTCTGGCTTCGCCAGAGCTTTATGGGGTCAGGGATCCAGCTTCATTTATAATCACTGCTGACACCTAATAATAGTTCTGCCTTAGGTTAGAAGTGCTCATGTAAAGACACTCGTTACATCGAATGCAAAGCACTGAAGCACAGCACTGGTCCCATCCCCGTCCCATCTTACAGCATGGCTCTCCAGGGCAGGAGTCCAGTCCTGTGTTGAAGTTTTACTACTCTGTTACCACTCTTTTCAGTGACGGAAAAGGCAATGTCCAGCCTTTCTGCATTCCTGCAATCACTTCAATATGAGTCTGAGCAACATCTTGAGTCCCAGCTTGTCTAGTACCTGCACTGCCGTGTGAGCATGCATCCCAACACGGGCCACACCTTAGTCTTCTTCCAATGCTGATGGCCTGAGTACTTTCAGCCCTCATTGTGTGGTCTGGACAGATGGAGCAGGACAGAGGCTGAACGTCATCCAGGAGCAGATCCCCTAAGATACTCAGCCCTCCTAAATTCACCACTGGTACTTTGATGCCACATCTGTAGCCACCATAGCTCTGCATACCTAGCGCTTGCTTAGAGCCCATTCTCAGTTCCACTGCAGGTATAGCCTCTGTGTACATAGTCTGTAGCCGGTGTAGCACAGCCAGTGTAGACACAGCCCCTGTAAAGCCCAGTCACACAGGTAAAGCAGACTGTACCCCCGACTTAATTTGTCTGAATAAATATTCAGTGGTATTGACGAGGGAGGCTCGGGTGCGGCAGCATGCAGTGAGCTGCTAGGGGATTGTAAGGAATGATCAGTGCTGTCATTTTTATGTACTTCATTTCCCCTGGTGATTTCTCAGTGCTGCCACCATCATCTCTTCTGCTCATTTCTTCTTACGCTGATGGGGGTGAATTTTCCTACTGCTGCACTGGGGGCTTTCACAGCAACAAGGTGTCATTAAATCAGACAAGGCAGCAGAAGATGAAGAATGATCCAGACTATAGAGGGCAAGGCAGGAGAGGTCGAACTGAGCAAGCTGTGAAGTGAATTCCCAAAGGACTCAATTTCTTTCCAAACTAAGCAAGAAACCAAGCAGAGTGAGAAGGAGAGTATGAATGCTAAGGCAGCTCCATTCCTGTTTCATCGTATTGCTGCGTTGCAGAAGATTCTTCTGTACAATTTCTTACTGGCTGGTTTTCTGCTGGAGGTGGCCACAAAGCAGAACAGGGGTTGAAGGAGCACAGGGTGGAGAAAAGCATTAAAAATGGATGTAAATCACCATCTTAGGATAACTGGGGGTAAGAATATCCCAATTTTAGACACTTGGGCTACCTCTGCACTGTAGGAGTGAAGGGAATTCAGGGAAGGCTGATGAGAATGATTGAGAACAACTTGGAATAAATCAGAAGTTTGAAATTCTTTCCTTTAAGAGGAAGAGATGAAAAGTAGAAGCCTGTAAAGCAGTAAGTGGGCTGAAGAAAGATGAGGGCCATACATATGCCTGCTGTACACAACAAGGATATGGAGCAGCCAATGAAATTGAAAAGGCAGAAAATCCCAAATGAATTCAAGGAAATGCTCTTTCAGACAGCACGCATTCAGACACTGGAGCTTCTTCCACAGACAACATAATTCAAGGGCAGCTTGGGTGTCTATGTGAGCTATACGAATAACAGAGTTAAAAGGTAGGCAAGAGCTTCAGAAGGTTAAAAAACACTCCTGCTTCCAAGTTTAAATCAGTCTCTCACTATTACACATGCAGGTGAAGCCTTCCAAGGAAGTTGGTTGTCTTCCCCCTGCCTGATGTTTCCTATTCAGTCTTCTGAACTGATTCTGGTTGCTGCCAAGGAGCGCTGGCTGGAGCACCTGGAATCAGCATCGGTTGTGGTTTGACCTCCTTCTGTTCATGTGGTTTCAAGAGAACCTAGTGGGATTATTCTTTGTGTGAAGGGAGCCAGGCTCACCGGCCTGGAGAGGAATGTGGGGCATCTTCCCATCGGGGGTAAGGGAAAATTTGAGTAGATGTAGCAGCAAGGCCATTTCTGAAGGAAATCAGCAACACATGGGCCAGAGCAGGTAGCTTTGTATCAGTAGTTGTACCACGGGGTGTGCCTTTTGGAGAGAAATACCAGTGAAAAACTTTCTGCTCACATGATACAACATGAAGAAGAGGGTTAATTAGGACTTTGATATTTGTGTGAGCCTCCTGCAGTGCCTTAGTGGTATCTGCTCCATTCCAGCAGTGACAGACAGGGACCTTGTACCGAATGTCTCCTCGGGGAGAAGGGATAAAAGCCTGCCTATGAAAGGGTGCAGCCTTTTAAAAGCAGTTGCTAGTATTCGGGTGTCAAAGCTGGAAGGTTTACCTCTGGGACAGAAACGCAGTGTGCTGTGCTGTGGGCTGGGTGGTGTAGCTCCAGACCTCAGACCCAGAACGCAGGGACAGCAGCACAGTCTTATACCACCCTAGTATTCCACTTGAATGTACAACACCCCTGTCAAGCTGTTATTATTACCAGTCTTAGTATGATACTATTAGCATGATATTATTATGTGATACCCCTAAAAGAGCTGTGCACATCTCCTCCTTGTCCCTGGCTGCAGCTCTGGGTATTTTTGCCTTGATACCTGTCATCAGGCACCATTTCCTGGTGCATTCCTAATTAAAATGGCAGCCTTTAGGGACTGTGTTCCTGCCCAGCATGTGTTAATGAAGGGTTAGGAACATTTTAGGTAGTGCTTAAATACTGCTTTTAAGCATCTTTATTCTGACTTAAAGAACTTTGTTCTATAATCATCCACAGTATCTATATATAACCACAGCAGGATGCTGTCATATTTTCATGAATATAATCTACTGCTTGTTGGTTAAAGAAAAAACCCATCAGCTATCTCTGCTCCAAATCCACAAAGCAAGTGACAAAATGCACCCAGCCACTTCCCCCTTTTCCCTCTCCTCCACGGAGCAGCACAGCCTGCTTGCACCTGAGATGGTGGCTGCACTGCCTCCTGCAGCTCCTCTTCCTAGTGCTTCCAAAGCCTCAGCCTCTGCTCTGGGAAGCTCGCAGAAGGGCACAGGTTTTCTTCGGTGTAGCACCCAAGGAGTTCTTTTCACTGCACTGTTCTCTTAAGAGATGTCTTCTCGAAGGTGCACGTTCAGTACTGAAAGGGTAATATTGCTATTATTATTCTAAAAGAGTGGGAGGGCGTTTGTCTCTCCTGCTACTCATCTTGGGCAGGATGCAACGTGTGGCACTGTGTGCAAATGAACTCCTGTCAGTCTGTGCACTGAAGTCTCTTGGCTCTCAGCCTGCAAACTGCTGAGGTCCCCCAAAAGATGATTCAGATCCTTGTTGGAAATGTTCAGACCAGCCTTCATCAAAGCAATTTAGAAATGAAACCAATCAGAACAAAACAATTTAAATGTGTTTCTGACAACCACACTCCAGCCTACCCAGCGGGCTGGCACCCCTCTGTTCTCCATTGGTAAGCTGCTGCAGTCAATGTATTTTTTCACTGCCGTGTCAGCTGCACCTTTTTTCACCTGCTGCCTATGGAACATTACTAGCGAGAAAAAGGAAGTGCCCAAAGTGGCTCAATGGAGACCGCAGGCAAACTCTCAGCCCGTCTGAAAACCAGGCCATTGTGCTGAGCATCCTGGGCCTGTGAACTCTGCTCTCCTTCCACATCTCGTGTCACCGAGTTTACAGCACGAGGAGCTTCCAGTATCTGCTCACACTCAGTGCCCGTGGCACAGGAAAATGTTTCAGGCTCCAGGGCCGCCGGGCTGCTGCCTTTCACGGGTGTTGCAGTCCCTAACAGCATAAAAAAGTCAGAGGTGGTGGAAGTTGGGTTTGGTTGCCGAGGTTGTAATCAAATGAAACGGGAGGATTGAGTTAGGTGGAAGGCGCTCCATCTCCCTGCAGAACGGGAGCCGGCCTGGCAGGCAGAGCTGGGCTGTGAGCAGCAGTAGATTACATTTTTGTACATTAATATAATCAAACGGAGCACAACAGCAGCCTCAGCGGGCAGATGCAGCAATTCGAAATTTACATTATCTGCCCTCTTTAAAAATGGGAGGAGAAAAGCTTGCCATCGTTTTCCATCCACAGAAAGCCTGATCCTCTAAACAGATGCTAGCTGCAGAGCTAGAAGAGATCAGGGTGACAATACATGGAGCTGCAGCCTCAGCTCTGTGACTGCCTCCGTAGGGTCCCACGGCGAGTCCTGCTGGGGAACTGCGGGATGGATCGGCCAGGAGGAAGCTGCACAAGTTCTGTGATCCTTCAGAGTTTGCACTTACTGCACAGGACCTGGCGGGGCTCTTTTATATCCCAATCGTAGGAACCTGTCAGTGTGTTAAATGACAATCTTGTTGTGTTTTCTTAATTCTATTCTGAATCTTAGACTAAAAGCCTTCAAGTGTGACGGGAAGGAATGTGAAAATGAAGGTCACTGCTAATACGTTTTGTGGCTGCTTACTCTAAGAATATGAACTGTGCTTGTTTTACAGGCAATCTGAATTTTGAGAAGGTGATTTTCTTTGTCATTTGAAGGATCTCTTGATCTGATTTTCTTTCTTCTGTGTTCTCTTGTGTGTTTATGGCTACAAATGCTGTTGACAGTCCTTAGTGCTCTGGGCTGGGCTCCTTCATGTATGTAAATGGAGAAGGAGAGGCAGTGTGACAGACCAGTTCATTTTTGCTCTCCTGTTCTTGATAGCAATGAAATGCTTTGGAGGGAGCGTGTGATGAATTCTAAAACACCAGCTCTACAATATCTGCTCACAGGTAGATTTATTCCTCACTTCCTTTTTTTTTTTTAAAGCCCTGAAGAGTATAAACCATTTTTTTAAAGTTATTGTTATTCAGCCATTTATTTATTTAGGCATGTATGTAATATCCTGCCAAGTTCCTGGCCTCAAGCGTTCCTGCAGCAATGCATTCCACGTTGTTTGGGGAAAAAAGAGCATTTTCTCTCACCAGTTTCTTCAGTTTCATGCAGATTTTAGCTTCCTGGCTGAAAATAGCCCCATGCTCTGAGGGGAGGAGTGTTGCTGACCTAGGTAATAGCAGAGTGTGGTCAATATTCCCATCATTATTTTGTCTCATTACTTGTCCATGTTAGCTGGTTTAATTGGCTTTGTGCCTGGTAGCTCAATGGACTCAGGGGGTGTCTTCCCACTTAGCTCAATGAATTTTTGATCAGGCCACAAATGAGGTTCTTCCGACAGAGCCTGCAGCCTGGACTCACCTCTGTCATCTGAGTCACCCATCGATCACCTCCTCTGCTGCTCAGCGGCCCTTTCCAGTGCTGAATGCCTCCACTTGCTGAGGGATCACACACTCCAAGCAGCCTCAGACCTCGCAGTGCTCATCCTTGATGCTGCTCTCAGGCCATGCCAGGCTTTGCCCCATTTTCAGACCAGCCGCGTGTCTTGTCTTCTTCTCAGGTGTTTATGCTTCCCTTTCCCTCAGCCTTCCCAGATATTTCTTTCCCTTGCTGTATCTATGTATAGCTACCAAGCTAGACGGACCTTGTGGATGATGACTGTGGTCATTTTTAACTTCAGAAAAGCCCGTGACCTATTTCCAAAAGTGATTCATTGCTAGCCTCTCAGAAGAATTACTATTCCCAAAGATGCAGATAAGAGCCATGAGAGATTTAAAAAAATGCCTAGGCAGGTAAGGTGTCTAATTCCCACAGAGAGCTAGACACCTAACCTACTTACAGCTCTGGGGCTTGATTTTCTTCCCTTTTTTCCAAGCACATTCAACTATACCAAGAGATATACGAATGCTGTTGAAAATCTGAGCTGTAGGCGTCTGAGAACATAAGCCCTGCTGAAAAGCAAAGGGGCACATACCCCAAAGTCACAGAGGTTCTGGTCCCAGTCCTCACAATGCAGCTCGGGAGCATGTTCTCTGAGATCTGAATCAGAGAACAGGTTGGAAAAGACCTCTGAGATCAACTAGTCCAGCTGTCAGCCTGTCCTCCCCATGCCCACTGACCACATCCCTCAGTGCAACGTCTCCACAGTTCCTGAGCACCTGCAGGGGTGGTGACTGCACCACTTCCCTGGGCAGCCTGTGCCAGTGCATCACCACTCTTTCTGAGCAGAAATTTTTCCTCATATCCAGCCAGAACCTCCCCTGGCACAACCTGAGGCCGTTACTTCTTGTCCCTTCCTGCTGGAGGCTCCTGTCGCTGCTAGCTGGCATCCGTTGCAGGCTTACACCTCAGTTCGGTGCGGGCAGCATCCAGTTCTAAATGTTTTTATCCTGGAGGTTTAAAGAAAGCCACACAGCAAAGACAGTCGTTGGAGTTGCGCTAGAAAATATTTTTAAAAGTCTGTGTCACGTTGCCGTGGTGACAAAAGTTCTTAAAAGGATGGAGATTAAAGTCGAGGCTGAGAATGGTGGCACGGGGAGGGGAGGGGGGCTGTTGTCACGACAACGTGCACTCTGAGAGTGCAAGAGGCAAAACACATGGTGGTGGCAGGCACTTTGGGGTTTATATATATCTGTAAACAGCTGCCATTTATGCCTGCTTTCTCAGTGCTAATTAGTCCTGCTATTTCACCTTTCTCTGCTGTAAATATTTTCCAGTAGACAAAAGTCTCTGAGGAGAAAAGGCTTGTATTTAATTTTGGCTTGGGCTTTCTGCTGCTCCTTAGCTATGCCCCCGTATCTCATAACTGGAAAAGCACTTCCAGTCGCCAGAAGCAGGCTGCCTGGGAGGAGTTAAATCACCTGGGGAGCAGGTAGAGGCTTGCAGGGGTGCATCATGCTCTTGAAGAGCCTCACCAGCATCAGGCTGCTCAGAGGCCATTTCTCCCTGCTCCTGCTTTTGTGCTGCTGGGGCTGTTTCTGAGAGCACCTCCTTGGCTCTGCTTAGAGGCCACAATCCATGGACAGTGGTTAAAGCAACCGGCATCCCCAGATTTGGTCCAGAACTTTGTTTGAAGATTCCCATGCAAGTGGCTTTTCACTTTAATGTGCCTAATTTTGCCCACCTAGAATAACGGAGATAACACGTACACTGGAGATACTGAAGCATACTAGGTTAATGTCAGCTGGGGCCCTTGAGACCTTCAAATGAAACTACCTCAGCAGCACAAAGGATTATTACTTAAAGTGTAAAATCGACTTGGATATCTCTCCTAACAGCTGGCACTCAGTGCACTCCCCTCGAACTCACTGCTGTTCCAGGCAGCCCTGCGACAGGCACCCTTCAGAGCATTAAACCTAATGAATTACGGGCCAGGTTCTCCTCTCACACTGACTCAAGGCAGCATCAGCATCTCCACTGACATTGCTTATGTCATTTGGTGCGGAGCGAGCATAAAAAGAGAATCAATCTCAAACTCTTACCTTCATCTAAAACTTGATCTTCTGGCTATAGTTTTCCCTGCTGGCACAGCAAAAAGCAGGCAGAACCAAATCCTGCACCACCTCAAACTGTCAGGCACATCCCTGAGTCTGCACGCTGCTTGCAGATGTAGCTGTGCACCACAGATGATTTCCCATCTCCAGTCCATCTGCTCTGTGCTGCCTGGTGCTTTCCGCGTTGTCCCAGTGCAGTCTGGATCCCGAAGCTCTCTCCTTCCCGTACTGTTGTGCCGTTGTGCCAAACACAGCGTGATCAGCACAGCCCAAAGCAGTCTGACCCAAAGGTGATCCTTTGTATGGGACTTCTGCTTCTCAGTATGCTCTGACGTTGTAAAGAAGGCCAATTGCATTCCCTTATTTAATTTTCCCTTCTTCCCAGGCCCACTTTCAGCAGTCAGCAATCCAGTCTGTGCAACAGTTGCCTCAGAAATTCAAGGTTTGTCTTTATATAGCACAAACAGCATTTCTTTTATTCGGCACTCGGAACAAAACGTATGGCCTGTCAAGTTACTCAAGACAACAAGCCTTTTGCATTAAAATTAGCTTATGTTCTGGCACGGCTTAAATGTGGCATCACTGGAAGAGTAAAATAGTTGGAGGGGGATAGGAAAGAGTAAGTAAAAGGTTGATGCGTTTCTCCTCATCAGTAGCTGAGGTCTTTTGTGTTCCTTTGCTGAAACACCGTGTTTCCCAATGGTGTGTATTTACACAACAGGCTGAATTTCTTGAGGAGCTGCTCTCTCTCTCAGCTCTGGTTTCTTGCATGTCTTTAGCAGTATCAGAACTCTCGGGGCTTTGGCCCTGTGTGTGCCCATGGCTTCTGTGCTTCAGTGCTCCAGCGTGCACAGTGCTGGGTGTGCCCCCTGCAAGTTGTTTGGCTCTCTCCTCCTCCAGCCCTCCAGGGTGGATCTGCATATCCAGGCTCCCCAAAACCTCTTCAGAGCCTCTATGAGGAAAATACATCTTCACCTCTGTTACATACAAAAGTCAAGTGCAGGAAAGAAGGATAAAAGACTTCTCAACTTGCTTGCAGCTCAACTTGCAAAGAGTCTTCTTGAGTGTGAGTGGAAATGCATATTTCCTCACAACAGAACAACCTTAACTCTGCCCCCTAGCGTACTCAGAATAATATAGATGATATTGTTTGGGTTCCCTTTTGAGATTTTTTAAGGCCTTTTGATTTTTAAGCCATAAATTAAGCGTAGGTTCTTTGCTTTCCATGAAGCTGGAGCAGTGTCACAGGTACTTGATTACCCACGGGGGATTTATCACAGTTTGCATTATCTGTGGTGTGGCTGCAGACACCAGAACCAGCTTGGGACCAGCAGGCTTTCTTAGTTTGGATGCAGTGCTACAGAAATCCTGCTATATTGCCTGTAGAGGTAGTGAAGGGCAACAAGCAGTTTCACTGCTCTCCTGTGGTGCAGAATCTGTTTGTAAGCCTGGTGGATGCAAGGCAGCTCTGTGCAGAGCCAGCATTCAGCTGAGTGACGGGGCCTGCTGCTAGCTGTGTCTGGCAGGGTGTCTAGCTCCAGCTCAGCCATGCTGGCTCTGAACAGAATCATTGCTACACCTCTGTATGGCAGTCCCCAGGCCCACAGGAAAACCCTTCTGTTTCACACGCAGCACCTCCAGTACTCGCAGAGCCAACAGGGACCTGCAGCTGCAGACCTGAAACAGACAGGCACGCTGATGCAACGTTGCTTCAAGGATCTAAGAAATTCTATTGACTGTTGGTTTGGATAGCCACAGTGAGTTATATGCCAACATGCAACGATCAGATGTACAACTTCGACTTGACTCAAAGCCCTTATTTCACTGCTAGAGCCAGACTCCCATCTCTCCAAGGTGTCTTTGATTTCTTCAAGCTCAGATGTTCAGGACAGAGGAGTCCTGTTGCGTTACAGAGCCAAGTGAGGAGTGCTGCACAGTTATTTGGGGCTGACAGGATTTCGGATTCATGCTGTTAGGATGCTGATAAGTTGCTTGTTCAGTGTAAGCTGGATTTCCAAGATAGAGCCTAGAGATGATTTTGTTGAGGAAAGTTTTGGTCCTTCCACTCTCCCCAAGCTGTCCCTTTAGCAAGTGCTACAAGTGGGAGTGCTTTGGCCGGGGGCACAAAGCCATCTTCATAGCAGGGATTCTGAAACCACAGTTTGTTTTGGATAACCAAGTAACAGAACTATTGGCTCTATCAGAAAAAGCCCTAGGAAGCAGGTGCTTCTAAGCTTAAATCCATGCTTCCTCCTCCTCCTCACCCCCTTTTTCCAAATCACACACAGCTAAAAGCTGGAAAGCACAAGCAGTTCCAGGGAAGGAGGTGTGATGCTCTGGGACCCAGCTGGGGTTATGATATGACAGGACAATGAAGCCCTGAGTGTTAATGAGGAAAACCAGAGAGGTACCAATTACCACTCATGTTCCTTGGCTTCTGGTTCAGCCATTCTAGAATGTTTCTCCCATCTCTCCCTGGTGAGCTGTAGATTGCTTATAGACTGCACTGCAGCCTGGCTGAGACCCTCTGCAGCACACTTCTGGATTTAGTATTCCCTGCTGTACGGGGATCTATTTACAGCAGGAACTTCTCAGTGGGAGGTGTTCACTCTACCCCTGCGCAGTTATTCCTATATGATGCAGGACGAATGCTTCCTATTTTTCTCTTGCACGTGAGTGCAAATCTATTTCAAGGAGTAGGAATGAGCTGGTAGCTCCTGAGGCTGACATTTGAAACTGGGTTTGTGTCACCTGCGGTTCAGACCTTTACAGCTGGAGTTCATTAGCTAGCTCACTTTACAGGTAGCAGAGAGAAGCAGGACTTCTGAGGTGCACTGCTTCCCCTTCTCAGGTCCACAAGTGCTGCAAACAAGGTGTCTTGCCTTCAGGAGGTGTGTTTCAATCTCCAGTTCCACAGAAGGTGAGCTGATTTCACCCTTTAGTGCCTGAGAGGAGGAGGCAGGACCTCATGGCAGAAGCAAAGCACCTTCGTTGATGCAGTAGAATAAAGGCTTGCTGCCCTAGCCTGACCAGAATAGATCCCAAGCACAGAATAAGCTCCATTTCTATCTACTTTTCCTCTAAAGCATCCATTTCCTCAGGCTCTTCACTACTTATAATATATTAAAGAAAGAAAGGCACTTCCTAAACCTGATAGGGTCTCTCCTTGTCCCTGGCTGGAGTTCCCTGGGCTATGGGAGGGCTGGAACTCTTTGAAAAGGGTGCATAGATGGGAGAGGAGAAGTCGTTGGCACAGTGAAACCCTGATAGTGCATATGATCTGCTGGGTGATCCATCTGCAAACTGCTGCTCTGGCTTCATTAAAAGCCTAGCCCCTGGCTGTCACTCAAATAGGCTGGCTTCACTTTGGGTTATCTAAATGAGAATGATTGTTTCTGTGATTGGGAAAAAAAAGAAAAGTGAAACCAGTAGGAATTATTTTTTATGAATTATGTGTTCAGCTTTCATACTGACCTATTGAGTCAGCACTGAGAGTCGGATTTCTTAGAGCAGCCTTTCATGCTGGATTTTGGATATTTTCTTCTTTTCAGCTCAGAAATATCATTAGAATGGTCTTTCTCATGCTAAGGGATGCTGTGGACTCCAGCTGCACCTTGGATGCAGTGGAAATAATGGGGTTTAGAAGCTGTTATCCACAGCATTCATCATTCTGGTTCCCAGCATTCTTCTGTGGCTCCCTCCTGCTCAGGATTGAGCACATGAGCTTCTAATGCATATAACCTCATGGCATCTTGATTAGGTAGGGAAGTGTTAATGTCTGGTGTGGAAACAAGCATTGAAATTGAACAGCTAGCTCTGACAACAGAGTGATGAGACAATTTAGGGAGCTAAACTGACAAGCATTATTCCTTTCCTTTATAACACCAGCTTTTTGCCTTTTTAGCTGCTTGAACTGAGTCACTGTGGAGCAGAGGCTGGTGCCTGACACTGGCAAGAGCAGCAGGTATGTGCTGCTGTGAGTGGCTGCAAAGACCACTCCTGTAAGAGCAGCAAGCAGTTACATGGACTAGCCGTGCAGGCACGTAGCATGCCTATGGCCAGGTCACCCACTTTAGATAATTCCCCGATGCACAGACAGCCTCTTGGCTGTCCCCTGCAGAGCTCTTTCCCCCGCAGAGGTGATTCTCAGCGGCTGAGCCACCCCTGAACGTGCCCACTTTTCTGTGCAGGGGCTCTGGAGTTGTTCAGCTCTCAGGAAGTGCTGGTGCACTTCGCCCTGCAGTTTAGGTCACCAGTATAGGTAAGGATGGAAATGTGGCAGTGAGGCTGGGCTATGCAGCCTCATCTGATCCGCAGTAGTCCTGTTTACTCCCCACATTCCTCTGCTTTTTGTTTCCTTCTGTTAAATCCAACTAAGACACTGTGTCACCAGATCGCAGGCTAAGATGCAAAGCAGCCAGGCTGCATGTGCTTTCATACCATAGGGAGGTCTCTGGAGATGACCCAGCTGACAGCCGTGAGCCTGCCTGCTTCATTCACACACAGCTGTCCACATATTTCATTCCTTCAGCAGCAGCACAGCATTGCTGTGTGAGGGGAGCAGTGATTACCATTTCTCCAAGCAAAGCTCTAGGGCAGGAAGCCATGGAGGATGGCTGTCAGGCCTCCATCCTAACTTGATTTGCCATGTGGGAGAGAATGTCAGGTGTGTTGGGGTCTCTGTTTTCAGGGCGATGTTGAAGTGAGAGCATTTGCCTCGTGGTGGGTGACCAAGCTGTCTTCTCTGTGCATCCCTGCAACCCATTTTCACTGGAGAGGCTGCTCTCTCCTGTGGAGGCATGCATTAATCTTCAGATTCTGCAGCTCCGAGCAGCTGCATTGAGTCCATGGCTGTGTTCATCTGCTGTGCACGCTGCAGAGGTGGCGAAGCCTGTCTGCATTGAGTTTTTGACAGGAACCTCAAGGCTGCATCCAGATGCTCTCTTCATCAACTGTGTTAATGAGAAGAGAGACCAAAAGTGGCCTCTGTGCTGAGTCACGTAGGGTGACCATGCTCTCCAGAACCAACCTCTCCTTCTCACTGTGGTAAGTTGCAAGGTAAGAAAAGCCAAACCTGGGCAGAAATGTGGCTTAGAACAGAACTCACTGGCATGCCCGGTGTGTCTAGCTGTCATCAAAAAGCTGGGCATAAAGGAGCCAAGCACTTACAATGTCTCCACATACACATCCCCCACAGCAGTAACCCATCAAGTAATTCTTGACTGCAAATATGACTTTGGTGATGGAGCACCCGGTTTCCACAGTGTGTCCTGCTTATGCCCAGCACTGTGGACAAGAGGGCCATAAGCAGCCTTGGCGCTAGAGAGCTGGCTGCAGAGCTCTGGTTGCCATTCCCTTTTTCCAGGTTTCTGAGTGTCCTTGCTAAGGGCTGCCTAATAGCTCTGGCATTTTTTCTTTTCCTTACGCTTCACATAAGCGCCATTTCCTTTCCTTCATGTCACGCTGGAAGCGATACAGCAGCTGGTACAAAAAAATAGTTGCATCAAACCTCTTCTAGAAGCCTCTGCTGAGTTGAGGGCCATTCTTTCTTGCATTTGATGCTTTCAGAGACTGCATCCAACATCCAATAAAAAGATAACTTCTGCCATTGGTCAGTGCACCGCATGTATTCAGCGGGAGCAGAAATCAAAGAAGGTCACTGTGGTTAAAAAGATGTAATGATGGAGTTTATTTCCGAGGCGTGGCTGATGTTCTGGAAATATTTGCAACCAATATCTTCTGTAAGAGGAGTTATGGAGCCTTCAATGTAAATTGAAGGCAGAAATCAAAGGGCAAGAGGGGTGAGTGAATACAATTTTGTATTTTGGTTTTTAATCTGTTTTTCAGCTGGTTCTGCTCGCATGCAGTGACTGACCTGAGCTAGGCTGATGCAGCCTTTCCTGTTACGTTAGCAAGGCTCTTGACCCCGATCCTGCATCTAATTTTGCTGGGTTGGTTGGATGGTTGGGGAGCTGACATCTGATCTGCTCCCGGTTGTCCCCTGCAGATCTTCCACATGACCTACGATCTGGCCAGTGCAGTTGTGCGGATCGTGAACCTGATTGGGATGATGCTGCTGCTGTGTCACTGGGATGGCTGCCTCCAGTTCCTCGTGCCTATGCTGCAGGACTTCCCCGATGATTGCTGGGTATCCCTCAACCGCATGGTGGTAAGTGCTTGCCCCTCGTGCTCCCCAAGCCACTGCTCACAGCATCACCTCCCAGCTTCCCATCTTCTGCCGCCTCCTTTTAGGGCCTTCCTCCGCTATCCAACAGGCACTGGTAAAGCCGCTGTGGGCGTGGGGACTCTTTGGGGACAATCTCAACAACAGGACAATGTCGGGGCTGCAGAGAAGGAACCAGGCAACAGAGCCCCTGCAGCAGAAGGCAAGAGCCAGGCTCCCCCTCCTGGCAGGAGACAGCAAAGAGCGAGAATTGAGGTGTCTTTCCACTGAGGTCTGGGCATACTGAGCCAAATGGGGGTCCTAGAGCCCTAGCTGGGTCTGATCCATAGCATCCTAATTCCCATTGCTGGCCTCAAGGAAACTGCTCAGCCAGCTGCTCCATATCCACTTGAAGGATGAGTGTGATCACACTGCATTCTGCACAATAAAGTGGGCTGAAACAGACTGCCATGCCGCAGTGTGGCATCCCCTTGTAGGAACAATGGCCAGACTTCCCAGTGAGGTCCCAAGCTGTGCTCTGTTGCTGTGAGGGAGATTTATACCATATGGTACGTGCGCAGGGATTTCATGGTACCTTTCAGCCATCTCACTGAGAATTCAGGATCTTTTATTCAAAGGGACAATGTCCAGTTGATTAAGCAGCAAAAACTGACAAAGCTTAAAAAATTGCCTCTTATTGCAGCTCTTAACCTCTAGATTTCCCCAGCCAATTTCTTCTTAAAAAAAAAAAATAATAATATCAGGCACTCGGGCAGAACAGAACAAATGCAAAATGTATAAAAGAACTGCCAGCTTCCATGGCTTCCACATGCAGAGCTGTGGGCACGTGCTGCCCATGCCTGAGATGAGTGAGCAGCTGTCAGAAGTCCTCTGTTTGGGGGCTTGTTTGTTTATTTCTTCCCTCTGCAATAATCGTTTATTTCCTGCTGTTGAAAGGTGTAAGACAGACAGTTCTGGAGACTACAGCCCTTTATTTATCTACAGCAGAAGAACAACCCATGCAGCAGCTGCCCTGTCTTCCCTGTGCGGCTTTTTTATTATTTATGTGACAGGAGCAATGAAAGATCAGGGCCCCATTGTGCTTGTGCTATTTGGGTTCAAAAGGCCGTACAGCTCCTTGTCCTGGAGAGCTCAGAGCTGCAGACAAATCATCCCCGTCAGATGAAGTGACCTGGCCGTGGAGTCCTTGCAGGACAGTTTTGGAGCAGCAGATTTGAGCCACGTTTCCTTATTCCTAATGTACTACACCCTAATAACTCCTTCTCCTTCCACTTACTGGGTTCGGTCTTCTTGCCAAGGAACTGCTCACTAACCGAATGATCACTGAGCATATGTTTCTGTGCACTGAAAGCTTGGGTGAAAACCACAGTTCGAAGGATTACCACCTCATATTCTTACAGCTTAGCCTGCGTGCCTTTCTTAGCTGCAAGTCTGAGGAGAGACGAGAAAGGATGCAGAGGGCTTGGCAGAGTCTCCAGGAGAGGCAGGATAGAAACCTTCTATTCAGAGCAGGGCTATGCCAGGCAGGGACTCATGCTGCAGTACTTGTCTTCCCATCCTTGAGAGCCTGTGAAGCTGGGAATTAAATTTGCCTTGTGTGATTTTTTTTTCCTCAGCTTCTCGTCTGCAGCTAAGTCACCTTAATTTTTGTCACTTCAATGAAGTGAAAAAAGTGATGATCTCAGTGACTGTCTCAGAAATGGAAACTCAGGAAAATGGGATGAAGAACTGGAGGGATGGCTTTGTGTTCCACCTCTAATTTTGGTGGCTTCTGTTCAAAAGTTGTTCCGGAAAATGGCAGCCCCAGAATAGCTTGTTTTAAGAACATTTAAAAAAAGTATATCTGGAATCAGATAGTTTCTTCTCACAATAAGGTTCTGTTCTCTTATCTCTTGAGAAGGCTTCCAAACGTGTCACTGGTAGCCTGTTGACTAGAGATGGAAGTGAATGGCGTAATTAGTGCAACAATTTCCTTACAGTCCATTGAAAAGTAATGGGAGAGTCAGGAAGCAGCAATAAACCAGCAGCCTGGGCTGTCCTCAGGCTTTGGTGCAAGGGTATTGATGCTGGTTTGCAGAATGGCTTTGTGTGAGAGCTGTGATGGACGCAGGCAGGAGGTGGGAGGACAGCATGGCTTCTGTCGGTGCCAGTTGGTAAGTTGGATTTGGGGTCGTTTAGTTCTGACCCGGTCACAGCTGTGAGGGGAGAAGTATTCTTGGTGCACAACTGCCATGATTGTGTATAGGAGCCAGAAAGCTGGGATGGGACCACTGTAGGTTAAAAAAAATGAGTCTTGTGAAGCTGCTGCATCCAAGGGTAGGTGAGCATGAGATGCCAAATGCTTTGTGGGCCTTCTCCTTGAGTGCTGTTCATCCTCCATGCCAGAGTTTCCCACCTAGCCGCTTGGCAGTCCATAAAACAGTTCTGACTCCGATGCGGTGGGAAAAGAAGATTCATCACCTCCCATCTGCTTCCTAAAGGTTTGATCCTCTTCCAGGGGATCTGTGAAGCATCTGGTGTTGCCAAAATCATATCAGGGGCTCGATAAATCCCTGGGTCCAGTTCATCTTGTTTTTTTCTGTGTGTTCCATCCTTCATCTTCAACAATTGCAGGCATGACTCTATCTTTTCCTTCTTTCTGAACTGGCTCTGAAATGGCAGGGATGGATGTTTTTGGAATTAATTGCTCAGCCCCAGTCTCAGGGGCTTTGGCGTTAGCTTCCCTACAGGGCACTTTATTAAAAAGGGAAATGCTCGTGAGTCAGCTCCAGTGAGGCATATGTGCAGGCAGCAGCATCTCCCCACGACGACCCTTGCCTGGCAGCTCCTCATCGGAGAAATCTGAGCTCTGCTGAGACCTGAAAGCTGCTGGAGACACGTGGCTTGCTCTCTTGGGTGTTGTGCTGAACTGATAAACCCAGCAGGGAAGGCAAATATCCCCATGTCAAATGCAACGACCTTGCATAGGAAATACTAATCATCTTCCCTTCTACCAGAAGGAGAGTATCTCCCCCTTTGAGCATACCACCCCCAACCCATGACACATTTCTTGGTGTTGCTGATGGAAAGTAGGAAGAGAAGCTGGTGCAGCGTGTAGGGTGGAAGACAGAACAGTCCTGCATGAATCTCCTGGGTGATTCCTAACTCCCTCCAAGTCTCAGGTCCAGCAGCTCCCTCACACTCTCACTCAGTAGGCTTATGAAGCTGTGTAGTCAATGTTCATGTTTTATAAAATCTGTCAGGGAGCAGCTGCAAGGTAGGGCTGTCCACGATAGTATATGAGCCAGCAAGCAAGGGTGGCTCCAGCACAGTGCCCTTAACAGCACCTAAACAGGGTAGGCAGAGCAGAATTGGTGATTAAAAGGTCCATTGACTATGCCAGAGAAGGCAAGGTGATAATCATGTCTAACGTCCAGCATCCATCCAGGGAGTCCAGTTAGGAGCAGCAAGATATGGGACCGGAGGCTAAAGCAAAATTCAAGGCCTGCCAGGGTTTGGGGCTGGGCAGACGTGCAGCCCTGACATAGCTCACACAAGGACTGGGTGACCAGACTGAGCTCTGGTGGAGCTCCAGTATCACTGGGGTCATGGATGGGCGTCCTACAAGAGGCCTGGGGCAAAGAGGATTTTCTGGTGCACTCAAAGTCCTGAGAAAATCTTCCCTTCTATAAGGTGAAGGCCATGCAAAGCTCACCCTGGAAATAAGCCCGGAAGAGGCAGGTGCTATCCAATGTGAAGTTTGACCCATCATCTTCATTTCTGGTCCCGCTACTGCTGTCCTCTAAACTCCATCTGAAGGTGTTTTCCCTGCCTAGCAGTTGTGGTGCTGTCCAGGGGAGGGCAGTGATGCTGAGGCCTTATTCTGCAGCACAGCACAAATGGTGTGCAGCAGCAAACCCGGAGTTTGCTCTGCGGGCACATAAGATCATTGCTGAGCCAAATGTGGGAGTTCACAAAGTGTGCTCGTGCCCTGTTTGTCTGGGCTGATGGTCTCAGGTGTGAACGACCTGTAAACAGCTCATCTGACTGGGATTATATATGGAAGGAGGTTGGATGCTGAGTGGAATACTCTCTTTCACTACAGACAGGCTCTTAAAACTTAGAAATGTTAGTGGTATATATGGCAGGCATAATGGTGTGCCCATGGATTGTTTTTCTACTGCTCCCTTTAGTCCTGTCCAGCGTGGGTTCAGCCAGATGCACTCACGTGTTCCTCAGATCAAGAAAAATCCTGTGAGACCCCGTACTGTTTCTTTAGGTGCTTCTCCAAGGTACTGCCGAGCCCAGCGCTGCCTTTGAAGAGTTTCAGCAGTGTGCTTCCAAATATTCAAGAGTGGAGATATGAGCAGAGGCATTGAAGTCCAGACACTAATCCCAAAGAAACCCTTATAGTCCTGCCAGTGTGGGTGTTAAAAACAAGCTAGTTTGAGAAACCACTTCAAAGTAATTTTAACTCCCATTTGCAAATGCTCACAGTGCCTGGCATGTGTTTGAGATAACATCCCTCTTGACGGTGTTCAAGCACAGATCTATAGCTCCATTTTAGCTTGCTTTGAGATTTGGTTAAGGAGGAGCCATGTTCTTTCTGCAGTTTGAAGGCCTCATTTACCTACCTTAATGGATCATTTTAGCCACTAGGGTGTATTTGTAGTATAGTCCTCCCGCTATAGGGACTGGTTTGCTATAGGGGCAAGCTGTATCAGTACAAAGCATTGTGATGCTGGTAAGCTTGTGTCCACGTTTGGAACCAGTGCTGCTTGCCTGACACTAAGTATTGCATTCTTGACCTGCCTTTTTATTCTGTGGGAAACAAAAGGGCGTAGAGTAGGTCTGAAAAATAAAGATATACTGAGACCTCTGAGGAAAGAGTCATCGCAGAGACTGTGCCGTGAGGATCCAGTGCTCTTTACAGATGCTCAGGGGTTGTGTCCTAAAGGGAACTGCTTTGAAAGGTTCTTCCTTCATGGAATGGCCTCTTTCAGCAGTCCTTGATCTCTCCTCCCAGCAGGCCGTGCCGCTCAGGACCGTTGTAAACACCCTGTGTTTTCTCCAGTTCTCGCCCCTCAGCCTGTCATTGCTCAGCCTGGCACAAAGCAGGCTGTCCTCACAGGGAGCCGTGCTGCTGATGGAAACTGAGGTCATTGCTCATAACTACAGAGTTCCCAGGGAGCTGGAAGTGTTTCTGCAGGCTGCTGGGGCTTGCTGGTATTGGACATCATGGGTTTGGATGACTAATTTCTACACTGCAAGCCTCCTGCACCCAAAAGTTTATTGGGAACTGCTGGCTCCTGCTTACTTAGGCGGGAAGCAAATCCAGGGTGGTTTAGCGACTTGCCTGCTCCTGAACAGCAGGTTGCTAGAAGAACAGCTTTCAAAACTTGAACCTGACTGATACCCAGACTCTCCTCTTTGATCATTCGCAGTCATGAAAGACCCTGGCAGCCAGGTTCCTGATGTCTGAGAATCCAGCTCAGCTGATCTTTTTCTGTCTTCCTAGATTCCCTTTGGAATTTCAGCTCAGCACTTCTTTTCTCCCTGCCCTCAATTCTGTTACAGAGATGTGCTGCCCTGTTAAACTACTGCCACACTGAACTCAGAAGGCATTTCCACAGTATCATAGGAGACGTATTTGATTTGAGAACCTTCTGGCTAAGAAGTAGAACTGGCCTGAGAGGGCAAGGGGAGAAGAAATCACACTCCTCTCCATCAAGCCAAGTACACACCTCTGTCCTTTCTCTGCCAGACTTACCTGTTGGCTCTGTAATAGAAAGGCAGGCTGGGGCATGCTTAACCACTGTGTCGTGGATTGCTACTTTTCTCAGTTTGAGTTTAGTGCTGGGACTGTCTTTTCTCCTTGCCTTGTCAGGCTTCTCTCAGGGAGCTGCATTCAGCCCTGTATAGGCATCAGAGTGCAGGTGTTCTTTGCCTTCTCCTGTAGCTGACCCCCCCTTTGGGCTGCAGCTTCTCACACACAGGGCAAGCCACCTGCCTTCCCAGGAATGGAGACCCCAGAGGCACGTTATCTTTCCTGCGGGCTCAGGGGGAGGTTTTTCCAGTGCAGGAGGTGAGCTGGTTCCTGCTTTGTTAGGGAGGTGAGCCCAGACAGGCCGGCGCCAGTAGGGAGCCATCCCTCCTGGGACCCCGGGTGTGCTGCTGCTTCTGTGTCCGCTTTGCTGTCACTTCTGTTGCTTTGCCCTTCTTGTTGCAGTGTGAATCAGGCCTGCTTGCATAATGTAACTGGATATGGCTAAAGTAACACTGTCGCCTGTCTCTGTCCACGTGCTTATCTCCTACCCAAGCATTAACACTCTCCAGAGGTTCCAGCTCTTTGCCACAGCTCACAAACATTAACAGTGCTCTTTGGTTCTGTTTACTACTTGTCAGCTTACTGAAAAATTTCCATCAACGTTAGTGACACCCAGAGAGCTGGTTTTTGTAGGCAGGTCATCAGCCATCCACCTGACTGTGATAAGATCCCTCCGGGGAGGCATCCAATAAACTCCAGGGCTCCCCGCATCGCAGGTCACCGGTGCTGAGCCTGCTGTGTCTCTCTGAATGGAGTTCACAGAAGTATTGCTCGCCTATCTGATGAGCCCCAAACCAGGTCTTCTGCACAGCGACCTTCCGAGTTGCTATGCTGTATGTATCTGCACAGCTATATCCAAAGTGTACATCCAGCACCTTCCTAGGAGAAGGAAGAAGACTGATGAATGTACAGATTATGTGCTGTGATGAATGCCACCATAGCAGTGCTATTTTTTCACGTCTTGTAATAGCAGTGTGTGATGACAGTGCATTTACTTTACAAGGTTTTGTGGCAAGGACTTGCTAGCGTATAATACCCACAAGATAGTAAATGTACCTTGTGCTGTTCCATGAGCTCAAACTAATCAGAGTAGTCGTGCAACTTATGTTTGTTTTTCTCCCTTTTGCGTGATGTAATCGCTGAGGGGCTTCTGCTGTTCATTGCGGTGGGAGAGCACAGCATGTCTGAAGGAAGCCATTGACTTCAGCTGGCTTCTCACTGTGGTTTATTGCATCTCTCAAATGAGGCCATTTATAGTTTGCTCAGCTCCCTGAAAAGGCCCAGTTTGACCCTGCAAAGAACTCTCTGCCTGGACGTTATCATCTTAATTTTCTGCCCTCCCCATCTCTTCAGGTAATGACCAGAGACCCTGGGCATTTCATAAACTGCTGGGGAGTAAGAGATTTTCCCTGCTTTAAGATCTCACTGCTGAAAGGCTCACTCAGGCTCTCTTCCAGCAGTTCTCTGAAAAATCCATTTCTCAGTGGAGTGACCATTTGCATCAGTCCCTTTTCCCACACGTGGGTCATTTTGAACACATCACAGTGCATCATCTCAGTGCATCCCAGGTTAGCAAAGTGTCAGTCAGGCTTCCTTTCTGGAAGCTGTGCTGGAAAGAACACATGGAATCTGTGAAAGCCCTGACCAAAGTCAGTTATTGTCAGATGACTAAATGTAGGGTTTGTATCTATATCCAGTGTGCCCAACACTTCTAAGCCATCACATTGTTTGTTTAAGACATAGAGGTGCTTTAAATATGGACTTCGAGTCTAACATTAGGTATCGTTTTCTGAAATGTGTTCATCTCAGTGAATGTCCTGTCCCACTGCTAAAGCTTTGTCTGTCTATCTGTCTCTTTAGAATGACTCCTGGGGGAAGCAGTATTCCTATGCGCTGTTCAAGGCAATGAGTCACATGCTCTGCATTGGGTATGGGCAGCAGGCACCCGTGGGCATGTCAGATGTGTGGCTCACTATGCTGAGCATGATTGTCGGTGCCACCTGCTATGCCATGTTCATCGGCCATGCCACAGCCCTAATCCAGTCTCTGGACTCCTCGCGGCGTCAGTACCAGGAGAAGGTAAGGACTGGGCTTTGCAACCCTTATGTCACCTAGGGGTGGTTTGCACAATGTCTGGAGGAGATCAGGCCTACGAGTGACCCACACGAGAAGCCAAAAGTGCAGTGTCTTTGTCACTACTGTAGTTTATTGGTATTTCATAACTATTTGTTTACCCAACAGAACCTCAGAAGGAAGTAGATGCAAGGTCACATGAATAACAGTAGGGCAAGTGGGGGATTCTTTTTGTCTGTGACCATTTCAGAGTGGCATTATCAATGTCACTGGCATCTAAAATTGTAAGTCAATTTCTGACATCTTTTTTCACATCCTGACTAAATGTTCAGAATGTGCAGCTTTTGTTTAGCAAGCACTTCCTTTAAAAGTATCCAGATTAATCACATCAGTGCTCGTGAGTGAAACTACGTAACAAACCCAAAGCACAGCTCAAAGCTCAGGAGCACCAGGTAGGTTCCCCAGGTAGCTATTGAATTAATTGCGGTTGTTGAGTTGCATAAAGTAGGACACAGACAGAAATGTCACCACTGATCAGGTTACCACTGCAATTAGCAGTAGCTTCTGGTGGTGGGTTTAAGGTGATGCTGCAAGTTTGTGAGATGCTATGGAGCAAACGGGGTCACCACCATGATTCAGCAGGTGGTGCAGCTTTCCTTCTAGGACACGGTGAGCAGGGCTTCTGCCTCAAGTTCTGGTAGAACCAGCACCTCCACAAAACAGGAGAGCTTGCTGAAGAATGACTGTGTGTAACTAAGAGCAAGGGCTTGGGGGACTGAAGGGTGTTATGGTCAGGGTTATATGGGTGCATTTAGTCTGAAGACTAAGAAGAGGAAGAATGAGGTGCTAGTCCTATTCTGACCTTGCCTGGTGCAATTAAATCAGATAGCTATTGTTCAATCGTGTGAAGTATGGCTGGCATGCACTGGCTTAGGAAGGGTGAGTTTGATGCTGCTGCATGGGAGGAGGTGAGAGAAAGGATGTGCAAGATGGGCTAGAACAAGGTTGAGACACTGGGATTACAGCGCTGGGCTGCAGAAAGACCTTGCAGCAGAGCAGAGACTGAATCATGCTCTGAGGATAGGGAAGATCTGAAACCACAGCTAGAGCTAGAAGAAAAAGTCCAGGAGAAAACGCATGGAGGACTGGGTTACTTTTTGCTTCTGTGTTCCAGGTTGGCTGGACTAAGGCTAATTGAGAGGAAGGCATGCCAAAGAGAAGGACACTGCAGCACTAGGAATGCAAGCTGATCAAATCTGCGTGTGCAGAGTATTTATTCAAATTTGTTTGAAGTAGCATAGAAGTCAAGGACTGATTTGCAAATCCAGCCACCTGGTCAACCGAGCCGCAGCCAAGTTTACACCTGCAGGACAGGGCACTGCAATTTTTTCCTCAGCCAGGTCTGGAGACAAGGGCAGAACTTGTCCGTGGATGTTGGATTCCAGTCAGTGCTCGGGGAAACCAGTCACCAAAAAGCCAGCAGGGACTGCAGCTGGGGTGGCAGAAGTGTGAAATGTTAAGTAAAGCCTGATTAGAATGTGGAGATGTGATTAAGAGGGTTAATAGATCCGGGAGAGGAGCTTTGTGACAAAAGCAGTGGATAGAGGTTTTAACAAAGGAAATATTTCACGTGTAGTGGTTATAGCAGGTTCATTTTGCAAGGTATTCTCTTAGGAACAAAGCCTCGGGGACTGAGTACATTCAATTTCCTCTTGCAAATGGGACAAATGATGGTCTAAAAACAAATATGTATTTACTTTCTGCATTCCTTAGCACTTGAATAGCCATGATTAAAATGGCTACTCGTGTTTTGCTTCGTGATTTGCAGCTCTGCAACTCAATTTAGTTCAGTCCTCATGAGACAACGTGTCTGTTGAAGAATATTATAAGCAAAGAATCTCAACAAGTTGGTGGGGCCGACTGGGAGAAGCAGACAGCAGTTTGGAGGCTGCTGCTGAGCACACCTTCAGGCTGCAGGCAGGGCTCTGCATCTCACCTCAGCAGCAGCTCTGGCTGCAGAGGTTTTATCAGCTGTTCTGGGAGTAGCCAAAGGAGGCAGTGGGGAGGCAGAGGAGTGGCAGAAATGAATATAACAACAGGACAGAAGGGAATAGCTAGATACTTTACTTTGTGTAACCTTCAAGACAAGGTTTGGGAGAGAGCTCGTAGTGAAGTCTCAGACTGATCTTTTTTTCTGCCAAACCAACTTGTTCTTCTCTTGTACAAACAGGGTTTCTGAGAAGGGGAATAAAAGACAGCATGAGCTGTCTGTTGGCTTCAACAGCAGGCTTGTCTCAGTAAACAGGACGTGATTTGGTCCCGTCCTTCACTCTTGATTAGATTCATTTGGACACACTCCCTCTTTTTTCTAAATGTCCTCCTATAGGAGATACCTGAACTTCATGCTATGCAGGGGGGGGCATACAGGATCAATGGGCTGATAGGAACCATGGAGATACTGGAGACAGAAGTTGAACCCTCCAGAACACCGTAGTGCCAAGGTTCCTGAGTCCCGTGAGGCACAGGGCACTCCTACCAGCTCAGGCACTGAAGTGGCACAGCCTTCATGGCTCTGTGCCATCCCTAAAAAGCTTTGAGTCAGAATAGCTCATTAGCTCTGGCACTCTGAAATGGCTGTCTTATTTCCAGTCCCAGTGGCAAAGTTAGAAGTTCTGTCCTGCATTGCAGAGTGTGTTTTGCCCTAAATGATTTGCCTGCAGTCACACAGCAGAGTCAATAGCAGGGTCAGGAGCTGGCTCCTGTCTCTAAGCTAGTGTCTAACTCCAAAATATGTTTGCACCCATAACTGCTGTCCTTTTTCTTACATTTGTGTGATGGGAAAATATTACCAGTCCATCCCAAAGGGTTCTGATAGAAAAATTTCCCAACGTCTTGGTACAAAGTGAGCATTTTGTAAGCGAATCTCACAGCTCTGACCAGAGGGGAAGCCTCACACACCTGTTCTCACCCAGTGCTCCCTGCCTCTACTCCCAGCTGTGCAGTTTCACTCTGGTGCACCACTCCCCGTGCTTCTCTGCTGAGCTGATTTTTCTCTTCTGGCTTCGTTTTGTTTTCTGCTAGATCAGTAGGCTGAAGTGCTGCACATTCCAGCGAGCGCCAGAGCTGGTGCAGGGTAATGGTGGAGGAGGTCCATAAGCAAGAGTAGAGGCTTGAGGCCCCTTTCAGCTGTTCTTAGATCAGTTCAAACCTTAGCATGTAAGTTTGACTGCAGAATTGCCACACAATCTACATTAACTGTGGCTCACAAGAGAAGGAGAGTGTTTTGGGCCCAGGAGATGAGCAAACTAGGCTGATGTGCAAGTTATTTTCCTTCCTGGTGCAGGTTGCCCTATTAATTTCTTTCTCTAATCCTAAAGCTCAATTGGATTAATATTTATGTCAAGTCACCACAAACACACACACACACTCATCCTCCCCACTTGGCTCTGTAACCTTGAGGCTTTTGGGAGTGGTGATTATGCTGCTTACTGCAGCCATGCTCATTGGAACAAAGCAGGGAGAGACTCTGGGCTTCACTCTCCCGTCACAGCGGGATGCAGGCAGTAATGGGCATCCTGCAGAGAGGCTTGGCTCTCCCGCATTATCTTCAGGTACATGTAGAAGAATGACTGATGATAGGTAGGAATTGCTGCTGTCAGCATTGCAGAGCCCAGCAAAGCTGTAATCTCTCCTGCTAGAGCCTCATCTCTACTCAAGATCTGTCTCTGGTATTCTCCCAAGCTCTCTGTTCTCCATATCCATTCCCCTGCTCCCCTTCCCCTAATAGTCTATCCAGTTCTTCTTGTTCTTAAAATACAGATTAAAACTGGGGAGATACTTACATATTCGTATCATTATTCTTAATAATCACCTGCTGCAGCACAATTGCAAGGGACAGCATTAAAGAGAGAAGTGCTTTCTGAATCCTGCAGAAGCACTCATGACATGATCTCTCATTGCCTGAAACAGCTGTGTAGTCACCATTATCACAGCCCTTCCTGCACAGATTCATCCATGGTCTGGCTGTGCAAGCCAGTTATCAACATTTTTGGTCCTGATCCTGCTGTCATTGGTCTGAACTCACCAGAGAGGATTTTGACACTGGCAATTGGGAAAAAAATAGTGATTGTAAAGGCTGAAGCATAGTATGTGGAACATAACAGTCTTTGTTGAAGGACAAAGCAAATGTTGGACCAGTGTTTGTCAAGGAAGAAGTGACTCACATTAGGGGAGGGTTTGAACCTGGTGATCTCACGAGGTCCTTTCCATAGCACCGTTGTGCCTCAGTGCTACAAAGGGAGCTGGGGATCCATCTCCTGGGCATAGTCAGTCTTTGCCCTTCCCTGGGGACCAGCAGTACAGAGTCTTAGTAGGCAGAAGGTTTAAGAAAGGATTTTTTTCTTCTGGTAAGTAATTAAACTTTAGAGCTGCTGCTACAGGGCACTGCAGAGGCCCAAGGTTTAATGAACCTCAGGATATTTAAATGAATTCACACAAGGAAAATCTTCCAAGTATTACTGAATGCCGAGATGCAGCTTTAACTCGTGGCAGTGGGTAACCCTCATCTGCCTTTGTCAGAAGCTAGGAGGGTATGGCCACGATCTAGGCTACTGTGTGCCTCTTTTGTTCTTCTTCCTCTTCCTCAAAGCATCTGAGATTATTGAAGACATCACCTTTCACATGTCTTTAGGCTGTTGTGCTCTGCAGTTCTCTGAACTGGCTCCAAGTGAACGTGTGCAAGGAGTTCAGTGCAGAGATCCTAGCTGGGGTCCTGGATAGAGTATAATCACATTAGCCTGGCAGCATGCCCTTGCTTATTAGCTCCCCTCCCGCCCCTCCTCTAAGCAGAGCTAATTAACCCAAGCACAGCACTGCACCGAAGCTGTATTAATTCTTGCTGCTCCAGGGTTGGCTTAGCCAGTGCTACCTTGGGGATGACACGGCACAGACCTATGAAGATAACTTATGTCAGCTGCTATGCTAGCACTGAGGTGGGTAAAGACTGCCACTATTCCCACATGTGCTCTGTCACAAACCTGTCAGATGGGAGATTTCCCATTCATTAGCAGCCTGGACAACATTTGAAGTGTTATTCCCAAGTTGGCCGATGTGTGTGATTCCTCAGGTGGCATTCCCCAGGTTCTTAGAGTCCAAAGGGGTTACGTAGAATTCTCCCTTCCTGAGCTAGCATCTCAATTTTGGATGGTGGGAAGGCTGTGAAGCTCCTTGACTCCTCTGGTGATATGTGAGAGGCTCGGAAGCGTGCAGCACTCAAGAAACTGAAGGTGTCTGGAAAATTTAATCAAATTTCCTAATGGGGAAAAAGTTTGGAGAGCCTTGCTTTGTCTGCACGAGTTGTATATTACCTCAAGTCTGTCCAGAGATGGCCTGAGAGCTATTATGTCCCATGTTACTGTGAATCAAAGCATTTGGGTTAGATAACAAGGCTTAGAAATGATGTGATATATTGATTGTTTCTAGCTGCAAGGGCTGCTGATGTGCAGTGTCTCAGGCAGTGCCTCCAGATAGGTTCTTCTGTAATCAGGGCTGGCTTTTCTGGCAGCTTTGTAGGCCAGTCAGCTCAGGATTTTGTGCCCAGCACAGCAAAGTAGCTGTCGTACAGGTACCACATCCATCTCCTTGTTCATAGAATCATAGGATCATAGGATGGCCTGGGTTGAAAAGGACCACAATGATCATCCAGTTCCAACCCCCTGCTATGTGCAGGGTCGCCAACCACCAGACCAGGCTGCCCAGAGCCACATCCAGCCTGGCCTTGAATGCCTTCAGGGATGGGGCATCCACAGCCCCATCTTCCAAGCAGTAGCACCTGTATAGACAGCATGGCTGGCTGAGGAGGCTGACATACAGAGTTCAGGCAGTGCCCTCCCTGTGCTCATGCAGAAGTTGGTGACATTTTGGTGTCTCTGTAGCACATCTTCACAAAAGGAAACACAAATCTGCCTGTAGTTTTGCCTTCTGTCACCAAGTCTATGTTGGGGATTGGTCTCGGTCTGCTGTATCAAAGATAAAGTGATTGTAGCTAAGATTTTGACATCTTAATTCTTTCTGAGAGTGGAAGCCAGACAAATAGCTCTGTTCTTTAAGCAGTGTCAAGCACAGCCCGGGCTGAGCGGTATGTTCGTGCATGCACGAGCGCTGCGTGTTGTCACGGAAAGGAAAGTGCTCTTGCCTCAGCAGTTCTTTGTATCCCAGTGTGGGATTTCAAACTTCATTATCAGTTTTGAAATTCACTTTGGCACTTGAACCAGAAATAAATAAATAAATAAATAAATACATCACAATGTGAAGAGCTCAGGCTCCCTGCTGAGACACCTCTCCTGGCAGAAAGCTGCTCCCGGCAATTCTGATTTCACATCAGACTCTCTGTTCCCTTTCCTACATCTCTAGCCTTTGTCTCCTGGTAGATTTTACCTCATTTCTCTTGTCTTTCTCTTCTGATGAAGGTAATGTTGATCATCTCTTTTTCCCCACCATACTTCCAAGTATGTGGATCCAGCAACATGACCTGACGTCTCTAGAATGTCCTGTGATAGGGATTTCACAGTGCTTGAAGAATAGAAGATCCATTGGTCATGTCCAAACGTCCGCGGTGCTGGACTACAGATGTATGCTAGGATATGCCGGCCTTTCCCAGGTTGGCTGTGGAAAACGAGCTGTTTCTATGGCCGTGGTGTAAGGTTTGTATGTAGTACATCCATAACTGCAGAATGTTGCCACAGCATTTAAATGCAAACAGGTAAATGCAAACAGGTCCAATCTCTGAGATTCCATCTCCTGAGACCCCTGAAACTCATGGACATTTCCATCACCTGCAGCTAAGCAGGGCCACGTCTTATGGCACTGTGACAGCCAGCTCATTGCAGTGTGCCGAGCAGCACCCGTGGTGGGATTCCCTGCTTGTGCTGTGGCCACTGCAGTAATGCAGCCAATGGGAGGAAGAAAACAACTGCTTCATCAAGCTCGTGATTGACCCTGTTGACATCTCACCGCCCAGAAATGGGATTGTCTGAAGCTTAATCCTTGCCTGAATAGCTACTGATGAACAGCAAGGAGAGGCAGCAACAGAGGCTTCTCATTGTAATGAATGTTGTATAGAAAGTGGAAAACTCCAAAAATCCTCTGCTAGTGACTGTGATATTCATAACAGAACAAGAGCTTGAATCTACGTAAGATCATTTCTGAAGGTATCACTGCAGTGGAGTTAAAAGCATTCCATGTATTTCAGCATGTAACATGCAGCACTTGAAAATCATCCTCCTGTAGCAAATTGAGCCAGCACTGCAGTGCAAGAATTAACCCAGTGTTTGGGAGAGCTCAGAACCAGGACGGTGTGTAAAGCTTCTTGAAGACTGAAGACTGGATCTGTAGGAAGCAGTAGCACCCAAAGCTGAAGTGTTGGAAAGATACACTGCTAGCTTGTACCCAGTACAGTCCTCAGCAAAATATCAGGGAGAAAGCAAAATGTGTTCTAGAGCTGACACAAAATAAGCTACAAGCAAAGGGAAATCAGCAAAGATTGCACCAGCACTCTTGCCTGGTTTTCTTTGTTACAAATGTTCCATTTTCTTCCCTTAAACCACTCTCTCCTGGAGTCACTCCGTGAGAATGTGCGTTGATCACATTGAGATCTCATGGTCACAGAACGGATCCTGAGGGTGAGAGCATGAATGGCTTAAAAGACAAAAAGCAGAACTCAGCATTTATTAGTTTTTGATGACTACTAAGTGCTGAGGAGCTGACACGGCAGCACTGTTTTACTCCTAATCATATGTCAGAGAAAATAAAACAAAGATGCAACTGTGTCCTATCAAGACACTCCATCTGGTGAATCTTGTCACTTGATCTTTGCCCTTATGAAGCACAAATCCACTTAAGAGAGATGCAGCGCTGTACATCATGGCTGATTACGTGTATCTTAATCCAGTCTCAGGATGTATGCTGCCATTCCCATACAGCATTTGAAATGCTGTCAGAGCATCATAATATTTCACTTAATTGAAAATGCATTACTCTGCTTGGTTCCCCTTTTCCTTACGCAAGTGCATCTCTGTTGACCTCCAGGAAGTTCAGATGTGGAGAATGGGAGCAGGATTAAAGTCCGTCCCACAGCTGCTTCAGCCCATTTCTGGAATACAACTCTGTATGGGAAATGCGCTTTTATCTTTGGGTGAAGGGCAGCTAGCATCCCAAATACCTTCATTACAGTAGGTTGTGTGTGTGCCCATGTTGGTGAGCATTCTGTGCAAGTGTGTGTGTTTGAATTAACCCAGCTGCAAGAACAGCAAATGGCATTTCTCTGAAGCTCTGCAGAGTGATATCTGAGGACCAAAAGAGGACTCAGAGAGGCATCTGTGCCAGGGTTGGGATGGGAGCAGCTCTTCTCAAAAGCGGTGTCTTTTTTGTCTTCAGAAATAGGGTGAGGAAATAGTCTAGCTTTTCCAGACAGTGATTTATTACCGCCAAAGAAAGAAGGACTCATGACAGAGATTGAGGGCATGAAAGACATTAAAAATATTTAGTTCTCCTCAGACTGTGAGTGCAGTGTGGTGTGAGGGAGGGGAGTGGTGAGACAGCCAGGGACAGCTGCGGGTTCTAGAAGGAAAGATACTCATCTAAGCTTCTGGGCAGCCTGGTCTGGTGGTTGGTGGCCCTGCACATAGCAGGGGGGTTGAAACTAGATGATCATTGCGGTCCTTTCCAACCCAGGTCATTCTATGATTCTAAGTGGTTCCCCTTTGATATATTGCCTCCTTCAAAGGCTTATTCAAGGAAAAAGAGACTTAAAATAAGTTCAAAATTAAATGGACTCAATTGTCTTCAGGAAGATTTAAATAATTCCTGCTGAGTCTTTCCATTTGAACTCGGAGAGGCCACTAATCTCTGCGTGTCGCTCTGGCACGGGGTGAGGGGAGGTGGCACTGCCAAAGGCAGAGCGCCGAGATGTGTCCTTCTGTTAACTGTGACAGACAATTAGGGATTCTTATTTCACAGTTTTCTTTCATAACCACATTTTTAATTCGTAAGCAGAAGGAAAAGCTTTCATTCTGGGGAAGTAAGTCTGTCCTGTTTTTACACTGAGCCTTATCTGGGGACAGTGAGTGTAGGAGAAATCTGACAAGCCCTAGAGGCTTTGCAGGCAGTAATTGATTGTTCTTTGTTACAAAGCAATAAATCCATATACAGTAGTGAGTAAGCAAAGAGTCCTGAGTGTTCCCATCCAACCTGTGCTTGTTGGGGCATTTTTCCCACAAAGCTGAGATCAGCTGGAGATTGATAGCAAGTGCTTACGGTGGGGACAAGAGGCCTAGTGGGCTGGTGACTGGTGTTTGTGTCACTGGGCACCCGCACAGGTATCACCTGGTGCTCTGACAGTGGGGCTCGAGGATGGAACATTCCTGTGGTGCTTTTGCAGTGTGGTAGACAGGGTCCAACTCAGGACACAGGGTTTCCACTCGTTTTGCCTCCCCCGCTGATGAGCTGCAGGCTATGCAGCACCTAGCACAGCCCACTACAGCATCCTGCCTGCCTCTCCAGAACTTCAGCAATCCAAATAATAAAGTGCAGCGTTCATTGCCAATTCAGCTCCCAGCTCCCTGTGGGGAGGTGGTGACTCGCTTGACTTTGATCATGCTATAGTAATCATGAATATTTACAGCCAGCTCCTCTGCTGCAAGCTACAGACAAAAAGCTCTGGAAATGCCAGGAAACCCCGAGTGTCCCCTCTGCCACCTTGGCTTCTCCGAGTAATTCCTTCTCCTCTCTGGTGCAGATCAAGTTGTTAGCATGCAAGGCAGTGCCAGCACAGACTGTACTGAGTGCTGAGTGACACTGATGTGTGCAGGGAAGGTCTGTAATGAGCAGAAGTTCGGTAATTAGGCACTTCAGCACAAGCTGCAGTAAAGGGACATTCAGGGACAGATTTATTGGGGGAAAGAAGGAAGGCAAAGGGGGTGTGTGGTCCTCTCGTCAGCATTATTAGTATGGATGATACTCTGTACTGCACACCAGGAGGAAGGGGCATGAGCATTGCAGCACACACACCTTGTCCCTGCAGCACCTACAGGGCAAGTGGGCCCGTTTACAGTCCTGTGCCCTTGAAGAGGTGTCAGTTACTGATAGAAAGCACCGTTCATCCCCAAACACTGCTCTGGCATCAGACAGCGTGCCCTTGTATTCCCCTCTAAATGACAGGATGGAAATACAAGCCGTTAGGCAGAAATATGGACAGCTTAGATAGCATAAGTGCATGGAGCAACAGGAATCCAGCAGAAAGTGAAGAAAATCTGGACCTGTGCAACTCAAAGTGAGAAAACAAAGGTGTCTGTAGTGGGCAGATGAGAACAGAGGAGAGGAAAAGCAGGCCCTGGGTGCAGCTTCATGCGAGTAGATGTGATATTTGTTTTTGCGTGTGTCCTTCAGGCGTCTGCTCCCAGTTCTTCCTCTGTGTTGTGTTAGTGAGGACAGCACTCAGGGAATGAGGAGCTGTGTCCATGGTGTAACTGGCTGATTAAGTTTAAAACATCAGGCGTCTATTTGGGAAATATAATAAAGGTGGCTGCAAACTTGCCATGTGTTAAGGCAATTGCTCTGTCCTGCACCAGATTTACCTGCCTTGGCCAACTCTGCTTGGTGTGAAAGAGTCAGGTATGGGAATCCTGCGGTGTGTACGTCCCCATGTGGGTGCCATTTGTTACATGGCATGGTAACTCCCTTTCTTCTTCTCTCCTCTGTGCAGTACAAGCAAGTGGAGCAGTACATGTCCTTCCACAAGCTCCCTGCAGACATGCGGCAGCGCATCCATGATTACTACGAGCACCGCTACCAGGGGAAGATGTTTGATGAAGAGAGCATCCTGGGAGAGCTGAGCGAGCCCCTCCGAGAGGTGAGGGTGGTGCATGTTCCTGCCATCTTTGGCAGCTGCGCACTGTCCTGTCCCCATGGCTTGCAGAGGAGACAGTGCAGTATGCAGGCCCTGACACGTGCTCATCACATGAATGGTTACATCTTGGCACCTCTTGAGCCCATGGCAACGTTGGAGAGAGCGGCATGTTACAAGACAGGTCATGTCAGTAGGGATAAGACAGCCACGTGCTTTGAATCCTTTTAGGAAAGACTGTGCTTTCTTTCCTGTGCCTGGCTAACCCCTGGCTGGCTATGTAGTACACAGAAGTACCCACTGCCCCTTTGTGTCCTTAAGAGCACTATTAGATCCCTTCAGCAGATTCTGGTGGGGATGTGGAGATGATTTTCACTCCCCTTCCTGAACAGTTTGACTCTCCAATCTTCTGCCCTTTTTGTTTGTACAACAGATATAAGTATCTTAATCCTGCTGAGCTCCCCCTCCTTCAGCCTCTCCTGTCCTTTATTCCTGTGCACTGTAGGGGTCTGTTACCTTGCACTGCAGAGTCAATACTATGGATAAATACCCTGGGGTTTTTGAGAATGGCACAATGTCAGAAAGGGCAACCCTGGAAGAGAAGTCCCAGTAAGGAGGAGACACATGCTTCCCCTGCCCTCCTCCTTCCTGCTCCAGTCATCCAGACCTTCCTCCTATGCTTGACTGGGGCGCACTGTGCTGGGTGATTTACTCAATATCACTTTCTGCTGCCTTCTGAGTCTGAGCTGACATGGCACAGAGCAGCTCCTGTGCAATGGAAAATGCTGTCATACCCTCTGAGTGACACCAAGCCGCAGGAAGAGGCGCAGTCCCCGTCTGCTCTGTGACAGCTGAACAGCTGAATTGGGTTTTCTTCAGCTGAGGTTGATGATCCAGCCCATGCCCCAGTGACTGGTGGGCACCTCTCCCTCCCTCCTCTTGACACTGTCCCCAGCTGCCCAGGATAATTATTTCTCTGAGAGCCGTGGCACATTTGTGCTGTTTAATATCTCATTGTCAAGCAAGGGCAATGGAGTACGTAGGGCTGCCAAGGTGAGTTATAACATTTTCCCAGAGTGGAGCTCTGGGCTTTTTCATGCACAGTTTTACTGCTGCTCTGCACCTCTCACATACTTTCTGCAGGAAGAGACATATTTTATGTATCTGGGAGGATGAGGGGAATCACTCTTTTGTCCCTGCTCAAATGGAAAGCATATGAATGAGAGCAGTGAAGCATGGTGTCAAACTATCAGCTTCAGTTAGCACTGCTACGTGCTGTGAGCATCCAGAGGCCCATTCTAGCCAACACTGGGGGAGCCAGACTAAGGGAGCAGCATCTTTTTTGACTATTTAATGTACAGTGTGAATTTTTTAATGTAAGTGGGAGAATGTCATCTGTTATTAGATGTTGACTAAGCGTACGCGTATGCCTTTTCTGCTTCCTTGTCCCATCTTTTCTTCCCTCCTCTCTCCCCCGCCCTCTCTCCCTCTTTTTATTCACTGTGCCATCAGGAAATCATAAACTTCAACTGCCGGAAGCTGGTTGCCTCCATGCCACTCTTTGCCAACGCAGATCCCAACTTTGTGACGTCCATGTTGACCAAGCTGCGGTTCGAGGTATTCCAGCCTGGGGATTACATCATTCGGGAGGGCACCATTGGCAAGAAGATGTACTTCATCCAGCACGGGGTGGTGAGCGTCCTCACCAAAGGCAACAAGGAGACCAAGCTGGCAGATGGCTCATACTTTGGAGGTGCGTGTTTATGAGTCACCCTTTCACAGTGAGGCCCACTGCTAGTGTTCATATGGTCCTTAACTTGTCCTGGATACACAGGTGGAGCAGCATGTGGTACTTATACCTCAGTCACTTCTTCGCCCACCCTCTGTTCATCTCAGCTGTCTTGCAGCTTCTCACATAGTAAATTGTACAGTGGGTTGTGGCTGGGACTCACAGGCATGGCAGGAGTCTGCACTATAAATAATAACAAAGCGGAGAAGGAAAACTAAGCTCTTGTAGTTTCATTTCCTTCTGCCCCAAGCAAGCTGATGGATCTGTGAATGTAAAGAGAAAAAATGGAGCATTCTCTGTTCTCCAAGCACATTTATAGTGTTGCCTATTCCTACTGCCTGGCATCTATCATATGAAGTGCTGTATACTGTATACATAGAGGGAAAAACATAGTCCATCATCTCCGCAGTCTGTGGCTCAGCAAAACGTCGTGAAGGTCAGCAGGCAAGTATAATGTGTCAGCAGCAGTGGAACTAATACAAGGTCAGAAAACACCATAAGAGAAGATTTAGGATACTGCTAAAAGAGTAACACGGAGACAACCCAGCTGTCAGAGCCCTGCAAAGACCTCACTGACACGCCAGGACAGACAGTTCTCGGGGAGATGCAAGTTTTAGTACAAGTGCTGAATGTGCACCATTGCCTACTGAGAGGGAGTAGAACGAAACCTGCCCTTCTATAAGGACTGTTCTCTATTAAATCCACTTCTTACACTCATCGTTCCTGCAAAGAAAACCTGTTTGCACCCACCTGCTGGCTCTTTGGTACAGAGATTTTGCGCATCACCAGCAAGTTGGGTTTGCTGGGATTTGGAGCTAGGAGGCTGAAGTAAGGATGCTACACACACAGTTCCTCACACATTCAAAGATAGCACAGTCTTATAAGCACCATTTCCTTAAGAAAGCAGCCTAAAAACTCACTCATGACTTTGTAGTGCTGCTATGCCAGTGCCTTGGGGTGGACCCAGAATGAATCCTCAGTATGGTGCTGATAGATTAACACCCAGCAGCACAGAGCAGTATGCTGTCAGTGACAAGACCTTCTGTCTTTAGGTCACACCATCTGCATTTAAGTGCCTGTCTTAGGTGCCCAGACTCTGTGTTCAATCAGTGGAAAAGCAGGCCTCAGGAGCTCTGTGCTGAGTGTTCAAGGAGCATGCCCAAACGGGGTGTTTATGCTGGAGTCGAGGACTTTCTGTTCTCTAACCAGCTGAACACTCTCCTAGGAGTACCTGACTCCAGTGTAAATACACCTAGAGTTAGTAGTGAGTGAGTGCCACTAACTTGGCTCATCCTGACTATCTGTAAGCTTGTGACACATCTGCAAGTAACTTCCAAGCATCTTTGAAAAGACAAATGTTTTGAGTATGAGGATCACAGTTATTAACAGGCAGTAAGGCCACAGGTCAGCACAGAGCCTCTACTGCAAATCTAGGGAGAGAATTAGCTTCAATGAGGGCACGACATGACCTTCTGCTCCCAGTGCCCATGAGGAGCTGGAGAAAGACAGCTTCTCCATTCTGAATGCACAAGTGATATCTTTGATAATCCACCATAACAAAACTTGACTGGCTAATTAGATCCACAGAATCCCTGAGGTGCAGTTGCATGTAGCAGCTGCCACAACTGAGCCCCCTGGTATTTTATTGCTTAAATGATACTGCATGTGGAGAACATTCCTACTGTTCCTGCTTTCAGCAATGGGAAAGCTGGTAGAGTCCAGCTTGAGAGGGGACTGGGTGGCAGGCAGGACTGCTGAGCACCAGCGCCAGGCTTTGTCGCGTGGGGTTGGTAGTCTCTGTCCCCGCGTTCTCAGCCTGGGTCTTTCATTCCAGAAATTTGTCTGCTGACTCGTGGCCGGCGCACAGCCAGCGTGAGAGCTGATACCTACTGCAGGCTCTACTCCCTCTCGGTGGACAACTTCAACGAGGTGCTGGAAGAGTATCCCATGATGCGGCGAGCTTTTGAAACGGTGGCTCTTGACAGGCTGGACAGAATTGGTAAGTAGAAGGCTTGAAGGTCTCCTTTCTTCTACTTGCTGCCCTGGCATCCTCTCCCCTGACATGTCCTTCGTTCCTTTGCTGGACTTGTAAGCTGAAGGAGATCCTGCTCTGTCTCTCCTTGCCTGACTTCAGCCCCTACAAGGAGACCCATTCAGTTAAAAAGATCAGTGAAGACCTCATTCTTCTCTTTCTCTCTCACATACACATTTCTGCCTGCTCCAAGGTCAGTCTGACCCCACAAAGGCCGTCCTGGTGAATTCACTACAGTTTGAATTTTAGCTCAGAATGTGGAAATACCCACAGCCTCCCAGGTTCAAGAGAAAGTGGGGCACGCTGTGACCTCCACCAAGTACCGCAAGCAAATCTCAGTGTTTCATTGAAATGTTCTGCTGCAGAAATCGTCTCTCAGCATGAGGACTTTGTTAGAGTGTGACCTGTTTTTACACAGATGCTGGCTGGGGTATGACTGCGTGGGTTAATGGTATTAATTTTTTAAACTTCAGGCAAAACTGGCAGCCACATTGATGAGGAAGGATCTTCTCTGGTATATCAGTGCATAATGAAATGCAGACCATATTGCATCTTCATGGGACAGTTGCTTTTCTGGTCATAGTTTACAAGCAGCTGGAGAAGCAGGAAGTGCTATCAGGGAAGGGAAAGCTTGGGGTGCTTTCTGGTCTCTTGTGCAAAACCATCAGCAGAACACAACCACAAGGCAACTTTCCAGCTGTCCATTAGAGTCCAACTATAAATACCTTCAGTAGAAGCAGGCAGCCAAACAAAGACATGAAACAGTTGCTAAAATACTTAACCTCCTACACCTCAAGGTAACCAAAGAGTATTACTGGATTGCAGTAGCTTGCAGTGGCCCATGTCAGGATGCTGTCCTGCCATGGGGAAGGCATAACTTGCACTGCAAACATCCTTGTCTAGGCAGAGACCAGGGCACCAGCTGTTGGTCACGACCAGAAAAATTTAACATGGAGACAGTAAGTGACTTAAACAAGGTCATGCACGACGTCTCTGCAGAGCTGCGGACTGAGCATTTCAGAGTCCTAGTCTTACTTCTTAAGTTTCTTATTATACATAGCTTAAAGCTGCATGCATTTCCATTGCTTTTCAGAATCAAAAAGGTCAGCGCGAGTCTGAGTACAACGCAGAAAGCAAGGAGGATAATGGGGTGAGGGGGGCAGGGAGGAAGCTGGCAGCCCAGCAAGGGGTGCAGTGCCTCTGGGGCTTTTTATGTGGGGAACATTGTCTTCTGTGCATCTCATTACCTGCTTCAAACCAGAAAGTGTGACCCGTGAGGAAAAGGTTATGAGCTAAATATGTAGAGTTTGGCCACTAATGAGGCCCTAGTGTATGTGGCAACAGTCTTATCACATGGGTTATTTAAATGAGACTGAACTAGCTCCTAGAAAATGTAATGTCAGACACAACCAAGGGTAGGGCAGCTTGATTTCATCTCAAATTCTTCAGCTTTTGATGGTCAGCACTGCTCAGCTTCCTGGCCCAATGCTCTTTGTGACTGCATATACAGGTGAGCAGGGTGTTGTGTGCTGCTTGTCCTTTGCTCTGTGTGCAGCTGCATTCATAACTAAAATTCATGGAAAATGTAACAGAGACTGTTTGCCAGCAGTGATGCAGAACTTCTAGGAAGTTCCCCAAACCACTGTGAAATTATGTAAATCCATGGGTGTTTAACCAGTGGTGAGCTTGACAGCTAGGATGGTACCAGTTCCCAAGTGAACAAGTTTGAAGCTAGCTGGATATGTCTTCTCCTGCAGTCCTTGAGCTGCTGTGTAGATGTAACCTTTCTAGTGTCTTTCACAACATGGATGAAAGTGAGTTGCCAAAAGTCACAATAAGAGTCATCATTAGTGCAGGGAATTATACAGTAGAGAAACTGAGACATGGGGAGGTAAAGCCAACCTGCTCCAGATCACACCGAGTCAGGGATATTACAAAGAATAAACCTTGCTGGCTCAACTCCTGACTCTCTAAGCACAAGGCAGCACTCCCTTTCCACAACTTCATCAGAACTATGTTGGGACTGCTTTTGTGATGTTGCTTGACCATGAATCAGGCCTCTCATCTGGGGCATTTCCTTCCAGGCAGCCTTTTTGGTACGCAGCCCTTTCGCATTTTCAGCATGGAAGAAAGCAGGAAAGGTTAGCAAAAGCCAGATGGAAACCTCCACATCTGTGCTGATGTGGGACAGCTTCCTTGAAGTGATGGTCAAGGGAGAGAGCTGCTTCTCACAACTCTGCTTTCCAAACCAACATAAAGAACCTCACTTGCTTCTCCGCCAGGAGAAATTCCCTTCCACGTGCAGCTGCAAAATGTCAACATAAGGTCAGAAGGTGACACAGAGCTACTGAAATAGCATGCTCTTTGGTGCAGAGCTCTGGCACTGCCCTCCCCTCCTTTTGCCATTCTGCTGACATGAGAAAGTATTAGTCCCTGCACTATATAAAAGGCACACACCTTTAGAGAAAAATCCTAGTGCTATCCCTGTTAAATCGAGAGCTGCCTGTTGTCTAGCTTTACATCCTCTACTATTGCAAACTCGTAGCACTTTCCCACCCCGCTGTGCTCAACATTCTTTGGCTGGAATTTCCCTAAAGAGCCAATTTCCTACTGAAATTGGCAGATTCCATGGAATTCCCTGCCTTTTATAAATAAAGCATGTTTTCACCTTCCACTGAAACGTGTGCCATCCAGCAGCAGCAGCACAGTAGCTGGGTGACAGCATGTGACTGTTTAGTGAAGAATGCAGGAATACTGCACTAAGCTGAGACTCTGAAAGTAAGGGGGCTGTTGTAGGGACCTGAGGGAGAGGGACAGAGGCACAGAAAAGCCAAGTATGAACTGAAGCAGAACAGTACTTTTGGTTCTTGTTAAGTTCAGCTCAGGATCTGTACTCAAGATGGAAGCAAGTGGGAGCCTCCTTCCAAGTCAATAGTGCATTCACTGACTCCCTTCTGCCCAGATGACAACATGTCGTTGAGAAGTCCCAGCCTGAGGACGTGAAATGATCCAGAGGGCTCTGTCACTGCCAGGATAGGTCCGTCCGGTATTCTCCCTTTGCAGTGAGGAACCAAAAGAACAGAGAGAAGAAACTCAGTCCATCCAGCCACAGGAGAGATGTTTACAGGTTAGCAGCTGTACAAGGGATTTGGAAGAGTGATCTAAGTTTGTCTAAGTAGCAGAGAGACAGGATGAGAAAGTGAGACCCCATCCCTTGAAGCAACAGGAGCAGTACTGCTTGACTGGAGGTGCAGTGAGGCATTCACTTTGCAGGGCAAATGCAGTCTGAAAGCCCATGGCTAGGCAGAGGGGAAGGAGAGGGGCAGGTTCAAGATGATCTGTGTGTCCCCATTGCTTCCTGCTGGTACCCGGGCACTGCAGCAGCAGGAAGGGCACAGCCCCCCAGAGAGCTGTCAGCTCCATTGATCGCTCTGCCGAAGAGCATGTTGATGTACCCTCCTAACCTCTGTTGTTAAGGGGAATTGATATTGGCATCCTGCCTGGGCCACGTGTGGCTGGGGAAGAGGTTTCCCAGGTGTTTTGCACTTGCAGAGCTCTTTAAAGACTGGAAAGGATTAGTCTCCAGGAATTGACTAGGGCCTGATTCTGCAGTGATTTGTGTCCCTGCTTAACTCTCTCTTTGAGTAACTTCAGACTTTAAAGTACTCCTCAGGCTGCAGAAAATCACATGCATAGCTCTCCATAGGCTCAGAGCCTGAAGATGGAGACTCGAGGAAATCAGGCTGATGACTGATTAATGATGATTTTAGCACTGGGTTAAATTTCCTCTTGTTCTTGACCAATCTGTAAAATTCTTCATAGTATTATAACATATCATATCGTATTATAACATATCAGTGTTAAACTGATTTGTTCCTTTCTCAGCGAGTGATTCTTTGTATGACAGGCGTTTGTGAGCAGGCCCTGTTTGCGACGTGCCCGTTACGTAAGCTGCGTGGTTCTGTTCCTGCCTGGCTGTGAATCTGGCCTGGGGTGATCACTGAAGCTTAGAATTAGATTTTCACAAGTATTTGCACTTGTAAAACACAACCACTCCAATGTTCACTGAAAGTAAATACAGTACGGGTGGTGAATGTTGTCAGGTCAGAATTCCCTCATCCGTTCAAAAATACTGGGAGACAATTATTTTCTGATGTTTAAATGTAGATGTCTGCCATGAGGTTGCCTGCCATCCATACAAAGGTCGCTGCTGGGAGCTGAAAGAGCATTCTGAAGCCAGAGGAAGTCTTTTTTTTTTCAATTTCTTTGGGAATATCTCACTTCAAGTGGTTTGAAATGCATATGTTTTGAATGCCAGTTGCATGGATTTCGGTCCAGGGATCTCAGTTAATGGATTAAAAATGCCTTGCATTTCCTCCAGGCATTGCAGATGCTAAAAAACAAATCTAAGGCAGCACAATACCAGTCTAAATATTATTACATAACATTATTACAGCACAAGAGTGCCTGTTTAAAATATTACAGTGGCAGAAGTTTTAACAGCTTTGTCATGCAAGCCACAAAGTAGCTGTTCTCAAACGTTTTCACTGGGCACCCTCTTTGTCAGCTCGTGGTCACTCTTCTGCAATTGAAATTGAAATCCTGTTGGGTTTGCAACCCCGCTTGCCTGGGTCATGGCTGGCACTGTGGGATCCGCCGCCACAGAGGTGGCACTGGCCTGTGTTAGGCTGGGTGAGCTGTGAATGAGAAATCTGGGACCTGCGCCAAGCTCTGCCACAGAATCCCTGTTTGTCCTTGTCGTGCCTTTGCAATGTGCCTCAGTTCCTCATCTCTTCTACAGGGAAAATAATGTTAGCAAAGGTGGAGCCCAGTCTGAACACGTCTTAGCTACCTACTCCCTTGTGGCAGGCGCCATTCAAAATCACATGAAATGGACTGAAATGTGTATAAATAAAGCAGTCTGTGCTCAGCACAAAGTGTGTGCTGCATCCATATTGAGGTCCCAGTTTTGTTTATGCAGGTGATTAACCCCCAAAGATCTGCACGTGTGAGATGAGCAAACAGATTTGCTCACAGGGCTATAAATATATGTCTCTTATTTGCAGTTGCTGATAAAGGCACAGGTGATGAAAATGTATTATCCAAGTGCTGAGCTGCTATGATATCGATGCTTGACAAGTGAAAACACAGGTTTTCCTATGTTGTGTCCTCTCTGGTCACCTGAAAAACCCATAAACATGACTGTTTATAAGGAACTGGGGTTCAAATACTGCTGCGTGTGTTTCTCTGACCCGAAATCCTCTCCCATTGTTTCTAACAGTACAGAGTGCAGACCCAAATCTGAGGGATTTGGAGAGGAAAAGGCATTTCTAGAATAAGATTTGTCTTCCTTGGGATGGCTGTCTGAAATGGCCTCAGTGAGCCACACCCTGGCGATGCAGTCTAGCTCTGGTATAGGTATCTTCAAGGTGGGAGTTCAAACTTAGGCAGGAATTCAATGTCTGAATTACTTTTTCTTTGGAATTGAAGGCCCAGGCTCAGTGTACATCAGCCTAAGGAAAGCTATCGATTGGCAGCTCACCATGAGTGGGCGCATACGACTTCGGCTTAATTAAGGTGAACTGGCAACCCTGTCTGAATGTGGAAGCACTGTTTCTCATGCAAGTCTGGAAGGAAAATAAAGCCTGAGACATCTCGACAGAAGGGGGACAGTGATGAGATCCCAGGAGACCTGCCTTTGACTTTGTAAATAACCTTGATCACATCAGTTGATCCCAACCCCTGTCTACCTTGCAGAGTGTGAGCTCGCTGGGCCGGGTCACTAATACCACAGGCAGTTAAGTGGTGAGCAGGGAGACTGTCAGCAGAAGCAAGAGTGGGGAGCAATAGGAAATGCAATATATTTGTGCCCCATATCCACGGGTCCTCCAAGTTACCTGCTTGCTTTTGGATTTAGAGAGCCGTGCTCACAGCTGTTTGCTATCAGCATCAAAATAAAACACCTGCTCAGATAATATTTTCCTGTTCTAACACCTTTTTAAATACTCTCAACCTTCTGTTTAATTACATGAAGTAGGACCTGCTTACCAACCACACCTCTAAACTTAGGGGACTTTTCCTGCCTCCAGGGCAGTCTGGTGGCTATCTGCCACCAAACCACACCGCTGACAGAAAACAGTTCCAGAATGTCATCAGTCCAGAGTCTTCCAGAATCTGTCCCTGTCACAGCTGTCAGCTCCAGCAGGGCACTGAGAATTGAGTGCAGAAGCTTTGGCTCCAGATACAAGCACTCCTGCACTTGAGGAGAAGGCAGCTCTGGCTTCAGTCTGTAGCAATAGGTAACAACCACTGTGCTTCAGAATTGCACAATTCTTACACCCTTTCACGGCTATTCACAAGCAGTTTACTCAAGAGAGCTCTGTATGTTTGACTTTTTTTCTGCACAGCTCTGTAGAGGCACATAAATGTGAGACGAGAGAGGAGCATCATAAACTTTGTTTCAAGTTTTGCTTAACGATCATAAGATTCATCAGATAGCATTATTCTCTGTGTACCGTTCGACCTAGTTAGGGATTTGTTAAGATGGCAGTAAGACAACAGACTCAGCTAACCACCCCATACAAAGAGCTCTGTGCTGATAGAATTTATACCCCTTTCCATATGGCACTTTCCTGCAATAAACCCCTGTGTACAGGTTTAACTCCAAATAGGCTTGTGGGGAACAAAGGGAGAAGGGAGTATTGTTGTACATTAACTGTATTTTAAGTGGTACGGCTTTCACAAGACTGACATAAACTTCATTATGCAGGTGGGTGCTGCCTTATCACAACAGCACACATATGGCAACTTCTGCAGAGCAGTTCATCAGGAACTGCACATCCACTTTGTGTTTACACAGCCAGGCTCTCAGGAGGGTTAATGTGAATTACTTTCTAGAGCAGATTTGTTAAGTGCCCTGAACTCCTTTGTGGATGCTCTTACACAGAGTCAAGCTGCTGAGATCCAGCTGGCTTTGCCTTGCTTCTGGGAGCTGCTCAGTTCCGAGCAGAACCTTCACGTGGTGGTTTGTGCAGTTCAGCGTGGGGTGACCTACATTTCAGAGAAAGCTGGGCTCAAACAGAAGAGCACACACACGGGGAGTCGAGAATTATTTTGAAACGTCTCTTCCAGCTGATTTCCCTGTTTACGCAGCCCCTAAGACAGTGGTGCAGTGAGACCTTGCAGCCAGTGCAGCGCCAGTGCAGGACTCCCCAGGGCACGGAAAAGCTGTGGCAAGGGAGGGCAGAGACCACCTCCATCCCTGCGCCGTGCCATGGGCTGTGCTGCAGGCAGCGACCCGAGCAGAGTGCTCCGAGCACAGCTGTAACAAGAGAAGAAGTAACCAAAGTGGCAGGGGGCAGCCACTTTGACAGCAGGCCGGGGCATAAGCCAGCCTAATAAAGTGAGATTATTTCAAATGCATGCAAATTCAAAATGCAATTCAGTGACCTGAATTCTTAAACTGCAGCCAGCAGACTTAGACAGAACTGAAAAGAGAAATGAACAGAAAGCTACAGCTAATTTCCCCTGTGTCTGTGCAGAATTTCAACAACAGAAAGCTAATTTTGATTATTTGATAGAAGAATTATTGTTGAGTGCTGGCTCTTTTAATGAAATCGCATGAGCCTTTCTCCCCATTCTTTTGTATGCTGTCTACAGCCGAGGAAAATCTGACTTTGCAATTCTTTATTAAGGGAGCTACATCTATTAGCTTAGTTCCCACAATTTCACATACCTTCCTCCACTTCAAAGCACCAGTAGCTTTGTTATAAACACGTCTTAGGCTCCAGAGATCTTTTTTCTCCTGCATTTCGTCCATTGTTGCAGTGAGGAATCTATTTTTGTCTGACCATGGGAAAAAACCATCCTGTGCTAAGAGCTGTAAAAAGAGAACAAAAAAGTGAGTTGTGGGGGTCCTTTAGTGCCTTAACTGTGCTCCTGAAGTTGTCCCCACCACGGGTTGTCACCCAGCACATGCCCTGCAGAAGGGGAGCAGAGTCTTGCCCCATGACACGAGTAAGGCAGCTTCTCTCACCTCAGTAGAAAGGAAAGGGGCCAGAGTGAAGGATAGCCAGGAGTGAAGAAACAGGGAGACAGAGGACTGGAAAGAGCGAGTTGGCTCAGCCATGGAAGAGGCTGCTGGAAGACAAGACGGGTGCCTTTACTCTTTAAGAGATAACTTGGCCTCTGCTTCCAAGTCTTGCCTGGGGTCCTGCACTGCACAAAACTGTCCCTGCGTGCATCCCTAGGTCTGCTGAGGTTAAGGAACTTCCTTCCACGAGGTCGTGTTAGCGCAGGTTGTGACTTTGGGTGAAGAGGATCTGAGCTTCTAAAATGTCCATGGGCGTATTAAACAGATTAAATGCTCTGAGGCAGAATCTGCTTAGAGAAATATAACTGCCTGCTCCACAAGAAGCACAAAGCAGCATATGGCAGGGAAAGGTAAAAAGCAGTGCTTTTCTCCCGTAAAAGCAGATGAGACTTCTAGAGACAGATGTGTGACGGTATTCATGCAGCAGCCCTTCACCTCAGAAGACCAGGGTCCAGATCTGAGCGGGGCTTTGCGACCAGAGTGAGCTGCAAAGATGTGATCCAACCAGGAAAAGAGTCTCTTCAGGAAAGACACATTTTCCTGTAAGGGAAACCTGAAAACTTCAAGACTCAGGTTGGCCTAGGTATGCCAATGGACTCCAAAGGAAACATTCCTCTCATTTTGACATATCCAAAACAAAAATGTTACTGGATTACCAGTTCATGGAATATGTCAACAACGTGCTATAAATTAAAATTGCAGCTTTCTCCAGAATCTAATTAAATTCATCTTGGAAGCTGAGGAGAAATGCATGGGTGGGTTGTTTCTATTATTACCTTAGACTCTACTCAGCACTTAATTCCTGTGGGATAAACTGTACAGAAGGAGAAACTCCTGTAACATACAGGCTCTGTGCTTCTATGATGAAGGAAGCAGGAGTCCCTTCCTCCCTCCCAGTGATGCCTCTCACTGGTTTAGCAAGAACACAGGGCTGTCTTGTGGTTCACTGAGTGTAGCAGAGAGTTGCAGGACACCATTTTAATTAGGGTGACACAGAGCCAAACTAATCAGCCCTTCAGTTCTCTGACTGCTGACTTTTCTGCTCTCCTTTTGCGGCAGGTGCAGAGACAGTAAATCCAGAGGGGGGAAAAACAAATTTGGTATTGAAGCAACTTGGTAAATAAGATGGGGAGCAGAAATAATCTCAGGACCGTCATTCAGAGCAAATTCACTTCTACTGCCTCATTCTGCTGCTGGTGTATATTTTGTGCAGGACTTGAGTCAGGCCTGCCAGGAAAATGTTTTATCCCAGCAGGGCGCTGCTGTGTGCCTGCTGTAATCTGGTGCTGGCTGGAAGGAGGGCTTTTCTCCAGTAGCAACTGATCAGGCTTGTACCGGGGCGTGGAAGCTTCATGTGAGTGATGCAATTAATTAGAGCGGTGGAAGCAATTAATTTTTCAGTCTGCTAACCAGTTTTTGGAAAATGGTTTTGAAAACTTCCTTTTTCCCTTCAGTAATTGAAGGAACATTTTCAGTGATTTTCTGCAGCAGAGATTTGAGTCTCTTGGCAAAACAGAAAAGGAAAGAATTAATGTAATGAAACAGTTAACAAATTCAAGTTGCGCTCAGGAAAACGGTAAAATGCGATTTCAAAGGAAAACTGAGACATCCTGTTTAAAAATTAACAAAAATAAACATTCCAAGGTTTCTGCTGGGCTTGTTTTATCAGTTTGACACAAATTGAGCTTTGATCAACCCGTTTTCCAGTAAGTAGTGTGTGTGTTTGGAAGATGTGAACGTATCCTCCACTTAGTGCTCTGCCAAGGAAACCAGCGTCTGCTGCTGGAGCTCCGGCTATGAGAACATCAGTCCTCTCAATTCATCCGTGCAGCTCTGATTAACATCGCTATGGGTCCTCGTTTGAATTGAGGGCAGCGCTGGAAATTGCAGGCTATTGAAGCACAGACAAGCAAATCAGAAGCCGAAGACAGGTGACATGGAATTAAAAGAGCGAGACGAGGTGTGAGAATGGAAGCGCAGAGCAGTTGCTGGTATTGAGCTTTTCAGAAGGCTGCACTGCTGTTCCTCCTCATACTCCTCCTCAGCCCGGTTCCCCTTCGGTCTGTTATCGAGAGAGGTAGGGCAGTTTTTTGCCTGTCTGGTTTGAACTCAGCATGCCGTCTCCCATCCACATCCTGACCTTGCAGTTGTGCAAGCTAGCTGCAGATTGCCCATGCTGGGATTTGTACCTTCAAATCCAGAAAGCAAATGATTACAAACCTGCAGTCTGAATTGTTCTTTATCTCAAGTGCCAGCCAGACTTTCTCTGGCCTTGTCAATTTATTTAGATGGATTGCTCTTTTTCCCAGTGTTGGAACAGTTAGCATTTCTGTTTCTGTTTAAGCAGCTCTTTGTGATCTAATTTGTTTGGGAGCAGGTATGTGATTCTAGAATCTGCTGCCTGGAAAGCACCGTGTGTGTACGGTGTGACCTTCCACTTCATTCACTGCAAGACTGCTCTGAATTTTAAAGGTGACATTCATACTCGTCTGGTGTGACAGGCTACCTGGATGGCAAGTGGAATCAGGCCCTGTTAGGGGATATCTGCTGCTGGCTGTTCCAGCCTGCTACACAATGAACCCCATTTGCACACGTGCCCTACACAGGCACTTCCAGTGCAGTCTCTCCAGCCCCTGTAATGACTGATCACTGTTTACCTTGAGGATTGTGTCTTTGCAAGGCTGCTGTCTTTCTCTAGGATGCATGCCTGTCCGTATGCCTTACTGTTTTTTTGGAGGGCGTCATCAGCAGGAGGTAAAACACTAAAACATCAAGCATCCCATAGCACTACCCACAGCAGGCAGGTCTCAAACGCACAGGTTGAGGCCCAGAATGAAAATCCTGTCAGCATTTTGATTTGATTCTATGCTGCAGTTCAGCCCACTGGAAAGGCTGACCAGGAACCTGTAGCTTTCAGGCTTCACCCTCTCTGAACAATTGCAGAGCACTTTTGCATAGCTTATATAGAGGGATAAACTCTTCATTATTAAACTCTTCATTAAAAAGTACAGAGAAGGAAAAACCTGTAATATGTTCTTCCAGTACTTAACTACAATTCCTATTAGATTGTTCCTTATCTATGTTTTTCTGGGCTTGTCTAAGATCACAGTATCTGCTGGGTGTTTCTGTAGCTGAAGGGAACAGTTCTTATCAGCTTCCATTATCTGTGAAGCTCCCTATAAATCAGTATCAAGTCTCCTCTTCTCTAAGAAAAGCTGAGTATATAGAGCTTACCCACAGTTGTTTTACAAGACTGGTTTTTGGATAGTTTCTGCATCTCTTCAAACTTTGTAGCTAGACACTAGAACTAAAACAGTGTACTGTGTGCCTTCCTAGCATTAAGCATGGTAGTGACAAGTATCTCCCTTATACTTTATAATTATCTCCTTATTTCTCCGACAATTGCTCCACCTTTTCCTCCTGGTAGATTTGGAACTCAGCTAGTTACATTCAAGCTTCCCTCATTTCAAAGTAGCTTTCTAGGACACCAGGATACAAGTTGCACTCTTCTGAATGTTGTTCAAGTCCTTTGCTGCCAGATGTTTTATTTTGACTACAGTAAGAGGCACATCTTTCAGCTGTAAGTCTTTTACCTGTTACAGATAAATTTGCATCAGACAGTGAAAAAAATCCAACAGTCTGGGTGTCATCAATACACAGCTTTTAACTGGGATTAAAGTACAGGAAAAGAGGCCCTTCCAGATCCCAGCATCTGGCAAGGTGCTGTCTGCTTGTCCTGGTCCTGTGCAGGAACTAGAGGAGATCAGAACCAGCAGAAGTGACATTTGAATCCAAGCAGAGGTTTGAAAATGGATGTAGGGCCTGAGGATAAGAGGAGTGTTAATTCAGCTTTTGATCTGATGCAGATTGGCTGATGCCTCATCTAGGGGTCACCTTTCTCCGTGCACCCCCAAGCTTCAGCTGCAGAAATGAGCTGCGTGCATGCAAGCAGACAGACCAGGGGGCATATTTGCATGCGTGCACACGACTTGCTAGGCTGGGCCCTTTATTGAGGATATTTCCGAACAACTTCAGTAAACAAAAGCAAAAAGGAAGCCCCTAGGAAGGTGCTATCATCAATCCAAACTGGCATATGCTGTCAGGGTAGAGGACCCTTGAAAAGGCAAGAAGAGAGGATCTAATCCACACCGGTTTTGTAAGTAAATCGTTCAAACCAGCGTATACCAACACCCTGTAAATCAATGCTGGCACAGTTACCCGTGCACAGACTGTTACGAGAACACAGACACAAAAGCTGTTAAACAGAGTGCATATCCACGTCAGAAATCCTGTCCTTTGAGAAGGCATTTGCGCTCCGGTGAAAGGGCATCACTGGCAGCAACTCATCCCTTGCTGCAGTCCAGGGGAGTTCATCCCTGCAGTGCCAGGTGCACACTCGGGCCAGACAAACTCATTACGCCACATTTTCCAGCCCATTGAAAAGGCAAAGTGCTGAGCTAATATTTTGCTGCAGGCTAGAAAGTCCAGCTGGAACATGAAGTTTGCTAGCCTGCAGTTTCCAGAAAGTTAGGGCTAGAAGGGCACAGCCAAATAAGATGGTAGCTGCGTGTCTGAGGGCTCTCACTTGGGCCAGCATGTAAAGTCCTTCTGTCCCTTCTTCGTAAAGAGATTTCATTTCAGCTAGAAAAAATGTTTGACTTCAGAGCAAACAAGATGCATGAGACATAGGAGAAAAAGATCTCTCTAGAGAGTAGCTGGAGACTTAGGAGACTTCGGTGAACTTGCATTTTTGAGGGGTACCTTTGCAAACACAAGAATTATGGTCTTTGTTTTTCTGCTCTTTTTCTATGAATCGAAGTTTAGATGCCAAGTGAGAAACTTGTGGGTTCATAAGCTTTGCTGCCAGTCTGCCCCACTCCTCTAAACTGACTCCGCTGTCTAACTAAGACTGTGTTCTCTGGGATCTCAAAGTCTGCTGATCATACCACAAAAGCAGAAGATATAATGTTTATCATCTTGTTGCTGGAGCACAGAGACTGTACCCAGATCCCATAATGACAGTGAAGACGGTGCCAACAATTTGAGGAAGGTCTGGCAGGAAGCCTCCCCTGCTTTGACATATGAGAATGACTCTTTCTCTCTTCACTTTCTCTACAGGTAAGAAAAATTCCATTCTGCTGCATAAAGTCCAGCATGACCTCAATTCGGGGGTTTTCAACTACCAAGAGAATGAGATCATCCAGCAGATCGTGCAGCACGACAGGGAGATGGCACACTGTGCTCACAACGTCCAGGCTGCTGCTGCCGCCGCCGCCGCCGCTGCATCCACCCCCACCCCCGTCATTTGGACCCCGCTCATCCAGGCCCCCCTGCAAGCCGCAGCCGCCACCACTTCTGTTGCTATAGCCCTGACCCACCACCCGCGCCTCCCGACAGCCATCTTCCGTCCCCCGGTGTCCGTCTTGGGTTCCTTGGGACAGCAGTCCAGCCAGACCCCAAGACAGCTGAAAAGGCTTCAGTCCCTGATTCCGTCGACCGGACCTTCTGCTGTTGGCTCTCCCTCCAGCACCCCTTCCCAGCTGCACACCCCAGGAGCAGAAACCCCTTCGTCCTCTTCCTACCACATCCAGCAGCTCGCAGGGTATTCGGCCGCTGCCGGCTTGGGGCAGTTCCAGGTGGGATCCCCTCCTGCGGGCTCTGGGCAGCAGGGACTGAGCGGTGCGTCCTCAGCGGGGCTGAGCCAGCTCCAGCAAGCACCTTCTGGGTCACCCCTAGGGACAGCTCAGCCCCTGCAGCAGCAGCAGCTGCAGCGGCAGCCCTCCCTTTCCAGCAGTGGATTTGGGCACTTCCAGCAGGCCGCAGCGAGCTCTCCATCAACATCACTCACCCAGCTCTCATCGAATTCCCCCCCCAGCCTCCTCAACCAGTTCCAGCCCGCCACAAGACCGCTGCAGGGGGGACAGTTACAGCAGCTCTCGGGCAGTGGAACTTTGGGGGGAATTAATCACTTCCAGCCCCCTCCTTCTTCCAACTCTCCATCCTCCAGCCTAAGCCAGCTGGCACAGGCCTCTGGTGGGCCGTCCTCGGGCCTTTGCCAAACACAGCCAAGTGCATTAGGATCTTTAACTGGAACGATAGCCCAGCTCCACCAAGAACGATCCCCTTTTGCCTCCGTGTCTCCTCTACAGCAGTCTGGCGTCGCCTCTCCCTGTTACACCCCTTCTGGCCTTAGTCCTCCTACTCAGAGCCCAGTGGCAACAAGAACTTTTCAATGCGGCCCGCTCGGGGCCTCGGGCTCTCACGGCTCTCTGCTCCTGCCTCAGACCGCCAGCCCACCTCCGCAGATCCTGCAGTCCAAGAGCACGCCGCCCGTGCCACCGGGACGCTTGAACCAGGACATCAAGTTGATTTCTGCTTCCCAGCCATCCTTGCCCCAAGAGCTGGCTCAGACACTGAGCCAAAGTTCTCATTCCTCTAGAGAATCTGTTTCCAGCTTCTCTCCTTTTCCCGGAGGAGGGACTGGACTTCTCGGGAAGCCTTGTAGCTCAATTCCTGGGCGTGTGACTTTACCACGTCAGATGTCCTCAGGTTCTTTACCGCATCCGCTGGTGTTTGGGGCCAGCGCTGCAGGCACCGCTTCTCTGACTGCTGGTGGGCGGAAAGAGTCCATAGTGCTCACAGGGGATCTGGAGCCTGTCAGATCCAAACTGCCCTCCAATTTGTGAGGACTCCTTCTGAGAGCTGGTAATGTCAGCCATGCAGTTTGGTTCCTGATTAGACTTTCATGAATCATTTTTTACCTTTTTTATTTTTCCCTCTTTTTTTTTTCCCCCCTCCATTTCTTTTGTTTAGGTTTAACTGTGATTAGAAACAAACAAACAAAAAAAAACACACGGAAAAATGACAAAAAAAGAAGATAACCAGGTATTCTTAGAGCTATAGATTTTTGGTCACTTGATTTTATAGAATATTTTAATACATGGAACAAAAGGATACGAGCAAATTTAATCCAACGAGGTAACGCACAGACAGGGCGTGTGCCTGAGCTGGAACATGTGAATGATCAGCCATAGAAGCCACCAAAAAAGGTTTTCCTGTTGAGACAGTGATTCAAGGTTGATGTGGGCCGTAGGAGGGAACATCAGGCCGGACCATAGCGGGTGTTTTTGGAACAGTTCTGGTTGGCCACCAGCTGTGGGGGGACTCAGATGGCTCAGTGTGTGCATCGGGAAGTGTCACCTCCTCAGGTTTCTCCTGCGATCAGCAGGTTGCAGAGAAAGCAAGAAGAGGGGTGAGTTTTGTTAACGCAGTCCCCTCTAGGAATTTCAGACGGGCTGAGTTTTTGTTTGGACTCCATCTGAAGAAGATAAAGATAACCAGGAGATGGACGGACTTGACTTCAGATGCTTGTCTCATTCCGCTGATGCTCTAATGTGGGTTGTGGGAGAAGTCCTGTCTCTGCCATCACACCAGGCAGCTGGCCTCAGCAGAACAGCCCCAGCCTCAGCCTCTCTGTGGCTGGAAGCGTGCGTGTTGCCTTCCAGGTTGGGGCATGCAAAGCAAGGGGAGGGATGAAGAGAGAGACAGCACTTTAACCTTCCCTCTCTCAGTTTTAATGTCTCAGTGTCCATAGGCTGACTGCTTTGAAGAGAACTGGGTAGGGTAAGATTGCAAGGTGGTCTGCAGTCACCCCAGTCCTCTTCTTCCTTAGCCCAGGGGAGTTTAAGCTTGGAGGCACTGAGGGCAGTACGAGCGCCCAGCCAAGAATCCTCCAGATTTGCAAATATGTTTGTACCATTAAAACAGATTAAACCAGAAATCTGGCCAGCCATGGTCCATGCTTCTCCTCTGACGGGGGAACTGAAATCTTTTGCTTGATTTCACCAGCAATAACAGCCTGCACCTGATTGGCGTTGGTCTCACCTTGCAGTTGCAGCATCACTGGACACATCTGGGGGCTGGCAGGCACCTTGAGCTGGAACTTTTGGGCTCCCCTGATTTAAGGCAGTCAAAACGGGTTGAAGACAGGAAGGTGCCTTTGGGTGCACGCAGCAGTGAGAAGCTACAGCCTTTACCTCTAGAGCAAATGTCTCCTTTTCTCTCTTTTTATTTTCCTTTCAATTCTTTCTTTCTCTTTTTCCCAAGGCCAAGAGGTGTCTCCAGCCGCCTCACTGTAAACAGTCAGGTGCTCAACTTTTCTAACACTTGTTAGAAACACTTGTCCAGCTCCACTTTGTTCCCAGCTATCTTGGAGTCCCTCCAGCCCACAGAGGGAAAGCAGACCTTCCTGCAGCAGTGCCAAAAAACTTAGTATACCACAGTAACGATACAGGCCCATACAACCCCTCATCTTACCTCCTCTCCCCAAAAACACTGGCTGGCAGTTGATTTTTATACCGAATTGTTTGCAAAACTCTTGACACGTGCCTGTATCTTGAATGTTGCTGCAGGCATTACTGGGCACTCCTGCTTCAACGTGCTTTGGTGGCTCAGAATTCAGATGTAATCAGCTTTGGTCTTCCTTAAAGGGTCAGGGGAACTCTAGAAATGTTTTTTTCTACTAGCTACATACAACTACGTATGTGTGAGTGTGTGTGGCGGGAGGGGTGTGTGTGTGTTTGTGTGTGTGTATAGATTTTTATATATATATCTATATATACACACATGCTTTTATATATATGTAGTGTACAGTCATACACATATGTAGTCTATTTATGCACATGTGTAAGCACGCACACACACACACACACATTTATATATATATATATATATATCCTAGTTTTAAAATACATGTCCGTTTCGACCCTCCTGTAGGACTGATTGGCAGGTGATAATTATAACACGTAGATCCTGCTTTTCCAAAATATGTACAGGTTCACCTTGAAAGAGAATCAAATTGACGGAATCGAAGCAGACTCACAGACCCTCTCATAATTTCAGAGGTATGAGTTCCTAGAGGAAGACTCACAGTATCCTTTTAAGTATTCTGTTTACTTTAACAACCTTTTTCCCCATATGCTAGAGGGCCCCCTAGAACGAACATCTCGAGAGGTTGGGAGCTGAGCTGTTTGGGTCTGGGGAATCTAGTACAAGCGAGTGGGAAAGGTCTTCAGTCCAGCAATGCCAAGCCCTCATGGATGACTGTCCTGTGACTGCTGCATAGGTACTTGAATCTCAACAACCCCTGTGGACACTCAGACAAATGGAGGGGCACAGAAACACCCTGAGGGCTGTCTCTGGTAGCCGTGCGTTCCATCCACCAGTCTGGTGAACATCCTTTGTTCAGTTGGGTTCCTTTGCTTGAATTTTCACGGGGGTATTGTTTGATTTTCCAGTTCTTAGTGGTGCAGTAGCCAATATTGAGTTACTCCGACTGGACCCCAGTCAACACTAGGCTTGTCTCAGTAGGTGGAACTATATTAATTATTATTGTTATTTTTTGTTTTATTTTGGGGGGGGGAGGAGAGGGAGGGAAGAGTTCAAGGGGTGGGGTTTGCAATATAAAACACAATAAAAACCTTAGTAAATAAAAAAGTAAAAAACCCATCTCTGACTTGCTGTCTGCTTTAAGTGTGGAAATTGAGGCAATATAAGACAAGGTTTAAAGAAGAAGAAAGCCTTGCCTGGAATTTCAGCCCTCTCCATGCTATTGGAGAGAGACCAAGGGATTGTCTCACTTCCTGCCTGTGTTTTCCTGATGTTTTCACAACTTCAGTGGTGTTTACCTGCTGCCACCTCTCCACCTCAGGCGTTCCTGTACAAAGTGTATGTTAAGCCATTGACTGTAACATTTCTAAGCTTTTTAACGTGTGAGGGAGAAACCTGGCAGTTGTTTTGCTAAACATGTATGAAATTCTTTCACATTACTGACAGATCTGGAATCTCTGGCTGATTTTGTGATCCCTAGAGAAGAGCTTAAGGAGCTTTACTGCAGCATGCAGAAGTGAACAGCTTGGAATAGGGACTATCACAGGAAGCAGACAAAGAACTGGATAAAGAAAGTACCGTTTCCAGGTCTCAAGCTATGCTGGATGATGATGCCAGGGTCAGGACCTGAGGTATTTTTGGAAGGTAAAACTAGCCCCAACCCTTAGCTTTCATCGAGATCCGTTTTGAGTCTTTGTCCAAACCCAGTGTAGAAAATGTGCACAGAATTGGTTCTGTGGGTCAGTAACTCACACCAGAGCTGCATGGCCTCATGCCCTTTCTTCACTGCCAAGAAAACATGCAGCAAAGCAGCCCAGCTGCTGGAGTCTGCCCTACAGCCCATGGCACTGAATTGCAGCTGGACATCATGCTCCCTGCACCCTTCCAATAAGCTCACACTCATTTTACCTTCTCTAAAATCTCATTTCCTTGGTACCTTCTCATCCAATGGTTGTGTTTAGCCCAAAGGCTGTAAATGAAGTCAATGTTTTGCAGAGAAGGATGCTCAGACACTCACACTCCCACTGATGTGGTGCAGCAAAGGCACAGTCAAAGCAGGATGCTCCTTTCTCCTCTCCCCTCTTGCATCTGGTACAGGAAAATTGGAGACCCTGTTGGTCTCCCTCTATCAATCCTCTGACCTTGTCTGCCTGTAATTGAGCAGTGCTGGTGAAGAAAGGGCCAACCAAACATTTTCATCAGAAAATGCCATTATGCCATTCCCTTGAAACCAGATGGCTCTACCCCAGAAGGACACTTGTCCTGGAGTTGCACTGAATGAAGTGGAGCCAGTGAAATACTTTGTTTTGCCTTTCTCCTGAGAGCAGAGCAAGTCACATTAACACAGTAGCATCATGGTCCTCACAAAAAGTCAAACACTTGAGGTGTCAGTGACATGGCTTGGCTAATGAGGCTGATGTTTGCCTCAAGCAAACACAGGTAGTAGCCATGTCATTGCTCCTGGCCAGTGTGGGTGACAATGGGTGATGTGGATGGATCAGACAGCTTTTCCCTGAACAAAGCCTGGTTCCACTGTCCATAGAGATTTTAGAATCCTAAGTTGTTGAACAGCACACTTGGAAGGGCTTGACTGGTTTAGCATTTGCACTGATGCCTCCTCATCTTACTGACAGGACTCAAGACCGCACTGGGATTTCATGGTATGCACTGGCTGTCAGGAACAAACTGTTCAGGTAGCAGAGCCAAGTCACCCTTCTACCAACAGGGCAGTCTCTCCACCTCCCGTTCACTGCTACCTCCATTGCAGTGCCTTGTGAAGACCCAGCCCGATGGCATGGGGGCTTAGTGCAGGAGATGACAGGATCTCCATCTCTTGAGGTTTCTCCTTTTTCCCAGTAGCAGTTTGTCCAGGGCTGTGGCTGGGAATTTCAGCCTTGTCCCACAAACTGTCCCAGGCAGGCTGCCTGCCCCACTTACCCTTCTTCCTGGGGAACAGCAGGCAGTCACTGGTTATGGGACAGAGGCGAGGGATCCCAAATTTATACCTTTTTAACCCCAGGAGAGATAATAAGGACAATGGGAAGATTAGAGCAGACCTTTTCCCAACAGTGCTTTCCTTCCTTGGGATTATCAGTGCCTTTGCACCAGCCAGCCTTGGCCAGGGAGAACAGTGATGCCAAAGCTGCACTGAGAAGCAGGCTGAGGCTCAGCACATGGAAATGAGGTTTCTCTTCCTCTTTGCAAGCTTTTTGCTAGCTGTTCATACCAGTGAGGTGATGAGGTTTGTTGAGCACAAAAAGGTGGACACCAACCTAACAGGACCTCGGCAGACCTCTTTACTCAGCACTGTCCTCCAGCCACAACCATTGCAGGAGAACCCCTATCTCAAGAAATGTGTCTCCAGGAAGCCTGGAGATGGGGTTGTGCAGCAAACACCTGAGTACTTTTTTCACTCTCTGGTGCTGAAGTGCTGGGGACCTTCCTTGGCCCAAAAGGCTGACCAGGAGTTTCTGCTTCCCAAAGGTGAGGGCAGTGTTGCAGCTTCACCACTGCTGAGCTGGAGACAGCGGCTGCTGGCACCAGTGTGGGCCCAGCTCCTGATGAGACAGGAGCATCCCCCTTGAAGGTAATATCCCCCTGCCCAGCACTGCTGGGTAGCAGCCACCTCTCCAAGCCCTTGATAGGTTCACCCTAGGGGGGTGAAAGAGGCTAAGCCCTGGCAGGACACTCTATGCCAGGCTGTGGGGCACTGCTGCAGAAGGTGGGGTGGCTGTTCCTTGGCTGCATCTCCCATGGAGACTGAAGCCAAACAAAGCCCTGCCAAGTTGGACCAAGGTGGAGAAGCTGGGACACACCAAGGTCCTGGCCTCAAGCCCCAGCTGAGCACCACTTCTTTTTGCTGGGGATTTGCTTGCTGGTGCAACTTCACACAGACCCTTGGTGCTTGGTACGACACCTTCACACAAATCCCCTCCTACCTGCTGTCTTTTTCCCTGCTGGTGAAAAAGAAGAGGAATTTTCACCCATGTATAATACTGTAGTGGAAATGCTGAGTCACGGCCTGAAGCAGTGATTGAGCACGTGGTGGGAAGGCAGGGCCAACCCAGGGGAGCACGGGTGCATGCAATGCCCCTGAGTGACTGGAAGGGGTGGCTCCACCCCTTCCTGACTTCATTTAAGGGTTGGCAGTGGCAGAGAGGGTATATCTTGCTGGAGATCCCTGCCTGCTTGGGATCTTCTAAAGGTAGGCAGCTCTTTTCCTTCATTTCTGCATCTGTGGCTGCTGCATTTGAGCTTGTTCTTGTTTGCTGAAGTCAAATACTTTGCTACCCTGCTATTATCATCCCATTGTAGCATTATAAATACACATGTTGGTTTTAGGCCTTTAAAATAATTCCTTTCTTTTGCTTATGAGTTCCAGCACACTGAATGTGTGCCTAAGCCCTACTTTTGTCTTAGGTCACGGGTGTCCAGCCTTGGTTTGCCCAGGCTGTGTGTATGTAGGTCACTCCAAAAGTAATGCCTCCTATTTATTTCCATGGAAATGGCAACAGATACACAAATAACACAATAAAGCTATTTGATCAAGCAGATTCTCAGCTACATAGCACTATGTGTCAACACAGTCACCACCACTAGCTGTGCCTTTTTGCCAGCAACGAACAAGAGCTGTATGCTGCACTCATAAACATTTGTGCCCGTGGAGGTGACCCACTGTCACTGTTGCACCACCCACTGCCTCAGTGTCTGACATCCACCGTTTGGTCTCCACAAACAATCAGCAAGTGCTGATGAATGTCAATGGGTGCCATTTTTTTCTGCATAGAGGAATTCAGTGACACACCCTTGCTCTATCTGCACTTCCATGTCGGATGCCAGTCTGTCAGTGTCTCTCTGCTGCCATCTGTCCCACAGCAACAACATGGAATGGGACGTTGGTGCAAAGGTTCAACCTGCACTGCCATACCACCAACATCCACCTCTGACATCATGGGCCAACATCATTAAACAGGAGGCATTACTTTTGGAGCAGCCCTCTTTAAATATATACTATATACTTAAAGTAACAAAACTTAATTTTTAATGGTTTTTTAATTAAAATATATGAAAAAGAGTAACAAAAGCATAAAGCGAGTGGGAAATTTGACTTTGTTTTTGTGGAATTAATGCATCAGCCTGTTTCAGTGGCAGTGTTTGCAGTTCTCAGTGAGTTCTCAAAGTGCTCAGTAGATACTTTCTATGAAATCATACACTTCCTATACTTCATCCTTCAAAACAGCTGTTTGCACACATATGTAATGCGACAAAGTGATGACATGGGTAAGGAGTGCTGGGCCGCATGTGGGCTGTGGGTTGGCCATGCCTGCATTAGGTGGTGATACTCATGGAGCTGAGTATGGTCCAATCGACCTGTGGCAAAGAGGAAAAATCCTAACTAGGTTCTGCCACTTGCATTTGCAGGAAGGTTGATTGATTTTTACTCTTTAAGGAGTTATTGCAAACCAGCTGCCTTTCAGCCTCCAGCTACCAGCTGACCCTAATCACTAGCAATGACTGTTCTGCTCAGGTCCACCTGTGAGCCAGAACTCGATTAGAAAAGACATGGACTGAAATCTCCCAGAAGATGTGGCTGCTCTTTTGTGTCAGTGGAGGAGAAGCAACAGCTTGATGGGTTGGAGTGGGAGCCCAGCAAATGGCAGACCTCCATAGGACTTCCCTAGTGACCTCTTGTGCCTGCCTGGCCGACTGCCCTCCCATGACCCACCCCCCAGCATAGGCAGCCTGGCTATGTGTGCCCTAGAGGGAGGAATACCTGAAGCTGCTGGGCTGTGCTGGGCAGGAAGATGTTAACAGCATCTCAACACCTTCTTGGTTCTGAGAAGCTGCTCTCTATGGCTGTGCTGCAAATTAGACAGCTCTTCTGTGTCATTCCTTCCCTCCTCCTCCCCCTTCTGTTTTTTATACACCTGCTTTCTTCAGCTGTGATGGGAATGGCTGGGGCTCGCCCACACTCGGCTCTTCCCCTCCAGCTCCATGGCATGCAGAGTCAGTGTGGGTGGCTAACAGCAGGTCACAGCCAGGGTCCTCCCCAGGCCTGCTGCTGGCTCCCCACTGCCCCGTCCACCCACAACAATCTCCTGCTGTGGCCAAGGGATGCTGTCAGCTCTGTCCCTGTGCACACCCATCACTGTCAGCTCCTCTCTGCAGAGGCTGGGGATGCATGCTGCTGGCCTGAGCCACGTCTGCAGCTCCTGACAGTGCTGCCAGGCAGGATGGTGTCCCTGATGGGTTATTAACCTTTTCCATGCTGCTGCAGGCTGCTCTTGCAACTCATTCAGGTCAGTATAAGACTGCTCCAAAAGAGGGTGTGGTGGCTAAGAGATGCTTTGGAAAGATGCTCAACCTGCAGCTTTTAATCTTCTCTACAAAGAAGGCTTGAGAGTGAGCATAACCTCAGAGAAACATGTGGTGGGCATGAATGGGAGATGCAGATGGCCCAGAGGTCAACAGAGGGACTTGATACTGGTGCATGGACACATGGCACACACACGGTTTTCCTCCTCCAGTAAAACCACCTTACAGGGTTTGGTTCAAGTAGTGTGAACCAGTCCTGGGAAGTCAAGCTCCCTGAAAGCCCAGGACATACAAGCACTGAGAACACAGCATCCACCTCTACTTACCTCTATTTTGGTGTAATGCAATTGTTTGCTTGCTGGGTTTTCCTCTGTCTCAGTGCCTAAACCAGCTCTGCTGCTTCTGCCCCAACCTTCATCACATTGGAACTCCTTGCTGGCTTACAGGATAATGCTTTGCAACTGGGAAGGGCCCTGGTGTGGTGAGGGAGATGAGAAACACCTGGGGAGCCTGGAGGAGGGGCTGGAGCCTACTCCTCACAGACCTGGCAAGGTAAGGTCAGTGGGGAGATTTGGGGGTGGTTATCCAGGTAAAAAACACCTTTTGGGGGTGCTAATTCTTGTTATGAGCAACTGTGGGGTAGAGAGTGAGCCCTGGCTGTGCTCAGGAGGAGGCCCTGAGGATGTGGTTGGACTGAGAGTCTGGGAGGTGCCCACAGAACACTGGCAGCTGCATGGCTGTCCTTGAGGTCCCTCTATTCTAGCAGGCCTGGGGCTCAGGTTGTGTGGCAGGTGCTGGTTGTACTCCAGGGTTTTCCTTTCCAATCTGATAGCAGTCTTGGGGGCAGCTAAGATGGTCTCAGTTCAGCAAGCCACGAGCTACTGAGCACACTACAGCATTTACAGCACAAGAGATGGGTGGAAATGCTACAGGCTCTGTATCAGCCAGGCTGGGAAGAAGCACGCTGGGTGTCTGAGGGCAAGGAAGGCTAGCAAATGCTGTAGGAGCTTGGGGGGGAATCAGCCTTGGGAGCACCTGTGGCTGGGTCACTCTGGCATGGGGATATTGGAAGGGCTGTAGGGTGAGGCAGATGCCTTAACTGGAGCGGGCAGAAGGGAAGGGAGGAGCCCAGATGAGATGGTCCTACTGCCCAGGCTGGACAGGGCTGAGAGCCTTCTGGAGGGCAGCAGAGACACCCCCACAGCAGGAAACATAGGAGCAGCCCTTGGGGCTGAGCAGTGCTGGCAGACAGTTGGGATCTGGATGAGGCGCAGAGCTCCCAGGGAAGGTTTCACTGGCAGCTCCTCAGTGCAGATTTATTTATTTTGGTCACGAGGCTCCAAGCCCTGGCTGCAGACAGGAGATGGATGGGAGCAGAGCGTGACCGGGGCTCTGCCTCACAGCAGCTGCGGGGAAAGCCCTGTGCGAGAGAGAGAGAGAGAGAGAGAGGCAGGGAAGCCGCCTCCGCAGCAGCAGCACAGAGGTTGGCCAAATGAAGTGGATGCTGTTCCCATGGAGACAGTGCCAACGGAGGAGAAATGGGGCCTGGTGTGCTCCTCAGGCACAAGGAGGCTGGGATGTGGGGTCTGGGAGGATGCTGGGTGGGATGGAGCTGTCAGGCATGCAGCCACCCCCTGGGGGAATCCTCTCACTCTCTCTGTGGGTGGGGGTCCTAAATGGGGGGCCCCAAGTCAGGTCATGGCTTTCCAGAACACATCTGAACATCCCAGCTCTGCCAGCCAGGAACGGTGATGGGGCTCATGGTGGGGTTACTCTTTCTTCCCTCTCAGGTTGGAAGCCCAGAACGGAGCACATTACCCCATTGTCATGGAATGGTGGAAGTACAGAAGCTGTTAGCCTAGACTGAACAAAAGGAAACAGGGACACAGCAAAACCTTCAGTGGGTGCTTTTTCCTCTTCTGGAACCTGCTAAGGGTGAGTACTACCCATTTGAATTAAGTTAATGTGATGAATCTATTGCTATGCTTGCAGCACATCTCATGTAATTCTCCCAGCCTTTGTGGGGGTGCTGAAGGATGTTTTAACCAGGGCTGGCACAGGTTTGCAGGGTCTGAAGGTAATCAGTCCTCTGGGATTTGGTAGCTGGCTGAGACAGCTGGGCTGGGGAGCAGCATTTCCTTATAAGAAAGCACCAAGGAAAATCAGTGTTTGCGTTCAAGCTCTGTGACAACCAGCTGTCTTGGCTACATCCTTGTGGAGAATCACAGAATCACAAGGTTGGAAACGACCTGCAAGATCATCTAGTCCAACCGCTTTCCTGTCCCCATTGCTACCACAAGCTACTAAACAATATCTCGTAGCTCCTCATCCAGGAGCCTCTTGAACACTGCCAGGGATGGCAACTCCACCACCTCCCTGGGCAGCCATTGCAGTGCCTGACCACCCTCTGAGAGAAAAGGTCTGAGAGGAAGGTCTGGAGGAGAATCAGCATGTGCTAGAAAAGCGCTTTGTGGGAGGGGTATCCCAGGAAAGAAGGGTGGGACAATGGGAGAACTGAAACTAATTCTACCCTGAGCTGAATCCTTCTTTGCTCCACCTTGCTGGCTGTGGGTTCATCTCCCCCACAAGCTACTGATAGCTTTCAGGTTGTTCTTGCCTGCAGAAAGCAAGTGTACAATCCGGATCTGCGGGTGTTTGCTTCTGCCACCTCTTTAACCTCTTGTTCTCATTTTCTACCCTCATGCCTGCCAAGGGGTTTTGCCCTCTGTTCCTGCCTGCTCCCTCTGGTGCTGTCTGCCCTGCACCTTTTCCTGTGTGCTTTTGGGGGATTGTCCCCTTGACTCCCAGGGCACCCATCACACTGTGGAGCTGGCAGGCCTCTTGGAGGCAGCTGTGCGTTGTTTGCTTACAGAGGCACACCTCAGAGCACCAGCTGGCTTTTTTTTCCCTCCCACAGTTGCACTTCCAGTGTGTGGTAAGGGCAGCCATAACCTGGCTGAAGCCTGGACTAGGAAAGAAGCTGTATTGGTTTCTCATTTTTTGGCAAAGACAAATGAGCTAAAATCATGTCATAACTTCATAGGAACGTCTTATTTGAGATGAGCAGTGATTTGCTGTTAAACCCAGTCTCGATTCTGTCTCGAGATAGGAAGCTGCTCTTACTGGGAAAAGCCTGCAGGCGTTGTACCAATTTATCTAAGGTGCTGGAGCTGCTGTAAGTCAAACCTTTATGCCTATGCTGGAAGCATAAATGCTATTAAGGAAGGACACAGTGAGGCATGAATAAAAATTAGTTTGCTGCATGAGTCCATTACTATGCTGCCGCTGCTAACAAAAGAGTCACTAATGTCAGTCTCCCTAACAGGCTGAAGAGAAACAAATTAATCTTTTCCAGGTAGATGCAAAAATGGTGCAGGTTGGGGATTGCGTTGCCGTTCTGCTTACCAGCAAGGCGTCGCTGCCATCTAGTGACCCTGCCGTGCACTGCCAGCGCTGCACAAGGGTGAAAGTTACAGCTGCTTGTACTTCTGCCTGGCCTAAAATGGGCTACCTGTCCCTCACCAGCACCATTTTGTCTGGCTTGACCTGCAAAGCACGTACCAGAGCAAACTGTGCGTGCTGCCCGAGCAGGAATTACTTTCACTTGAGGTTAGTAAGCAGAGTTTGTATCTCTGCAGTACTGCCTGCCCATGGCCTGCATCTCTGCTGTGCCTTGATGCTCCCAACCCAATCTCTAACATCTCCCCGATTTCCTCACTCCTTTACATGTACCCCATCATTATGGCATGGCTGAGGAATCTCTGTCCGGTTGCAGGGTCATGCAATCCTGAGACCTCAGTGTGCTTCTCTCACTGTAACTTTGCAAGAACTCAACTAGCAAAATAAGGAGAGGAGGGAGCAGGGGTGCAAAGCAGTGCAGTAAATTGTATCCCTGTTTGCAGAGGTTGGGATGAGGAAGGGTCTGATGCCCTCAGGAACATGGGGCACAAGGAAATGGGGCAGCTGGCTGCCTTGCCAGCAGCCTGGATTAAGCATGAAGGTAACAGTAAGGATATGGCAGCATTTTGGGGGCTATATTTGAAGATTTATAGTATCACTTCTCTGGGGTTTGCTGTCTTATTCAGGCCGTTTGTTCTCTGAAATGTACTTCCACTGACTTGAAATCCTTTCTTCTGCTGCTTGCCTGTTAGGGGGGTACTGTTGCTATTGAGCTTTTGGACTTAGTGCTTTCTCAGGGCCTGTGTGTGTGCGGGGGGGAATGGTGTCCTCCTGCTCCTCTGGAGGAGGCAGCTTGATGAAACACAACAAACAGTGCGAGCACTGATCACCGAGCTGATGAAGGGACGTAGAGGAGTGGCTGAGAAGAGAAACTCTCCAAACAGACCAGATTTTGATTGGATTAAAAAAAGTGTATTGGTTGTCCAATACAAAATAATAAACATGAAGTTATTAAAAAAAGCCATAGAGTATACAGCAAATACTACAGAAAAGCAAAAAAAAATTGTACAGAAAGGTAGATGTCTACAGCAGTCCTTAAAATTATTCTACATGAGAATCATAAAACAATATACAGGTTTGCTTTTTCCCCAAATCTCTCTGAGGGAAGCTGCCACTCAACAGCTCGACTATGACACTACAAGGATACACAATGTCCAAATTTAAAATCACAGGATATGTAAGAAAACGTAGCATTAAAATGTGAAAAAGTGCAATACAGATTGTACACTGAATTGAATAAATGTTTTCTTTTAGTTTAACCTTAAAAAACCAACTTTGAACAGTTGTTTTATCATTAAAAATATTCCCCCTCCCCGAATTCAATGACAATATTAACATTCATGGTGTTATACATAAGTAATATTCACAAAGACCCACCAGCTAAGAATACTGTGTGTGTAAGATGGTATTTCTTTGGGTATAGGTAAAAAATAGGCGAAGGAAAACATCCACCCTTCCTTTCAGGACAAGGTATGTTGTTCTGTTATTTAAATACATATTCTGTGGCTTATTTTGCCCTGAATTGTATTGATTAAAAGTCCAAACATCAGTTTTCCAGGTGGCCCACGGTGCTCCAATTCATTGATTGATTTCCTCCCTTCCCTCAAATAATAAATAAACCCAGCAACTGTGCTAAAAATGACAATACAAAGAGTCCAGGCAAAGAAAGGAAGTAAAACCACCGCCCAAGGCCTGCTGCTCTCTGGGACCCTTCATTGGCTCTCCTTTCCTCAGTGACGGGCACCAAGAATACTGGCCTGGAGCTTTAGTTAGTTAGAAGGATACAAGGGGTGGGAAGCAATCAGGGGGTTGTTTGTTTGTCCTGTTAGATCTTGAACAAACAGCTCATTCTGTTCCAACAGGTGCAGTGGGTTAGCCTGGGAGCAGAGGGCTCTGGAAGCGCCCTGCCTTTGTGTGCCTGCTGGTACCTGCACTCCCTCTATTGCTAATGCTGAGCTTCCAAGAGAAACCCAACAGCTTCTCCCTGTCAGTAAGTTCTGGGTTTCCTTTCATCTTCAAAGTGAAAACGCATACACGGTTCCCGGGCAGATGAGTTTTGTTTCTCTGATTTTTCTTACTAAGATACAGTCCCTCCTTTTATGCCATTCTTCCTCAGACTGTGGCAGAGCCAAGCAATCATATACATAAGGAGAAAATAGATAAAGCTTTTCCTTCCCCTCACAATGGATTTCCCTTTCGATTTTCCTTCCTTTCTAGACAGAAACACGAGCAGCACCTGAGTCGCTAACACTGGTTTTCTTTTCCAATGGTTCAAAGAGTGTAGAAAGAAATAAATACTTTTTGCCTTGCTTACATCTCTCAAGAATCCTTAAGAGAGGGCTTCTTGTTTAAAGGGCCTGGGATGGACAAACTGCACTGGGGTTGGACTTGCTGCTGAAGGGTCCTGTGGACACGTTGTAAGGTAAGATGGAAAATACCCTTTGGTTTAGGAGAGGCCCAGGCAGCTCCCAGCACCCGCAGAGCTGCTCTCTTTAACCTAACAACACCAAAACAAGCAGTAGTGTCATCTAAGTGTAAGGAACCCTACTTTACAGGAGGAAATCTTTTTAATGTTTCTAAATGAGACTCACACTGCAATTCAGTAACCAGAGACACAGTATGCTGGAGTTACAAGGAAGGACGTTACAGAAGATGCTTTCATTTTCTTCAGTCTTTCGAGTCAGTGTAGAAAGACAGGAAAACAACAATAATGAAACCTCCCCCTGGATTCCCTCCCCATCTACTTTTCCCCACTCAAAATATTGAAACTGCACAAAAAGCAACAAACAAGCCTTTCAAATTACATTTCAATTCAAACAGACTGGTAATCTCACAGTGATGAGAGGAGAAAGTCAGGCTTTTAATAATTATAATATAAAAATAATAATAAAAAAAAGCTTACAAATAACAGTGCAGCATCCCAAAAGGCCATGGATTAACTGCCAGAAGGGGACATAATTATATGCAGAATAAAAAACAAAACAGAACAACCCACGCTGGCAATGAATTTTCATACACAATAGAACAAGCAGTCAAATGTCAGTCTAGGCTGTGGAAAACAACAGTTTTGCCTTTCTTTTTTTTTTTTTTGATTACATTATTTTTTCTTTTTTATTAAAAAAAAAAAAGAAGAAGATAAAATAAAAACACAAACTTGTACATAAATGCGAATGTCCGACACTGAAAAGGCAGGGCAATCAATCACACCACTGAGACAAAACCTGACCAGAAAAAAAACCTCAAGTCCACTCTCTTTCCTTTTGTCTGGATGCTCGATTTCAGCCTGCTGTGTCCCATCCTGCATGGACTCAGCAGGTGAACGGAACTCAACTTGGTGTGACTTTGTTACAGGATGATGGCCGGGAAGGTCGTCCCTCTTTGACCACCAATTGGTTCCTCTGCCTCCTGGGGATGCTCTCAATGTGCTGTCCCTCTTCTTCTGTATTTTTTTTACTGTACAATTCCTTGTGTTCCAAGGCTGAGTCCCAAGACTTGTGAAACAATCTGGAGTCATGTCCTGGTGAAGGTGGTCATGCTGTAGTGATGGCATTAAGGTCCTTCATGAGTCCTTCCAGGTGGGCCATCTCTTTGGTCAGCTCATCTGGTTCATAGCTCTGTGGGAGATGGAAAGGGTTACTGCCAGGGCTTTGCCTCCTTTGGCATAAGGAACAGCAAGAAGTGCTCAGTGATGCTGGGGGAGATCGTGGCTCTGACTCACGGATAAGAAGATTTATTGCATTACAGGAATTAATACCTTGGAACAACACTCAAATCTTAAATGCACCTTTTTGCAGTAGTGATTCATAGTTTCACTGATTTTGAGACGGTGATCATTTTGTCTGTTTTCCAGGTATCAATTCCTGCTTCAAGGCAATGGCTGCATGTGTACCCAAGTAGGCTATTTGAAAACAACATCCCAGCTTAACTGAAAAATGGCTGAAAGAATCACAGTGTAGAATTCTTTTTATGCTTGCTAATAGATGGCACTCCATGTTGAGCCTCAACTGTTTAGCTCCAGCTATACTGAGCAGCTCTCCTAACTTTATTATCAAAGAAAGATACTATAACCAGTGCATCTCAAAGCCTTCTCATAGCAAGTCTTTCCCAGTATGGTGTAGTTTTCAACTCCTTTTTATTGCTTTTAGAGCATTTCTCCAAATCCTCCTCATTCTCTCACCATAGTTTTCAAAGTAGAGAGATAAGCCATGTGGTATTCCAGTACCAGCTGTGCTTTAGAGCAGCACAGTTCCTATGTACCATTTCTGCTCTTGTACACTACAGGCATGTTATGAGTGAGACCTTCTGGATGGATCTAATATGAAAGCTACTGCTCAGCTACCCGTGTACTACAATGCTGAGTCCTTCCAGGGAGGACTGCTCACAACTGGCATCCCTTCCTTTGCTTCCAGCTGCAAACCTTTTCTTTCACTGACACAAATTAACACTGCAGGCATGTTCAGCTTACCGAGCAATCCAGACTCCTCCATACCAGAGAAGTCCCCTCTGTCCTGTATCAAAAGTGTTATCTGCCAACTGTTGGGCCAATGATAAATACCAGTGAGCTGGAAATAATAAATGTGGAACTGGACTCATTCCTTCAGGATCTCATAAAAGATCCTCAGGAGGAAGTTTTTCACCAGAGGGTGGTGACGCACTGGAACAGGTTGCCCAAGGAGGCTGTGGATGCCCCATCCCTGCGGGCATTCAAGGCCAGGCTGGATGTGGCTCTGGGCAGCCTGGGCTGATGGTTGGCGACCCTGCACATAGCAGGGGGTTGGAACTGGATGAGCATTGTGGTCCTTTTCAACCCAGGCCATTCCATGATTCTAAAAGCCCAATCCATTTGGATCACCTTCTAATCCTAACTACCTTCTACAACTCCTATTTTAGCGAGCATAAAGTATGCACGATGACTTTACAAATGTATCAGTGGCTAAATTTATGCATATAAAAATATAAAATAAAATACAAATCTTACTTATTATTCATAAATAAGTATTTTGGTACCAACCCTAAATAAATAAGTAAGGTAGGAGTGACAACAGAAGGGCAAAAGTGCACCAAATCAAATGCATAACATCTCTAGCCCAGCACTTACGGAATACAATCAAGAGGGTGAATTAAAGACACCAGAATGACAAAAGGAGGGAAGAAAAAGGAAATGAAATAAGAAAAAAAATCATTCAGTTACACAACAGCTAATATAACAACTTCTTGGCTTGCACTTTCAAAAGAAAATAGCTCTTGCCTGATGCATCAAACATCCTCCCTTCTTAAAAGCTGCCTATTTTTAACGAGGCTCAACTGTTCCCAGAATACTTTCATAAAAACATATTTGTGATGATGGCTTTAAGCATTTTGGCATTAATGCTTAGTTCTTCATTTGCAACGACATTCCTGATGCTTTGGCAGCTACGCAGCAGCATAAGCAGCAGCTGCATGGCTTTAAGAGAATCCATGCACAGCACGCTTGCAAAATGAAAGCAGGCAAAAATCAGACATGCAGGGAACTTCTACAGCTCCTGCAAATAGAAGCCAAAGGCATAAAATGAAACTCCATTAGGTGCTGAAAAGAGTCAAGAGTACTGCTACAGACAGATCAGGGCTTCACTCTTCTCTTCTTGTAATTGCAGTAGGCTAGCAAGAAACCTGCAGCACCGAGCACGAGAAGAGAAATTAGAAAGGAAATCTTAGAGAACATTACTCTATTTTCAGCTAATAGCCTCAGGACGGCCAAAACATTGCTGAAGATTTATCAGTTTTGACTTGGTGGGCTCTGTGGACCAGAATAGATGGAAGCACAGCATCTGTTCTGTGCAAACAGGAATAGAGGGATGGTCACAGGTGATCTTCTGATTTAGAAAGTACCACTCATGCTTATATTTAGGTGCTTATTTTCTGAATTTACAGCCTTGCACAGAAGGTGTTTGCACTAGATGATGTTTTTATGCGGGTTTATGTGCAATGGCAGTCAGTGCAAGCCAGAAGTCTCATTCTTCTCTGCTTTTGGAAGCCTCCATGCAGTCACTGCTGAAGTTTACAGCTATGATATGAACAGAGGTTGGCCCCAGGAGCTGCTGGCAGTGTCAGGGTACTTACGCTTTCCGAGTCCTCGAGCATCCTGGTGGTCTCCTGCACGTCAGGGGCGCTGGGAACCACCACAGGCATGGGAGGCCGTGTTCTTCCTAAAGTCCCAATCGATGCAGTCTTCACCGAGTGAACTGGATGGGAGGGAGCTTCAAAGAAATAGTTACACAATTAGGCCTCAGTTCTCTGCCTATTCAGAAAGTCTCAGGAGGATAAAAAGGATTTACTTCAGTGCCCAACTCTACCTTACCTCACCCCCAACCCCCCGTATCCCTTTCTCCTTCCAATCCCCTCCCATCTGTACACATCCCTGCCCATTCCCACTCACCTTGCTGGGTCAGCAGCGGGGTGCTGGGCAGCGCAGGGTCATAGGCAGAGCCAGCTGCTGGCACTGCTGGCACTGCAAAGCTCTTCAGTGGGTGGGATGGCCGGACGTGAGCTGTGGGCAGGCTCTGGGCCGCGTCCTCCTCCTGCGCACTGCCCAGGTAAGCGCCCGAGCTGCTGTCGGGGTCCTGGTGGTCTGCACACGGCTGGGACGAGGAGGCTGGCATGGTGTCGGAGCTCGGTGTGTTCCGAACGGATTCTACAACAGACCAAAACATGTGGTTTGTCTTCTGGAACAGAAATGGTCTCTGTGGTCAAATGGAAACAAAGCAGCAGTGCTGACAAGCGCTTTTTCCAAGACTGCTGTTTTAAGCTAAGAAGTGAATTCACAAGTTGACCAAATACCACCAGCTCCGTGCAACTGTGCTGATTTAAGGTGAGCTGCAACAACTGCCCACCAACAAAAGCTTGAGAACAGAACGAGGCCACAGGTACAACACCAACCAGCAGTTCTGCACTGGAACTCTGTGTGTCATAAGAGACACAGCTGGCACCTTGGACCGCAGCGTGGGACTCAAATCTTCCTTCTCATTTTACACTTCAGTATTTTACAGTATAGGAGTTATTAAATAGGTACAAGTATGCATGTATCACTGCAGCACATACAGAAAAGCCAGTATTCTTTCCAAGATGATTGACAGGCTCCAAATCCCTTTACTTGCTGAAAGCCAAAATGAAATGCCAGGCAGCAGGCTCCGCCCTGAGCTGCGAGGACAATGAGATGGCATTATGAATTCAGGGCACCATGAGCCCACTCAGAGCACATGCAGGACAAGAACTGGACAGCAAAAGCTGCCACTTCAGAGGTACACACAGAGCAAGTGACCTCTGCCTCTCAGACACTGTCTGCTGGCATATTGCAGCCCTGTATTGTGCCTTCATAAGGAAACAGGAAACAATCCTCCTGGCTCTGGCATCTTAATTAAAATTTTGACCTTGAACTAGAGAAGCTCATAATTCCCTTCAACTCCCGATGTTACCTACTTGTGTTCTAGCAATACTGTTGCTTCAGAATTTTTCACAGCACTGGAGACGTTACAAAAACCACTGCAATGGGTTGTGCTCCAAGCCTGAAAAGCACCGCACAGGAAACACCACAATTCTCTTTGTGCTTCAGGCAGATTAACCAGGGAGTCTCAGGAACAAAGCCTGGACTTTAGTCCTCTCTTGCGTTTAAACGCAACTAATTAGGAAAGTTATTATCAAATTAAGTTGCTCAAAGTGGATGTAAATGGCTGTTTCGGACTCCGGGGCTGAAGGTTTTAGAATAAGGAGTCCTTCTGTTTGAAGTGTGTACAAAACATTACACTTCCTTTCCAAAGGGCATCATCTCCTATCGAAATGATCGATACCTGAGCTACACAAGAAGCTGGTTACAGAAAGCTCAATCTAACACAAGGATATTGTCTGTGCTTAAACCCATCCCTCCGCCTCTGTGGGAAATAACTTTTCCTCCATTCCTTCTCCCTGTCTTTTTTTGGCAATGAACCAGAACACGTGCCCTCAGCCCCCTGCTGTGGGTCACCTACCAAAGTAAATACAGTGCTAGGTGAAACTGCAGCTGCCATCTAAAAACCTCACAACTGCATTTTCATTCAGCACAAAGAGATACAGCAAAAGAAAGAAATATACCAGCTGGGTCGGTCCATGCTCCCTGCTACAAGGCCCCAGCAGAGGCTGACCAAGCTCTATTTCAGCTCTCGATTTCCACATTTCACTCATTGTTCCATAACAATCAAAATCTGCCTGGACATTTGTATCTCACCTGTGGAATTGGCCCTGTCTGAATGGGACATGGATGTGCCCATCGGCCACGGGCTGACCTGGTGATGGAGATAGCTGCGAGTTGGAGAAGCGAGGCTGCCGGAGTGGAAATGATGGTGAGGGTTATCGAGTGAATGGATGGGATGGGCACTAATCACAGCTGTGAATGAACACAAGACAGAAAAATGCTTAACGTATAGACAGACACGCACGTGTACTGAAATGCACCACATCCCTCCCTTCTCCCACAGCACCGCTGATCAAAAGAGCCAAGTGCCCAGCAGATTCATGACACCAAGACAACATTTCAGTGCCAATTTTCCAGCTCTGTTCTACACTTTAGCTCCCACCAGGACAAGGACAACCCCCCAGAGGCAGCACCTCCATTTTGCTGCACAGCCAGTGCATCTCTCTTGGCTGCATCTTCCAAGAGCTTTCTGTTGCACTTGAGAAGAACGAAGTTCAGCTCCCTTTAGAACTTCCACATATTTCACATGATGCTATAAATGTTGGACATACTACAGGAGACACACAAGCTCAAATTCCAAAATCATTTTTGGCCTTCATTGAATTTCTCAACACTGTAACTAAATGTGGCATCTTTGCTTAATTAATTAATGTAAGACCAATAAGCGTAGGAGAAGACACCCGAGGCTCTATTCACTCCCTCTGTACAGAATTAGTAAAACTCTCCTCCAATGCACTTAAACAAAAACTTTTTTTTTTCCTCCTCTGTCATCTTCCTGTTTTACTTTTCCTGTTTGAGTCAGATGAGTTTTAGACTTACTGTAAGTCATCCTTTGCCCTCAGCCCCCTGCTGTGACAGCAAAGTCCCACTACTCCCCACATGGGAGGAAAAGCGTGCGCACAGCTTAATTCTTACGATGCATAAAATACTGAATTGCTTCAAATCACTGAAAAGGAAGAGCCTCGGCACAGAAAACAGAAGGGAAAGGCTGAACTTCAGCGCTACCACCAGCACCACAGAGAAATGGCTGTGCTGGGTCAATCGTTCTGAACGTAAAGGACTTTCTAGAACAGACACAAACAATTCTGTCATGGTAACGGTGAGCCTGGTTAAGATTCCTTGCACCGATGAATAGAGTTTGAACTCAAAGGCCAACCAAACAAATCTGAACTCTCTGACTCCCTCATTTCCTAGAAACCAGCCTGTCACGATGTGTGAATTGATCAGAGGAGGCAATGTGCACAGTTCAGCTATTGGTAACAACAGACTTCTCTCTCCCGTTATGTCAGCCCAGCAGAAAGCCGTCTCTATTATCAGCCTCCTGTAAATGCAGATGACTACACGAATACTGAGCGCTCGGTGCTAGATTTAAATCCTGGTGAAAGAGCTGAAAAGGGAGAAGGCCACAGTAAAACATGAGGTATTGCCACTAACAGCTTCAAGGAAGACTGAAATGCTGAGTTGCCTCACAGGGAGCTGGCAAATGGAGGAACGCTCCATAAGAGCTGTGTGATCAGAAGCCGTGGCAGAGATGAGAGCCTCAGAGACACCAGGAGTCCTCCTGCATGTTGGTGAGGCAGGAAGCACGCCCACTGTAAGGCGTACAATTAAGTGTAAACAAGATTGCAGTAGCTCTGAACACCATCCACAGCAGTATCCAGTGAGCAAGGGGGAGAAGAACGAACCACAGGAGGGTAAGCGCACCATCCCACTTTGCCATCCAGCTTAAGCTGAGGGCAGCTTTGCAATGAATATTATGGGCTATCAGACCTGAATCGTGTAGCCTTCCAGCTCAAAAATCAGTGCTTTGTGCTACTACACGTTCATGAAGACTATGATGTGACATTTAATTTCAAAGAAGCAAAAAATTCATATCAAGAAACAGACAAAGAAACATGGTGAGTTAAATGAATAGGCCTCTGCTTCCTAACATCCTTCCAGAAGTTTTGTCTTCCTGCTGTAGAAAGCAGGGACCTGCCAGGCACATGCATTCCTGTTGCATTATTGTACATTATAATAAAACTGAACACTAAATTCTCCTTATTTAGTATAAGAGGTAAATTTGAACACAGCAGTGAGGGAGAAAAAAGAAGCGGTAGGAAAGTATCTGCTGCCACAGACTAAAGCACATGGAATGGTCCTGCCTATGCTGCTTGCTGAGAAGGGCCTCACGCACCAGAATGCCAGTTTTCTGTGTAGCTTCTGCCAGCAAGTATCTAAAAGGCACTCATCCCCTTAATGCTGACCAGAAACCAAAAACCTACAGCTGCAACTCTGTGGAGCTTTTGCAAACAGGAGATAATGCTGAAGTCACAAGAACATCTTCAAGCCCTGAGGCACCAGAAGGCCTTACTTTTCCTCCCAGACATTCAGTGCCTTGTGCTGACCTGCTGCACTGAGCCAGCTGTGCCTATGGATCACTCCTCCTCTCCGGGAAAGCAGCACCCTATAAGGCAGGAAAAACAGATACGCTTCTCCAGCGAACACAGTAGAGCTGGTATCAAAATAAGATGTCAAAACTAGGCTTGGTGCTGCAAGGAAAAATCATATCCACAACTCTATCTGTCAGCCTAATCATATCAGCTTGAATACCATCAAACAGTGCAATTGGAATATGCTGCCTTCATAAGATGTGTCACCACTGTACCTATCATGCCTGTCAGCTGCACATCTTCCATCCTACGTGGGGCTGATCAGGTAAGCTGCTGAGTGTCTTTCTCACTGAATTAACGTAGCGTGAGGCACACATTGCTGTGCTACTTCTGTGCAGCACACTTCAGCACTGGCTGCTGTGGGTACTCTGATGTGTTCGTCCAATGCTGTATCTCCTCTGGAGAAAAACACACTTATCAGTATCAGAGGAGTGCAAAGGAAGCCTCTGTGCACTCTGCATTCCTGTGGGGTCACGCAAGTCGGAATGCATTGTGGAAATCATCAGCTGCCATGAGCCTTGTTAGACAGCCATCTTTGACTGCAGGCAGACTTCGGAGAAACAAACCAGAATAAAGGTGATTAGCATCCATCTATCCTCTGCTCTTCCCTGATACGTGTAAAACTTGCAGAAAGCATCAGACTACTTACTTCAAAACAGAGAAAAGTAGGTATTACTCCTGAAATATATTTCAGCTCCTGAGTTTCAGTCTAGTTGTTGGAAGGTTTAGCAAAGACCCTTTTCATCTCAGAGTTTTATCATTCGTAGAACAGAGATAAGCTCAAATGCTTAAAATATTTCATAATAAGAATTTTTGTTGAAGCAATAGAAACACGAGTTAGCACTTCTGCTCGACACATCGTTAACTGATAGGGAAGCACATAAATAAGAAGTAACACCAGACAGCCTCCTCATTTACAAGTCTGCTCTGCCAGACCAAAAGCCTCAGCCCCTATCAGTGAGACAAACACATTCTACTACATTAGCATAACAGACACGCTGTGTAACAGTACAGCTGTACCCACTGCAGAGGCTTTTGGTATCTTTTCCAAAAAAAATAAAAAAGAGCAGCATTACAACTCAAAGCCGTTTCTTCTGGTCAGTATCTTATGGAACTGGCTCACCAGCAGGGTCGTCTTGCACTGAGCCGTGGTGACACACTGCTGAGTTCTCATCTTCCCTCACTGGGTGACTGTTGTGTCTGAAGCTGCCCCTGTGCTTTGGTGTACATTCATACTGATTTCTGTCTGCCTCATGAGGGTGGGCTCTAAACTATAGACTGGTCAAGACCTACTTCACAAGGAACTCAGCTGTCTGTGCGCTGGGGACAGCAGTTACATTTGATGTTTCAGTGTAAGAGAAAGGTCACTGCAGGTACAGGTAAACGCGGTCATTTAGGAAAGAGTGAACATGATTCCTGTCAAAGTTTCAAGATGGTGCCCCTAACTCCATACGTTTTCAAGGTGGAGAAGAGTCAGCAGAGATTCCCCACGTACCGGTGCTGGTGGGACTAGCTTTAATCAGTTATCTGTGTTGCTGACCCAGACACAGAAGCAATCAGAGAAGTATTTAAGATTGGGATCAAGGGGATAGAGTAGCTGCCTCATGAAGAGAGGCTGAAAAGGCTATACTACACGGCTGGGAAGAAGATGGCTAATGGTGGAGATGAATCCAGTGGAGACCGACCAACCTATAAAGGTGGTCGTTAAGGAGAACACAGAATACACTACCAAATCCTGATACTAGAACCACAGATCACTTACTGAAGCCAGTAAGAGATTGGTTAAAAAGAGACAATACAAATAACTACATTAGACATCACGTTTTGAACATCTGGAACTTGCTGCTGTGGGACACAAGAGGCAGACAGCAACTTCAGAAAGGGGTTAGACCTGTTCAGCAGGTCAGTAACTAGACCACAGAACTCTTGGCAGCGATGTGCCCCCTACAGCTCCAGTGTTACAGCTGGCAGAACACAAAGGAGACAGACTATGAAAAGCAGCCAGGCTCACATCTCTCTAAAAAGCACCTGCAATTGCCACTGCTGAAGGCTAAGACAGACTGCTGGACACATTCCTAACTCATCCCCCTTTTGCAGCACACCACCTGCTCACTCAAACACTGCCTTCACAATAGAGGATTTGGGATGCTTTCTTTGAACTGTTTCCATTGCAGATATGGGAGAATTACTTAGGAGATTTTAAGTAGAAAGACTGTAAGTCGGTGTGGGTGTGTGTGCATACATATCAACACAGCTTGTTTGGGTGCTCCCAGTTCCAAGGCAGCAAGGTGGGCTGTAGACTTACGCTGAGGCGGCTGAGAATCAAAAGGCATCATCATCTTGGGCCTCATCCCCCTTCTTCCTGCCAGCGTGGACATGCTGTCCTCCGACTCATGCCCTGGAGTAAGAATAATGAAGGTTATTTACCATGGCAGCAAGACTTCTTGATACCATACCAAAATGATTTCAATTCTCCTCTCATTATTTCTGGGTGTGTAGGAGGGCTCTCCTGTTGGTAAGCAGTTTTGTGACTCACAATGGACAAAACCAGCTCCTCCATCCTTCACCAGGAGGAGGACAGTTAATGTAAAGCTTACTGGGCACTGGAAGAACTCTTGAGGCCATCAGGCAAACACAGACCCGACTGCGTGCTTGACTGCACACACTTATTACACAAACTACTGAAAACTGATCCCTTTTTACTAAAGGGAAAATCATCCAACACTTGTGTGTCAGTTTGCTCACTGAAACACACGATTCTTCCTTTGCACAGAGCCTTATAAGCTAAGCACGAAGCAAATTAACTACTCGGAAATTAAGAACAAAGAAATATGATGGCCTAGAAAACTTCAATAAAGAGATTTTGCCAGATACAGTAAAATATATTTAATTTTAAACACTCGGGATCAAAGTACTTGCTGATGGCTCACCTCTGTAGGAGTTCCGCCTTTGGTGAATATTGCTGTCCATGGAATTATCAACTGGGGTGATGTCCTGGGAGTTGCGAGGGATTGGGGTATCTGTCATGATTGGATTGGGATCTGGAGATTTATCAATGGGTTTTAGCTCCAGTCTTTCATGATGGATCCAAAGGTCAGGAGGCTTGACATCTTTGGAATTCCCTTTGTACTTGTGGGACCCGTTCACTGATTTGCAGGCAGCTCGTTTCCTTGGGAGGGAAAACAAATAACACGTTCTTAGATGTATGCTTCCCTTCACTTGGTAGAAAAAGACAAATTTTCATTGAGATTTCTTTCTGATCTTGTATCCAGCTGAGCGAAAGCTACCCACTGGGCAGGAAGCTTTGAATTTTACATATAAGCACATCTGGCACCTCAGAGCATAGCCCTGCATATTCCGCAGCTCTGATGCAGAACTCTGTCTCACATGGCACCGCACACTGCAGAACTGTGCTCTACAGTCTAAGCCTCCAATAACAAAAATTAAGTTTCCGGTGCTTATAGTTATTGAGGGAATATTCTAAGCATGAAGTGCACATACACCATGCTGGGCTGTACTCCAGGGCTTACAAACAACCTCAAACAATAGCTGCAAGAGCGTGGAAATAACCCATTACCCCAGCAGCATGGTTAACCTAAAGACTAATGACAAGAATGTTCATTTTACTGCTGTTCGGATTAGACACAACTAACTACAGTGCGTGTGAGGCTCCCTGTTCCACGTTTGACAAGAAGGGTTTTTGGAAAACTGAAATGTCAAGTTCTTGCATTGTACTGCCCACATACTCATTTTGGACCTTGGCAATGAGAGAGAAAGGTGCCCCTACCAGGGACACGGCCAGACACGGCTGGGATATGTGGCTCAGACACCTGACCACATTCCATTCCGAAAGGATCTGCGTTTGTGCAGAATGATTCAGGTTGAGCAAAACAAGTGGAGATTATCTCAGAGGTTTGACTTCCATCACCTTCTTAAAACTGTTTTGCATAAAAGAGCCTCTTCATATTTTAAAAAAATTCAGTTCTCTTCAGTTCTTTGAAAGAACATGCAGAAACAGCATTCAGCAGCCCATGAGTGGAACATCATTTCTGTCTCCAAAATGAGGGCAGAAGTCAGACACACACCTATATTTAGGATTCTGGAGCACTTCTCTACTAAATCCCGCACCAGGTTCAGATTCTACACCAGTCATCTATCTAAAAGTTAGATGTTATCATGCATAGCTTGGAAACCTGCTCCACACAGCGAAGTACATGCTACAAACAGAAGTGAGAATGTGCGTGAGCTGCTGAGCTCACACAGCTCTACGCAGATGCTCAGGACTGGAAACACAGGAGCCAGGCCAGCATGCTGCCCTGTCTGAATTGATTCTGCCTCTGATCCTGGTGCAAGCGGCAATGGAAGCTGCATAACAAGAGATGCCAGCTCTCAGATGACCATCTGAGCTTCCAGCAGGACACCCACCCAGGCTTGGTGTGATTACTTGCAAACATACAGAGTTGATTTTCAAAAAGGAATGCAAGATAATCCCAGTATTTTAAACAATAATTTATCTTTAGAAAGGAAGAGATGCAGGTCTAAATGAAAGCACTGTCCAATTCTGTAAACCTTTGATGGCTGTAAACTCTGAAACACTGATTAGGAAAAGCAGAACATCATCATCATCTCCACCATAACATCCACCAATACAGCTAAGTTATCTTCTGAACAGTCCAACTCAAACTAATGTTCCAGCTCTGCATTATTATTAGGATCTCAACACATGGTTTCTACAGCCCACTAGACTTCAAAGTAATAAATTCTCAACCATCATAAAGGAAAGATTAACTAGAATTAAAGGAGAAAGACAGGACGGGGCCAAGAGCCACCCAGACAGCTTACTTTTTTTGGTGAGAAGTGGTACGACGAGTGCAGAAAACGGCGACGATCACCACTATCACAATGGTGATGACCCCAACAGACACTATGATGACAAGAAGCATGTTGCTATCCAAGGGAGAGGTCGGACTTCCATGGGGACTGTTACTGCCTGCGGAGCAGGGAGAGAGGGGTTATTTATCTTAAAGACTTGGAAAAGATCCTCATCAGAAGCAAGGGGCACCAATCCAGGCTGGGAAAAAGATGAGTGGAGCAGATGGAATTCTGCTGAAATGCTGACTTATTCTTTTGTCATTCACAAATTGTTTCTCTACTATTGTTACACCTATAAGGCACTTCATTGATTCATTTCCAACTAACAGTCCATAAAACTTCAAGTTCACCCTACTCAAACAGCTGCCATAAGGAAATCCAAGAGTTTGGAGTCTGAGGAGTTAACAAGGGACCTTGCTAGAACTAAAACATCGCGGGCATTCCTTTGGACCCAGTAATCACACGAATCCCATCAGTATTCAACTGCAGGCACTCTCCTCCAAAGGAAAACACATTTTATGTAATGCTAATGAGTGCTACCGCAGGGCAGGGCTGCCACAATGCACAGCGCTAATAAGGAGAAGGGGTTAAGATGGTTTTTCTCCTTCCTGATACGTTCTCACTGAATTAATTTTACACTCGTGCTCTACAGCAGCCATTTAAAACTAAACAGAGTACAAGATCTGCTGTCAGACTGAAATGCAAATACCCGCGAAGGTATTTCTTCCAAATGCCATACACAGTAGGCAAGAATGCTACGACAAAAGCCTGATACAACTTCTCGAGTGGGAACAGCTCTTGTCATAAAGAGAAAAAAGTGATGGAAACAGATCTGATCAGGGCTGTGAACAGCGTACTGCCAGTCCAAAACACCACAGCATGACACACCTACCGCTGAGCGGGGGTTTGTAGTCCGGCCCCACGTCCACTGGGCGGCTTCCTTTCCCTGCAGATCCCGAAGCTGGAAAAGTCACACACGTGGTAATTCCATATACACCACCACATCCACACACACACACAAACTCCCACTCGCTGTGTCATTCTAAGGCAGCTCTTTCAGAACTTCTTTCTGAACTGCTGTGAGCACTTTCCCCCCTACACAAAGGGTGCTCCTCCGAGGAGAGAACCACTTCAGAAGAGCTATTTAATAATTGGTTTCCTGCACAGCCAGTTGTTCCATCTTAAAAATATAATAACAATTATTTGCAGTAATACACAGGTATATATTGAGACAAATGGCTTTACCACACTTGTACAGTTAATCATATTGAAGCAGTAATTATACAGGTTTCTCTTCCTAATCCCTAATTACATTAAGTGAGGAAGCAAAGCGCTGTAAATATTAAGTCCCTGCCTAAGCATACAGGCCTGCTTTGAACTTCTCCCCATTCTTTTCCCCTTGTTCCACATTTCCACAGCTGACAATGAAGTATCACCAAAATGCTTCTGGTGGAAAAAATCCGGATTCTTTTGTTGTTTTGTGTTTTCAGCAGAATGCACTAATGCAAAATTGCCACCAATGAGAACCACCCCATGCCAGGAACAACCTTCCCCTTACAGCGATTCAGGATCCACAGTAATACACACAAAAGCCCCAAACCACAAAAAACAGAAGTCCCCAAATGCAGCACTTTCACAACTGGAAGAAGGGTCTTCCCAGCTAAAAATCCACTCTAAACAACAAGTGCTAAGTGTAAAAGGATGTACACGAAATAGAAATTATGAACCTCATGTCAAAGTCTGTAACTTAGACAACTGATAAGAACATGGTAAGAACAGCAGAAGGGACCAGCAAGAAAACGAGATGAACCCCAACGAGGCCACTAAGAAGAAACGACACATGTTTACAGAAAGAAGATAGGTGCTGCCTCAAATAATGGAAAAGACGTATTGCAGGACAACTGTGTAAAGGCAGTGACCATAAGCAGCTGCCAGTCCGGAGAGGAAGCGGCACTGAGCTGAAGCGCGTTCTCACTTTGAAGTCTTGGACAGACAGTTTTGCAGCAGCGATGCTTAACGGAATTAATTAAACAGAATTGTAAGCAGCTTGTATTTAATGTATTTAGATCTATGTGGCCAGGTCACTTGCACTGAAAGGATGTGGAAGAAAGGTGAGGTGAGTTCTCTGCCCTGGCCCAGCTCTGAAGACATGCAGAGCTCCAGAGGAGCTAGGAGGCAATACAACTAACTGGCCAGGTTTGAAAAAGACAAATAGACAGCCCTGTGCACGGGTAATGCAGCAAGTGGGTCCTTGGTGTGGGCAAGGTCAAAGACCAGCTGACAGCCTGGAGATGGTGGCATGCTTCACGTCCATCTTTGTGCTGGATAGAAGCAGGTATTTCAAACAAACAACGTCTGACTATAAACGTCGTTGGTAACTATGCAGACATGCTATCTTTAGGCTTCTATAAAACATTTTACCAAGCACTGTGCAATGCTTTGTTAAAAATAGCCTAATAAAAAAGCAATGTGGCACCTATTAACAAGATTAACAACTAATTAGCTGATAAGAATAAGAATTATAATTGCAGAATCATTGTTCACAAGGGATATTTCTAATGAGGTTCTGTAAAGACCTGAGCTCAGCCAAGTATAATTCAATATCCTTAATAATACTGGGAAGGAAAATTAAAATAATTGCTACTCAACTTAACAGATGACACAGGATGATGGAGTAGATAATGAGATATGCACAGTCACCTGCCAGACCAGCAGGGACCACGTGGCAGCTGCAGTCAGTGCAGCTCATCAGGGCTCTGTGCTCACTGCCACACCACCCCCATATGGGTGCATCAGTGACAAAGGATGCAAATCCTAGTTAGGTGCTAAAAATGTTGGGCTGTGCCCAAGACAAGCACGTGCACATTGCACTTTCTCTATGGCTACCGACCAGCCTTTACCCAGCAGCTCACTTTGCTCCTGAGGTTTTCAATTCCCTTTTGTTCACCTGGAACTCTTGTTGCCCATCAGTTCTCAGCACGCAGGGAAACCTGCTCTCATTTTGTGCAACTTTAGGATAGTTTTACCAGGACAAGATGCCTTAACCTTTGCTCTTCTACTAGGCAAAGGCCCTGCAGCCTGACAGTAACAGCCAGACCCTGAAAGAGGGGAGAAGCAAGACAGAACCACGGAGCCCAGAGCCTCAGTCCCACTGCAGCTTTGTTCCTTCCAGCCTTGAGCAACCTGTGCAAAGTTTCCTGAAGGACACAGCTCTGCAGGTACAGATCTCGTCACTGAATGTTTCTGCTGCTCACCTTGTGTTCTTTTTTTCCTACATTTAACCTATTGCCATGATTTATCATCTCCTCCCTCTCTTAGAGGACTTCTGAAACAAAAACCTCTTGGCTTTTATGATTTATAAATCATATACGTTTATAAACATTAATTCAATTGTTAGTAGAAGAAAATGTCACTTCAGGATGATAACATTGGTGAGAAAATTTAGTTATCTGCTGAAATGAAGTTAGAAGATGAGCACAGAAGAGGAAATGGCAACTTTTAAGTAAAACTTCTTAATCTTTTCCTATTCCATTCCTGCTGCAGTGGAGCACAGGGAGCATCTGCTTCTCCCAGACAAGCCTGCATCTCAGCCTGCATCTCTGTTACCCATCTGGGTAAGAACTTACTCCATAACTGCCTACTACCAACATTAGTTAGTACAGAGAAGTTAAAAGCATATTTAAGAAATTACTTCTAAATAACAGATTGAAAGCAAGTAAAGAAAAGCTCATTTTCAAACCCTGTTAGGATCCGTTTAATTGTATGTCTAAGATGCTTGCCAATGTCCTTTAGCCTCATCCCTTCAGACTAATTCTTCCCCTTTTTATTAGGCTTGCAGTTTTTTGGAAGAAAGCAAAAATAGCCCTGGGACATTTGCTGTATAATGCAATGCAGGAAACTCAAAGCTGCCATTCTTTCACGCGAGCATTAAGGCTGTTAGTAGCTAACGCTGTGCTCTTCAGGAGTCTGCAGCCTAAACGAGCTGCCAAGCAGAATCTCACAAAAAAAGGGTTTCTAGAGCAGACACATTCTCCTTTATTACAAAAATAATTATAGATGTAGAGCTCACAAAACAGCACTTGTGCTAATTAGATAACTGTCTGATCTTCCTGCTCTATACGCTGAGATCTCACATCCATGGGCAGAGGCTGGCTGGAATATCGCTTAATCCAAATTCATTTTGACAGAATGATTCACCTCTGGCATCACCCACTTGTCCCTTCATGTGACATCTGACTACAGAGGCCACTTTATATTCCCAACACCCGAACCACAAATAGAGCTTCCAGTTATTCCACTATTAAAAGCACAACAGGAACTTGCTCATTTATATTTAGAGCAGCAGATACTTGTTTCATTTAGGAGATGCAACAGCACACGGAAAGGAAAACAACACGTGGAAAGGATGGAGTAAGAGAGAAAGCATGGCTGTTCATTTACCTTGATCATTAGGCATTTTATCTGAGGATTCAGCTAGTGGGACAAGCACAGGGAAGGAAAAAACAAGAGAAACATCACAAGGCTTGAAGGAGCGAGAGATGGAATTTCAACTTTCACACAGCATAAATGGACTCGATGGCATTAAGCTCTAAATTTTTAACCACAAATACATGGAGAAAGTACTGTTACAATTTCTATCTTTCACCACTCCTTGCTTTTTTTTTTTTCCTCCCCCAGGATACGGGATGTTTGTGCCAGCTCACCAGCTAGCAAGCACGCCTCGATTATAAAGCCTGCTGTGTCACTGCAGCTCCATCACACTGCCCATGAGCTGGCTGGTGCTCCCCAGCTCCGGCTGCTTTGGACTGCTGCATCACAAGCAGATGTGACACGCGGGACCTCGAGCCTTAAAGCAACTAGAAAATCGTTTTTCAAAATGTACATGTGGGACGTGGGCCCTCAGCACTAATAATTAGATGCCCTACGGGCCAGCTGCTCACTGGGAATGACACAAATAAGCAAATAGTTGAGCAAAATTTGCATATGTATTAACTACATGCAAGAGCAATCAGAGAGAAAATTCTATTCTAATCAAACTTCATCATCATCCCGTTTTTTCCAGCTGAAACATGAAATTCGTGCTGCTTGGTGTCCTACCCTCTGAGGTATGGCATTCAGAAAATGAGGAGCTATTTGGATGCAGGTGATATTTACCTTTAGGGGTCCTGAACTGGACGGCATCAGACATGGGCCCCATGCCCTTTGAGTTGCGGGCCTGAATTTTGAAGTAATACGGCGTGTCGAGGGTCAGCTCTTGTATCTGGTGGGTCAGCCTGTTCCCCACAACGGGCTCAATAACCCAGTCATGTATCTCAGCATTCACGTCCGTACTGTAGTAAATGATGTATCCTATTCAAAAGAAGGAAACAAAAGGATTTTACACATAAAAGAACGCGGCGGTCGTAAGATCTAACAGCAAGAGTTCTACTGACTATTAATGATATTTGCACAACTGAACGATTATGGGTTTTTGGAAGTGTGTTCTTACATTTTCAAAGACCAGGGATGCATTCATGTATCAGACAGCCTTCCCGTCTTAAATGCTAAGCTGTTCAGAAGTACGTTGAGAGGAAAAAATCCACTTAGAATATCAACACTCTTTTTGACCACTGCTCATAAAGTATGGATGAATTCCTCATTTCCATCTCTATCTGTTCACAGACTAAATAATGTAAAATAACATAAAGCTACTCTTCTAAATACATCCTCCAAGTATTAATATTTAGAGAAAATCGCTAACCTTGAAACATCAAAACATTCCTATGCGTAGCTCAAGAAAGTGTGTTGATGAGTTGGTATTAGACAACTAATGCGATTAGCATTGCTTTTCAGTTTCTTAACAAAGAAAACAATCTGAAGAGAACTGAAGCCATCTTGTAAGTCCTTGAAAAAAAAGTATGGGAAGAGTGCATGATGTGTTGTTATACTGTGAATACAAACCACTGCGAAGTAAAAGCTTGGCAAGTTCTGCCACACAGACAGCACAGAGCCCTTGGCATTGATTTGCACAAATACAGGGCTAGCTCAGAAGCCTCATGCACAGACTGCCCAAGGAGGCTGTGGATGCCCCATCCCTGGAGGCATTCAAGGCCAGGCTGGATGTGGCTCTGGGCAGCCTGGTCTGGTGGTTGGCGACCCTGCACATAGCAGAGGGTTTGAAACTAGATGGTCATCGTGGTCCTTTTCAACCCAGGCCATTCTATATGATTCTATGATAAATTGCTGCTTCCCCTGTGCCACAGACCTTCTGCCCATAGAGGTTACAGAAGGAAAGGGAAGTCAGGCTCTGTGGAGCACATTCCAGTTCATGGAAGCAATGGGAAGCCCGGCAGATAGCCCGAATTCATGTATGTCCCAGTAATCAGTATGGTACGGGTGATGCCTGAAACACCAGCTGTAGGTCTGGCATGCTTAATTTCTTCCCTTGGTGCCACAGTTAACCACTGGGGGTAGATGTAATAACTTGCTACTTGTAGTGGTCACAAAGGAACAAATCTGCAACTTGTCCCCAAAGGGACAACATATGCACATGGCGACAGCTGAAAGCATTATTTATAGCATAGTGGCACAAGACTACTGAGTTTACTCATGACTGTACTAATTAGTCAGCAATTATAATGATGTAAGAGCATCTGGAATCCAGACTAGCACATTTCAGTATTTTCCATCCATCCTATCCTCATCAAACAAAGACGAGTGTTGAAAAGACAAGTACCCACAGACGTGCTGCGGAGCGCATGGAATTCCATCACCGCGCAGCACTTCTGGTATCAGTGCTCAGAACCAACTCACTTGGGTTAACGAGTAGTTAATTACTCAAGACCCTGTTTCTCTCGCTGGCAGTGGCTCTTTCCAGCAGAGGGCACTCAGCTCCCACGTCCCCAAAATCCCACCCTTGGCAATCTGAATCTAATCTCCGGTGGGCTCAGCACTACGTACATACGTGCATGTTTTAGAAAACATAGAGCTCTCATACATACTACATGTTGAATGGAAACACGTAGGAATAACTGCAAGGTTCTGCTTCACAGTACAGACATTTTCTTACCGGGAAGATGTGTGAGATCATCTCACTAATCACACTGTGTGAGGAAATGCTGATCTCTTTGTACATTGCTTTCCCTTCTCCACGTACACACAGGATGTAAGGTGACAGGCTTATCTTTTTAAGAGCATACAGATATAACCAAGGGTTCTTTGAGCCTTATGTTTCACACCTGCCTCAATGACCTCACTGGCTGCTTGTGAGCACGTCCTTTAACCTGCAGTTAAGATTAAGGCCCTTGTTGCTCCGCTCAAATCCTCATTCCCATACAGAGGAAACACCTTGCTGATAATAAAGTAACCCAGAATTGGCTTTATACAGAGCAGAGAGAATCTGAACAGCTGTCAGTGCACACAGACAGCAATGGCTCAGGCATGGAATGCAGAGCGAGGGCTTGAGCTGTATCCATGTTACAGCTCTTACCTGCAGCCTCTCTGCGCTGCGTGCTCAGAGCCGCTTTGCTCCCCTGGGGGTCTTTCTTTCCATAAAACTTAAATTATTGTAATTAAATACTTAATAATGCTGTCTTACAACAATGCTCATGATTTTACTGTTGGTACTAAGCGCAGTGCCTCCACCATTCTGCATTTCAGAGGAATCAGATTCATTGTGTCTCCTGTCTAGAACGTGGGCTACAGCACCGTGTGATCAGACCTTGCTGACAGGTTTCAAAGGTTTGGTTCTGCACCACAGTGAATTCTGATAACAAAAGCAAAATCATACACCACAAACTATCTGCCAATAAAATCTGCTTTAAGCAGGGGGAAAAAAAATGGAAAATTGAAGTGAATTATTTCAGAAAGCCCTCAGAAATGGAATCCAAACAGAACGCTTACTGAAAGGTAACAGTAATTATTGTTTCCCATAAATGATTTATCCGACATGAAAGTGATGCAGTTACCAAGTCAAATAACAGTTTACTTCTAATGATTATGTCAGGGGAGTAATAAACAGGCTCCAAGTCTGTTCCGTACCGCAGAAATGGCAGAAAGATGACAAAGAGCTCAGGGACAGAGCCTTCTAAATAAGATCCTGACAGGCCGGGTGCATTACAGACGTATTTCTGCAGGCACGCGGTTAGAACAGCTCAGGCTGATGAAGGCAAAGGTTATTGAGACATTTAAACTTTCAATTATATTTCTGGTTCAACTCCCATTCCACACTGCAGTTACAGTTTATATCTTCATATATTTTTACTAGGTACAAAAGTAAATAATTAATCTGAGCCACTAAAGAGATCGACAAAGATGATATTGAACCCTTGGATAGCCCCGGGCTAAACAAAGTATGGAACATGTTCACGTAGTTATGTAGATTACATTCTGCTGTTAACAAGCTATCTCCTATCTGCCTTTATAGCTCATGCAAACTGCACCTGTAATTTTGCCGTTGGCTTCGGACGGAGGCTGCCAGTTCACAATGATGGTCCGAGGCTTTCCCTCTTTGCTCACCACAGTCACATCCTTGGGAGGTGAAGTAGGAACTGCAAACAAAGGGAGAACGAGCCATCAGAAACAGCGTGCCCCATTTCACTGGATGGAAGGAACTCAGCACCCTCCCCTTCTACTGGAGAAAGGCACACACAATAATAAAACCCCTTCAAACCAATCTGCCATCCCGGTGCAGCGCTCTTACCCATTTCCTCCACTACAGTGGCAAATGCCAGCTGGAGCACAGCACTGCCTTTCCATGGGAGGTCCCTGTTCCTAAAGCCTTTCTATTGACAGGTGCTGTGATTCATGACCCAACGAGACAGGTGTCTTCCACATAACGCTATCTTTCAGAACTGCAGCAGCTGGGATTCGTGACTTCTAACACGAGTTTGTTCAGTCATCAGGAAAACTACATCAACTCGTGGAATAAAGACATGTACACGCAGAGGCATAAGAAATACCTCTACATTTTCAGGTTTATGGTGAGACCAACACCTGGTAACATCAAATGTGAACCAGTAAAGAAACCCACCAGTGGTTTAGAATCACCACCTGCAAGTCGCACCTTACTGGACTGAAGGTTTGTGATTTGCAAGGAAACGTGCACCACAGCAGCATCTGCAATCCAGAAATATTTGGACAACAATCATCCAACCTTTCCCCTTGTGTTTCCAGAGAGCAAAGCAGAGAAAGAGCAGGAGAGAGGGGGAACTTTCTGCTCCCACCAGCCCCCTCCTGCTGAAAACTCAGGAAATGGCACAAACCACTGCAGTGCGAGACTGAAACCTGAGCCCTTTCTTGCTGGGAACTCAAACATCCAGCTGGGGCTTGGATTAATGGATTTCAAATGCACAGAGCCAGCCTCCAAAGGTGCATTAACCAGCTACATTTGGAACGCCATGCTATAAAAAAACATGAGACTTTTAATTAGGTAACTTTTAGCAAAGTAAACCTGCCTCAAATATTTAATACCAGCATAGGAACATTCAGTGCTTACGCAGTGTTTTTCACGTTGGAAGAGCTTTATGTGTAGTACCTATTAGACATTAATCCGCACATCCTCTGAGCTGGCTGCCTGTTAGCTCCATGCAGAATAATAGTTGGAAACCAGGGCTGGTAAAAGCAAAGCTCGAAAATTCCTGTAATTATTGTACTAAGGACTTAAAAGCACACTCCTCAGAAAGGATGTGAAGCATGAGCTGAGGCCCCACAGCGAGCTGCAACACACAAAGCAGGGCTACAGCACCAGCCCTCCAGAGATCCATCCAGCACACACCAACTCCGGCAGCAGTTACCCCAGAACTCTCTTCGGTATCAGTCGGGGTGAGAGTCCCATACAGGACCATACAGCACTGCGAGTCATGAGTATTCAAAATAATGAGTCACACACCCAGGAATTTGGCAAGTAGTATAAATCACAAGATCTGTTATGAGAAAACATATTCAGCCTTTTTCTTTTTTTTTTTCCCCTCCCTTGCCTCCCAGCTCCCAAGCTTTTAGGTCATGTTTGCAGATACTCCTTACAACTGCCCCAACTAGAAACGGGCTTTTTATTTAAACGGAAAAAATGAAGCTGACTGTATCTCTCTCCCACTCCTGCACTTTCTGAGTTTCAAATTCTTTTTAAGATCTTTTTGTGTGCAATATTTGCTGTTGCTGCTCTTAGCAAAGGGCTCTAGACAGAGCTGTGTGTGTTGCCAGCACAAGTACAGGTACAGTCCTCTAGCACTGTAATGCACAGTAACTGGGGGGGAAGCAAGCCTCCATGCTGGCTCCATGGCTCCAAGCTTTGCTATTTCTGGGGAGTGCATTCTTGTTTCAGAGCAGCTGGATGACCTGACCAATTCTCCACGTGCTTGATTTTTTTGCTAGATTTTAATCAGGTAGGAGAACTGCAGGGTAATTTGAATATGCTCTTTCTTGTCCTTACAGTTCAAATACACAGACCCAGCAGCACAGCAAGCAGTGGGTTTAACAGCACAAAGGCCATTTCACCCCGTGGGATAGCAGGGCTAACGAGGGGCAGGGCCCTGCAGCTGCACTGCCAGAGCATCCCTGCCGCAGCGGGGGAAGTACAAAGCACTGGTGGAGAAAAAGGCTCTAGGCCTCATTTGGATGTCTGTATTTCTGGTTTTTGATTCATTTGCCTCGTGCACTTCTTCCCTGTAATGATTATCATCATACTATACCAAGTTTTAATTATTATTTGCTAAATCATTTTCTTTGTATTTGCTGTTAGCGTACTGTTTCTGAGATGTTCCAAACGTATGTTGCTTCACTCTCCTGTCTGTGAACTGCAGTACATTATTCATTACCTCGCTGTAATTTGATGTAAATTTTTTTGCACGCAATCATCCCTTTGAATTCTGGAGTATGCTGTTTTTTAATCAGTATCTCTGACCAAATCCCAGCAAGCATTCATCAGCATAATCATCCTAAAGGCACGCTGCTCCTCCGGCAGGATTCTGGCAGGCAAGACTTGGTGCATCTCATCAGGAACGCCAGCCCTTCCCAGCACACACAGATGAGTACCTAGTTCAAAAGTTGTCCCATGTGCTGTCATGCTCCACGTGCTCGATCTTCGCCCTTTCGTCACCATCACAGAGAATTCATACAAGGTGTTTGGTTTTAACCCAGTCACTAAATAGCTCAAAGTGGTCGCGTTGGCCGTCTGGAAGAAAAACAAAGCATCAGTGACTGCTGAACTGACAGCCATCCACCACCAGCTCCAGGCAGCCCTCTCTCAGGTGCATGTTTAAAACACCTCAGCATCGCTGCATTTCATAACCACAGTCATTAATTTGCTAACATTTCTGCTCTGTCATGCAATTCATTAATCAACTGTTAATGTGCTGTTGTTTCAGCCTGAACTAGAAATTCCTTCTGCAATCAGCAAGAGCATATAACAGCAGCTAATTCTAAATTAAAAAAAAACTGTAAGAAATACAAAGCACTACGAGGTCCTGGGCACACTTGTTATGCAGCAGGCTGCACCCCTGACTGCTGGGGGGCGATAATTTACAGCATTTCATTAACTGATGGAGCTAGGGAAAACAATGAAGCACGGCCAACAATAGAGGCCCTTCCTGAAGCCTGAATCTTCCTCACTAAATCCTGTCAACATTTTCATCACATTTTTAACACACATTAAAAGTATATACATCAACTGGAGGTACAGGTGCTGAGAGACGTGAAGATAATGAAGGGTTAGGGTTTTTTTTCCAGAAAGAACTGTTGTTTAGGATCAAACACTGAAACGTGCATACAGCTTGGTGTGATCTGTAACTGCCATTAAAGGGGAATTCTCAATCTTTACATTGAACTGCCCGACAGGTATTACACAGGACTCGAACACAAGCAGAATGCACTTGGGGCCTATGAAGAAAAGAGTTCTGCATCTATCTGCATTCCTTACCTTGACCTACAGTAATCTCAACGTAGAATAACAGTCGTTCCAAAGTTTGACAGGGTCGTACAACAACAACCGCTTTCAGAAACTGTTTTCAGATAATTCTTTTTATTGAGGAAAAGACCACCTATAAATGCACATTCCTGGAAGTCTCGAAGGATAATACAGCCCGAACTTGGCAGAGAAAACCCTTATTTCTCCAGTGCACGACAGCATTTCCGTTATACCACGTGGCAGTGCAGAAGGCTGTCAGCCAGGCGGTACCTGAATGCGTGCCGAGTGCTCTGCCTGGTCACAGGGGTGCATTTTGCCAGTTAAGACATCACAGGGGTTGACAGACCGTAAAGATATCATAAAAATACTCAAAACCAAATCCTCCATTATCTTTAAACCTTTACTTTTACAAAATTCAGTGTCGCTTCAAAGCAAATGTGATTACGGCTGAATGGTTTGAACGCTTAAGTGCAGAGCAGGACGGTTCTATCTGTTAGTGACAAAGCCTCCCTGTGCAAGCAGGAGCCACGTGGCGGGAGCAGCTCTTCACCAGCTGCCCAGCAGCAATCCCCCCGGCTCTTTGCAACGCAGCACAAGGCCATGGGGAAATAAGGGATGCTTCCGTGGAAGCTACAAAAACCTTTGGCCTGGACAGCAAAATAGTGGTACGTCCTAAGGAGAAACCTTCTCCTCAAGGCTGGTTCGATAAGCCTGCAAAGCACCCCTGTGAAGCACACTGCTTCCTCCTCTCCGGGGTCTGCAGAGATCCCTAACACCATCCCAGCTTTCCATTCTGTTCTTAAGATGACAACATAACCCCGGTACTACACCGTGCTCACCCGCTAGAAATAAATATCATCAATACTGCTCTGTAAAATAGATTTTCTTTCATGCAGTCCCTTAAGATCCACACTAAGATTTCATATTTTAGCGTATGCCTGAGAGCGCAGCTGATATAAATCACAGGTAGGACAGCCCTGCTGCACCACAAAGGCCTCTTTGCAAACGTTCTGATCCACATTAGTGCAGCTACATGGCTCAAAGCACAGAGGAGTCTTTCAGCTTCCGCTCCCATGCCGATGTGCCCTGCACTGACACAACTCCTGCACAGACTGCAGACAGCACGGCTGGCGGAGGTACGAACGCGTGCTTGGCGCGTGCTGCAGCCTCCTTGGGAACTACTTGGGGGATGTCAGCACAGAGGGTGGGAGCAAACACACACAGCTCTGAACGCACTCCATCAACATGCAAATTACTGAGGAGAGTGGCAGATGAAAACACCAGGTGGGACAGATGGAGATTTGGCTACTTGAGAACATCCTGAAGAGATCTGCGTGCGCAAGGCTGATGCAGCCAAGCAAAGGGCCTCAAAGCATGCAAAGCAGAGCAAAGTTGCTAGGGACGGCCAGGAGCAGCTACAGGCTTGCCCTGACTTAAGACAGTTACCAAAGAGCTGACTGAAACACAGCAGCACATCTGTGACATGGGTTCTGCCTGCCTCCACATTACCACCTGTTATTGCTCAACCGAGCAGCACAGATCGCGCCTTTGAAACAAAAGGAAAAGGCAGAAGTGAGTTCTGCAGACATCATGCTGCAGGAACAACGATGCAGGGCAGATGCTGTCACGCTTCTGCCCTTCGAGGCCAAAGCTTTTTAAAACGAGGAATTCTGAGCTATATTCCATCGTTACGTATTATTGTTGGTTCAGAGTAAAACTTCTCGGCCCCTGGCTGCCAGCGCTGGGAACAGTGGGAGTACTGCATTTACCAGCTCTTAACTAATGAAACTGCAGCATTGTATAAATCACTCCCGAGACATCCTCTGCACATGCCTCGGGAATGCGGGCTCATAAATAACTCGCCTTTAGAGGAGGAACACACACACATACATCTTCTCATTTCAATCAAAAAAAATATCTGGTTTCTAACAAGAATGCTCTCTAAGAGCATAAAGGGAGCTCCACACGCTGGAGATTTTAACAACCCGTTCCTCTGAGTCTCATTTCCAGTGTGAAACTTGCAGTCAGCACTTTCTGAGGCCTCCAAATAGCTCTGGAAATTAAAAAAGGCAACCAACCGACTAAGATGACCCAAACCAAAACACCCAACCCCAAATCTACTCTCCAAATCAAGGCAGGCAGCAACGTCATATCGTTAATATTAGGTATTCTGCACCCACTCCGTTCCCAGAGGGACGTTTCAGTAACAGCGTGGTACGAACAGAAATGGTTGTAACAAGTGAAAAAGGAAAAATAAGACTTAAAACCATAAGAATAAACATTTGCCAGTTGGAGGGGGTGCATGAGTCACCACACACAGCCAGGTTCCCCCGCTAACTGGAGAGACGCCATCAGCAGCACGTACCTCACTGACATGTTATTGGCTCCTCTACAGGTAAGCCACACAAAGCCAACGAGTCAAAGTAAGGCAGAAAGTAGGAAATGGTCACCGTGTCTGCAGCTCTACAGCAGAAAGCCGTTCTGGAAGTGCCTTCCTTCCTTCCTTCCTTTTCTTTCCTTCCTTCCCTGACTCCACTCTTGCACTCACTCAGACCCAACGCCCCACCTCGACCTCTCACACACACAGAGATCACAAACACACTGACTTCCACCAACCCCAGGAGCACCTCTGTTGATTTAACAGAGCACCACTGCTGTGAGCACATTCCGGCCACCTCAGATAAAACCAGGTACACACCTACACCGAGCACTACTCTCAGCTTTAGCTCGACGCTAAGTAGAACGTGAAACTTCTCATGGCAATATCCCAGCCCTGTTAGTGCTGTTGAAACGCCGATACCTTGTACTTGGTATTTGCAGGAATATTGGTTTTCCAGCGAACTGTGTAGTAGCGTGCATCCGTGATCTTCTGGTTCTTTGGCAGAGAGTTGTCTGCCCAAGTGATCCGTATGGTGTCATGGCTCAGAATGGAAGCCTGAACTCCCACCGGTGGCATCATGGGAGATGGATCTGGCACTGGAGTGTATGGAGCATTAATAACAAACAAATCAACTTCGGAAGTGTCTAGGGAATTGATGGGTAAAAAGTCATGTATTATAATTAAAAAGGGAGAAGGTGGCATTTTAATGCAAACAAAAACAAAAAAAAAGGGGAAATGCGGGGTAATACAATGAAATGAGAGGTGAGGAATGGAGAAAAAGAGAGAAAAGCCAGAGTTAATAGGTGACATAAGGCTGGTCATACAATTACTGTTGCATCGTGTTCCCTCAAGACAATGATGACATATCTGTGCTATAAAGTTTGCCACCCAATCATTAGCACTGAACGCATTCAATCACGGCACGAAGAACCCCAAGCATGCAGCAGTTTTAATTTTGAATTTATTTGCCTCTGAACGTCCACTTGCACAAAACAAGGTGGAGGAAGAAGAGCTGGACTACTTCTAGGTGGGTAAAAGCCACTCCATAAGAGTTACTCCCATCAGCTTTTAAAGAATGCTCATGGCAGGCACGTTCCCCGTGCCACGCAAATGTGCAATGAGTGAAGAAACTGCAATTCCAATGCCCGCTATAAAATCCATCAGAATTATTGCTTTTCAGCAAATTAAAACAAACGGAAATGTGTTAACATCTGTCCCAAAGGACTAAATTATGCCAGCAGTCTAGCAGGGAGCACAGCGAGCCACACAGTAGTAGGAGCTCACTTGCAAACAAATTTATCTTTGTATTAATGTGTTACAAGATGAAAAACAACTAAGCCAAGACCTTGTTTAATCTAAGTTATGGCAAACTGAGACTCAGACAAAGGAAATGCATGCATCACATTTAAAATCTCAATGTCAAGACATAGCTAAAAATCTACACTTGTCCCCAGCAACAAAACAAGAGCAACCCACTCCATTTGTGCTAACTTAATGGCTAACTTTTTAAATAAAAACATCTGTAAGCTGTTGAGAGATACATTTTGTAACCGAAAAATGAAATCATTTTTAGTCGGTTTAATAAGCAGAAGAACCATGCAGGGCAATCACTGAAACAGTAAGGCCAATCAGTTACAGAAATGGAGAGTACTTGATGGCACCAAAACCCAACACTCTCATAATGGCATTTTCAGCTGCTATGCAGGAGGCGTGCTGACAGCTTTCAGCAGTGCAGAACACAAAGGCAGCCCCCGGCCCTTACCTGAATGAGGCCTGGTCACTGCACTCTCATAGAGAGGAATTCCTTCACCAACATTGTTGAATGCTTTCAGAGTTATAACGTAGTGCGAGCTCGGGTCTACAGGAAAAAAAAAAACAGTGTGGTTTTAGTACAAACTGTTAGTGTATCCTCTTTTTTGCCTCTCTGCTTTCTCTGCTTTGTTCAATATTTTATTTCATGTATTTTCATTAAAAAATAAGAAGTTTGAACTGAGAAAGTCTCCACGCAGACCTTCATTTACTGTGCAATAGCTCACCCACAGCAGACGTCTGTAGTCACAGCACTTCTACCATAGGTACAGCCAAGATAACAAAACAACTCCTCTTAAAATGAACATTTTAGGTTGCTCTGCTGTAGCATTATCCAATGCCCCAGTTTTAGGGAACTCCCCAATCCTAATATTTATTGTGCTTTCAGGCTATCTCACCTACCACAGAGAATTCTGTGGCGGGGTTACCCTGTGTTTCTCTTTCAAAGCAGATGCCGCCATATCCCGGTGACATGTTAGCTTCTTTTTTAGCCTGAAGCCACCTGTTCACAGCTCCAGAAGGAAAACAAGGAAAAGCTGCTCTGTGTCAAAGTTTATGTTTATGATGAAGGCAACGCACTGTGCTTCCAGCTCAGCAAGTTCAGGATTCTGGGTTTTTTTTTGCTCTGCCACTTCCTCCATCAACAGAGAACTGAGTTCATTTCAAACTTATCAGCTGTTTGGTTTCCCAACTTATTGCCTTCATAATGATAAAGATCCTCTTAGAAGACATGCCTGCAGTTTTATATCTTCATATCATGATTAGAAAACAGCAGCATGCACTGGAGGTGAAATCTGGGCGCTGATTTAATGGCTGTTTACGAAGGTGGATAGCGACAGGACAAGGGGGAATGGTCTTAAACTGAGACAGGAGAGGTTTAGGTTGGATATTAGGAGGAAATTTTTCACACACAGGGTGGTGATGCACTGGAACAGGTTGCCCAAGGAGGCTGTGGATGCACCATCCCTGGAGGCATTCAAGGCCAGGCTGGATGTGGCTCTGGGCAGCCTGGACTGAAGGCTGGCGACCCTGCACACAGCAGGGGGGTAGAAACTACATGATCATTGTGGTCCTTTTCAACCCAGGCCATTCTATGATATGATTCTGTGTTAATCTGCTTCCCTTACCTAAGTTTTCAATGGTGTAGTATCTCTGTTTATAGTCCACCTTGATGGTCTGTGCGTGAGGACTGCCGATGCCATACCCGATGGCATAGCCTCGCACCACGATGTTCTGGTTCTCAGGAGGAGTCCAGCTTACCACGATACTGGTGACAAGAGGACGGACGTGTAAGGAGCTCGGAACTTCAGGAACACGGCTTTCTGTTAAAGAAAAACGATGGATTTAAAGGATTTCTCCTCAATAAAGGTAATTACATGAAGAACCATAAGCTAATAAGGTCAAATGCAGCACTTGTACTCTGAGAATTTATTAAAACGGGTATGCTCCAAAGCAGAGAGCTTTACTGTATAAGAGAGAGCAAAGAGCTCTCTAATAAGCAGATGGTTTTAATGGTTTCAAGTTGAGAGAGGGAAGATTTAGGTTGGATGTCAGGGGGAAGTTCTTTACTATGAGAGCGGTGAGGTGCTGGAACAGCTGCCCAGAGAGGCTGTGGATGCCCCGTCCATCCCTGGAGGTGCTCAAGGCCAGGTTGGATGGGGCCCTGGGCAAACTGGTCTACTATTAAATGGGGAGGTTGGTGGCCCTGCCTGTGGATTCATGATCCTTGAGGCCCCTTCCAACCTGGGCCATTCTGTGATTCTATGAAAATTAACAACTAATACATTTTAACAGATACCCTGTTAAAAGCATCCGACTGTCGTACTGAAGAAAAGCATCAGATCTGCTTCCAGGCAGACTTTTCTGATGTTCCTGCATGTTCTCCCAATTTTAACTTCTCAAAAATATGCACTGAATTCATTACATCCTGTCCACAAAGCAATCTGCTTTTAGCTCCATCATATTACTTACTGTGGGCACTAAATAATTACCTCGAGAACACAGTCACAACCAAAGGAAGGTGCCTGAGCTCACTGTAGGACTAAACAGAACATTCCAAAGCTCAAACCATCGTCACTAAACTGCATGTAGCATTTTTGGCAAAGCTCTTCTGTAGTTTGCCCTGTACACACCACTATCCTCGTCACTGCATGGGTCCTGAAGTCTCTTCTGGATAACTCACAAAATATATGCAGGGACTTCACGTTCATCCCACAGGAATGAAACAACAAATGCTTGAACCCTACCCCTGTGAGCAACACAGATCTAATTGCAATCCAGTAGTGAGGTGGAATTGGGGCCCTTAAAAACAGAAGGACTGATGTTCATGGGATGTGACTGCAGTCCCCCGGTATTCTTACTAAAGAACTTTGCCCCAGTGTTGAACAGAGCCAAAAGCAATGCAGAAGCACAGCTGCACACACTGACATCCATGCCTTGCTCTTAGCTTCTCAGAAATGGGGTAACTGCTTCTGTCAGGCTGGAGCCCACCGTATGCTAACAGAGAGTTCATGTTTTGTGCAATCGTAAGTTGAGTTCCCTGCTCTAAAACAAACTCTGTTCAGAGCATTCTGCTTCCTGCAGAGATTTCCTTTTAATGAAACATGCAGATTTACCTACAGGCATTTAATAAAACACCACAGCAGTATTACTTGGATCATAATATGCCACTGGCCTGCTTGCCAAGGGAGTTTATGGTCTCCAGCTGACACAGCTGATCAGTTAAAGTTCACCACTCTTAAATAAAGAAAAGCTACAGAATTCCAACAGAAGTGATGCCATTTTTCACTGCACAGAAGCCACTGAAGTGGAGATAAAATTTATACAAATCTTTAACAGTCTCTGTGTATGTGCTCCTGTGGGACCTGCACCAGCCCTGCAGAACGACACGGCCCCACCAGCACAGACCCGTAATGGGCTGCTCCTGTTGGCACTGATGACACTATGAAGTTCATTATCTTCTACTTAAATTCAAAAGCAGAGAGTGGAGAGGAATGAAATGTATGCACATGAATTGAACCTGAAAAATTAAACATGAGCTGTAAATATGCTCAGTGTTATTAAATATACCCACATGAGCTTGTTAGAGAAAGGAAAGCAAAACATCCACATCTCCTTCAGCCTGGGGAACAAGAGGTTTCTTGAGCTGCAAGGCTGTGTCACATCCAGTTAGAGGATGACAGCCACACACACACAAGTCATTTCATCTCTAAAAAGCAAATTCTAAATAGCTACAAAACTGAACTCTACAGTTAGCATTAGTTTTTCTGCTGCTCCTGATTAAGCAACAGAGAGGAAAAAAGAAGAGGACAAATATTGAGTTGAGCATCAACTATGCATAACACAAAGACTGAAAAATGGGCTCTCCAAGGGGCAGAAGAGCTGACTGCTGAAGCAATCTTCCAACAGCACAGAACAAACATTGGATTTCTTTAACAATTCCATCTTCCAGCTGCTGCCACAACTGAATCTCCAGTCACATGGAGGTGACAGACATTACTGGCATCCTGCACCATTAATTCAGATAGAATGACCTCGAGCTCCTTCATAACACTGCAAAGAGGGAGACTGGCCTGCAAGAAGCAGAAGGTAACTTGTGTACAACAAAACCAATCAAATGCTTGTTCAGAATGGGAACGGGCTGCCCAGCATCACCAGGAACACGCAGGTACTTCTGTAGAGATCTGCTGCATTCTTTAAAAGCAGCACCTCTCTGCTGCAATTTCAATTTCTTGTAGCCAACTTCTAGGAGATGCTCACAGATTTGCTCATTTGAGTTCTGTGACAACCAGGTTCCTGCTTGCCACTTACTGTGCTGCTAAATACCAAACCCCTGGGCCAACCAACAGAGGTCAACATTTTTCACAGAACTTCTTCTACTTTCATTGGTAACCTCTGCATGGTTCTGCACATCACATATCACAGATCTATGGCTTTGGTAGAGAAGTCTTCATTCCTGATGGAAGATCTGGTCTATGCTAGTTGACCAGCACTGAAAATACATTAATTTTCTTTTTTTTTCTTTTATAACCATACAATCATAGACTCTTCAGAGTTGGAAGGGACCTCTAAAGGCCGTCTGGTCCAACTCCCCTGCAATGAACAGGGACATCCACAGCTATAACGGCACACGTAACAGTTAATGGGGATCAAATGCCCTCTGCAGAGATTGTAAGGAAATCAAAAATGGACGAAAAATATCTCAACAAAGCAGAACCAAGAAAACACGGTGGTAATGCTGCAAAGCCCTAGAGGTAAAAGTGATGCTTTCCACCATTCCTTTCCTACTGTGGCATCTCTCTTGTGTTCAACAAAGTTTACATTTGGACCCCAGCTCTGCAGCCCTCGTGCAGACACCGTGCAGGCTCCATGCTGCAGTCAGCAGGCCCACCAGTCAGCCACTGCATGGCTGAATACCAAATCACCACCTTCAGAACTCTGAGGCGTGCGCCGATGGTTCCATTAGCATAATTCAGGTGCTCCAGAAATGCATAATCACTGTTTTGCTTCCCTCAAGGAAAACAGTCCTCCTACCTCCACCTCATAGCGTGTGAACATCTTCGTGATTAACGAGATGAATTTTATTACAATATCAAATTCAAGGCATTATTATTAGATAAATCTTATCTTATATTATTATTTAAATATCGAACCACTGGCATTCAAAAATGGGTTTTTCTTAATAGCAAAAACATACTGATAACATACAGTTCTCAAAGGTGTAGAAGCAGAATTTATGTGTAGGCTATTTTATTGACTTGGTAAAAATTTCACGATAGAAAAAGGAATTAATTCCACTTAATCATAAATAAAACACGTCACAACATTAGAAAACATTAAAACAACTCAATAAAACCACCTTTTCCCTTTAAAAAAGCAGTCAAACTCTACTGTGCCCTGGCCTCGGTGTCACAGATACCTCCACACTTAACATCTTACCATCTAGATCGCTCTCAAATGTTTCTGCTGACACCCAGTCAGTAGCTGGCCCAGTGCCATTCACAGTCATGGCAGCTATCCGGAAGTTGTACTCCGTGCCTCGTTCCAGACCTAGGAGATAAAGAGCAGCCCAGGTGTCACAACAGCAATCCCAACCATGAGCACAGGAATCACAATTCCTAATTGAAGTACAGGTATAACCTGATAGTAAGAAAACTTTTCACCCCAACAGTGCCACTCGAGCACAGCCTGAGGTCAGGATGGAAACATCACTGCCAACTCCAGTAAGGAAGCTGACACTGCTTACAGTGCAGAGCTAAACCATGACCACGGGCACCAGAGCTGGGACACCCCGCAGACTGTCCCTGTGGACCACAGGCAGGCACTGCAGGGTTCCATCTACAGCCAGCTTTAATTTCTGGCTGCTAATAGAGGAGAACCACCCACACCCATAACTAAGCACAGATGTACAGTACAGACAGCAATTGACCAAAACATGCCACGAGTTTGTTTACAGTATATAAGAGTGCATAATCAATAATCAAAACAATATGAAAATGCAGTCAAATTTTATACACAGACTGTCTTAAACAGGCCTTGCTGCTGCTAAAGCTGCACTCTGCTAACAGGCACTGATCAGCTCTCACTCTAGGAGGAAACAAACTTACTGAGTCACAGGTGGAGCTTCTGAGAATACAGCACAAAGCACTTTCTGAGCTGCCTAATGGCTTTGTGAGAGGCACAGCTTGACCAGCTGTTCATGACCAAAATGTAGCCTTGCTCCTCTCCTCATGCCCTGTTACCGCTACACCAAATTGTTGTTCTAGCAATAACTTTTCACTTATACTAAGTACCGTACCAGGCTGAATTTCTGAAACATACAAAAATAAAGAGGGGATAAATTGTTTTACATCATTGCCAGAGAGAAGGACAAAGGCTGACACACAAGAAACTGGGTGGGATGATTTGTACAGATGTCTGAAAGAAGTTCACATGACTCTGAATCAGGCTTGTTGGTGAGCACTGCAAGAGACAGAGCACACCTACATTCTGTCCACAAGCAAACAGGTGAGCTTGCAAACATCCAGCCTGACAGCATTTCTTTGGCATCTTTATCCATACGTTCATTTCTGCCACTCAGGCAACGCAGTGAGCTCAGGGCTGTCCACTCCGTGCAATCTCTACCTCTATACAAAGGTTTGAAAAGAGTTTATTTGGTCCACTTAGAAAACCAAAGGAAATACTAGGGCTAGTGAACAGGTAGCCAGACTTGGGCTACCGGACTGCCTCAGGCTGCCTCAGGCCTGCAAATAACCTCTCACCTTCAATGAGCTGGAAGAGCTGTGTCCCCCCGACGCTCTCTGTCACATCGCTCTTACGGGACACTTTGCGGTAGCGGATTTTGTAGCCGGTGATTTGCCCGCTGTGTGTCCCTGCAGGAGGAGGCTGCCAGTGCAGCATGATGCTCTGCGGGCGGCAGAAGGCGTCATTACAAACTTGCTGTCTGCTATGCAGCCAGAAAAACTACACTGGTGGTGATACTTGGTGAAACACAAGGTAGAAAAACACGCACACAGATCTATGGCGTTTTCATGGATGTAAGATGTGCTATCAGTAAAAAGCACAACAACAAAACCACCACCACAATTCAGCAGCAGCACAGGTCACACAGTTGCCTATGGAAGTCAAAGCGTTTCAACCCCTGTTGGACCTTCTGATTCCAATTTCACAAAAGGCCTCTTGGGCTTCCCTCTCATTTTCTTTGGGTTATAGGAAGATATGGTTTCCTTAGGAGCTATCCTTAGAACTGGGATTTTCTTCAAAGCGTATCAGATACCTGAACAGTGGTTTGTGTGCATGAAGCTGCTGGTTTTTGATCATACAGGTAGCAACGAAGGTATTGGGAAAGGAGTTTAGAAAGAAGAGAGTTTTTTTCTAAACCTTCAATCAAAGTCATGGTGGCCAAGCATATAATTTTCTCTTCTAAAGGGCCCAGGACATTGTAAGCATGCATATGTATGCACAGACCGTAAATAACAGTTAATCACCAGGAACACCCTCAGGTGCTGGTGCTTCAGGCTTTTGTGCCCAATTATACCCCTCTCACAACTGAGCCTCCACACCCTGCCACACTGTCACTGCCTCTGCTGCATCCCGTTATGCACAACCCACAATTGGACAGGAGTTTCTAATGCTTCACATCCCACATTCAGATAGCCTCCTGCTGGGCCCCTCATACACAAACAGCTGAAAAGCAGCACAGTAGGAGAAAGGCCCAAAGCAGCTCTACACTCTGGCTGATCAGACACCCAGCCTTTCTTTTACCCCTTAGCAGCAGCAAGTTCTCCCCAGCTTACCTTGGAATTGCGCACCTCCAGCGTTAGGTTCTGTGGTGCAGCACTGGGAACTAGAAACATTAAAGGAATTACCACTGAAAAACTGCCATATATTATATCCCATACTCTATTTCCATATACAACTACTGTCTGATATCATTCATGACAAAATTACAATCCATTCTGGTTTAAGACGCTATATAAAATGATTTAGAATTCCTACCAGGAGTACTTCTGGACACACAGCGACCGGCTTGGGAGAGAGACTTACTTTCATTGCAGAGAACAAACACACTTTTTATTCAGGTCTTTACTTATCATAGGTACCCAAATAAAAAAGCTTTATAGGTAAAGGTACTTCCCACCAACTCGAACAAGAGAGATCACGTTCAGCACTTTTCCAAACCAAGGCTTTCATTTGGATATTGATTCTGGGAATCCACATTTAAAATACTAGCCATGCTTTTTGTCTCGTGACTTTCTGTGACAGGAACACCTCAGAGCCAAGATGTGCCTGTGCTCCTGAGAAGCGTGGAGGTGAAGTGCAGCACAAAGACAGTTTTGCTTCTCCATCTCCATCCTTTGCTAGCTCTCCCCTGGCTGTAGCAGCAGCTTGCTGGTCAGCACAGTTCAAGTACACTATGCAAAAACGCTACATAAGAGAGCAACTGAGACCAAGGAGATCCTCGCTGCAGCTCTCCAGAGGTGAAAGACTCACAAATGTAATCTCAAAGACATAGATAAGCGTTCCCTAACAGGTAGCCAAGACTCCAACAAAGCACAAGGACAGGGAAGTAGTACAACAGGGCTTGAGGCTGTTCTGGCCACAGCAATGCATTTTCCAGATAACCCATGCCAGTCCGAACAATACCAGAGAAAACAAACCTGAGTGCATAAAGTGTAAGTGTAAAGGGAAAGGAACACCAGGGGGTGGTTTAATACCCCCCTCCCACTGCAGCAATGCAGACAAGAAGGGTTCACTTTTCCTGAGAACACCAGACCTAGGGAGGAGGTGCTATACCTTTAAAAAGCAAGAGCACCAGGCTAAGAGGAGGAAATGAAATAAAGCCAAGCCAGTTTTTGCTGTTCTTGTTTTAATCAGCTATTGCCTGCTTTCAAGACAATAAAAAAAAAGTCCTGGGTTTCACAAAGTGTGATTAATGCATGTACTGCAAACTTGGCAAGAGAAAGTCTATCAGCAGGACACAGGAAAGGCTACATGACGTAAATACACACAAATACATGCATCTCACGGGTGCACAGTTCATCTTCTGTCAAAGTCAGCCTAAGCTCTATTAGTGCGTGATGCAGAGGTGGTATTTCTAGTTGTGATACAAGGCTGTTTCCTACAGACCAGGAACACTATGAGAAGAGCAGCACACAAACCCCAGTTCAATTGTACCCAAAGAGCTGGTCATTCTGCAACAAACCATTGTAACACACTTAGGTTAGGAGCAGGAACCTACATAAAAATGAGGAAGGTTGCTAAAAAAGAAGCTAAAGGTTGCTAAGAATGGAACATTTGCAGGAGATGCATACAGAGAGCATGGTAAGAAAAGAGAAGAATGTACATTGTTCATCTAGAAAGATTTGAGAGAGTGAAAGGAGAGAACAGCATGGATAAGCAGCAGGGCTGTACAGCTTCTAGAAGCAAGATGACATCCTTTAGGAAGCTGCAGAAACTACATTTCAACAGGTTCAGCATGGAAGCATAAGAATGAAATGATCACATAAGTTACAACAGGCTGTAACCTGGGTGCTTGGAGATGGCAATCCTGATGCCAGCATGTAAAGGAGGTTCTGCTGGAGAGAATGCTGTAGACTTCAGGTAATAAGCCAGAAATCTGCGTGAGGCAAATCAACTCAAACTATAATGAAGTGTGCAACTCAAAAATGCAAGGACAAATATGGCCTCTGTCACTTTTTTAAGGGGAGTCCTGCATCGCAAAGCTGGTAGAGAGCTCTTCAATAAGGTGACAATGGGATAGGAGGGAAGCCCTTGTCTGAAGTGGCTAAAAGAAAGGAAAGAAGGTAGGAATGGGCATGGTGGGAGACGGCCAGTGGAGCTCCACCATGGTACATGCCAACACCACATGGCTAAACCCATCTGTAAGTGATAAAAGTGGGATGAGCAGCGACATGAGCAGTATTGGTACAGACAAGATCTGCTGGTAAGGAGCTGCAGAAAGACCTCAGGCTTGTTCCTGGATATTGAAGTGACACGAAACTCAGTTACACATGTGGGAAACATGATCCTAACTCCACAAAGTGATGGCTCTAAGCATATCAGTTCCACTAAGGAGCAAGATCCCTACCCCAAAAACGTCACCTCAGTGCTCAGAACGGGTCAAAAATAGCAGTCAAATGCTAGTAATTACACACTTGCATCTTCAATACAGTTCTGGTACCTCCACATCCATCTGTAGAAGCACACAGGAGAAAAAACCTAGAAAGAAGTTCAGAAAATAGCACTGAAGTGTGTAACAGCTTCCACAAAAGGCAGGGTTGACCATTTCTAAGACTTAAAAGTGGAGAAGAAATGAATGAGGGAGAACGCAGCACAAGAGTATGAAATGAGGAGTGGGACAGAGAAGGTTGATGGAGACTGATCATTCACTGCTTCACACAGCCCTAGGCAGTGAGTGATGCTGACAGAGCAGGTCCAAAGCAGGCTGAAAGGGAGGGATCTTTCACAGAAAGTTGAGTTGTGGCACCCTCCACTCGATGCTGCGGATGATAAGAGCTGACACTGGCTTAACAAGAATGCTGAGAGGCTTCATGGGAGAGAAGACAAACTTCTTCTTCAAAAGAGCGGTAAGGCATTGGCACATTGGCTCAGGCTGCCAGGGAAGTGCTGGAGTCACCGTCCCTGAACACCTTCAAGGACTGTGGAGATGTGGCCCTGAGGGACATGGTTCAGTGGGCACGGAGGGGATGGGCTGATGGTTCAACTAGATGGTCTTAGTGGTTTTTTCCGACCTTAAGGATTCTGTGATTCTACACTGAGTAGCTACACAGAAACCACTGCAGCGCCAAGGAGTCCCACAGAAACAAACCCCGCTCACAATTTGGGACACTAATACCCTATTCTGTTTCTGATCAGTTCTGGAGAGGGGATTCCAGGCTAGGCTTAGTTTTGGTCTGATTGTTCTCATGAATAATTAAACTTCTGTCTAAAAGAAAAATAAAAGCTAACTAATTGTGATCATTCTACAATCGTTCACGTATCTGTATGTGCTCACACCGCCTCATTTGGCTTACAGAAAATGCTGTTACCACTTCCTGCTTTCAGGACCATATACAAATGATTTAATAATATCTATGCTGGAGTCCAAACAAAGACGTGCAACATTTTTCCAGATGACCACAATTAAAATAAAAACACTCCAAAGGCACGTATCTGCTCATATGTAACAAATATAATAGAAGCTAAAAGACTATTTGGAGTTGTAGGGTTCAAAATAATTGTGTTTCTGCCCACTCTTAAGACTTTGTAGGCCCAATAACCCATGAAATAAACTTCTGATGTTGAAATTAAGGACAGCATTGTTTTGCAATTAGAACACCAGATGCATTTGCAGGTATATTAATTTTCCTTCGCCCCATTTGGACAGCCTCAGGGGGAGCTTTTAGCATGCGTGGCCATATGCAGCAATCACATTATTAAGAAAACAGGGCAGCACTGAACAAAACCCTAAGAAGTTTTTCTGGTTAAAAATCCGCTTAAATGAAATTACCACGTAATTCCTGCAAAAAGGCTTGGAATAAAGCAGCTTACCATCTGACAGCGTCCGCACAACAACATCTTGGGTAGAGACGCCAGGGCCGTGTTTATTGTAAGCCACCACTCGGAAACTATACTCAGTGTACTTCTTTAATCCGGTAATGGTGTAGGAGAGCCCTGCTACATCAACATCCTGTCCATAAGCAAACATGCATACGAGTCAAGGTCAGAATTGGGTCTGCAATTGTCATAAACGTCTCAGGCTCACAACAGTAATGCTCAAAGTCAGAAGCAGGGAGGACAGCGCTCTGCAGAACAGCAGATGTACCCACAGCCACGTGCAGCCAGGGCTTGCACAGATGGCAGCAGGGTGCTTGCAAGAGGAAGTTCTACACATTTGATTTAAATCACAACATAGGCACAGGTTCTGCAAATGACAAGGGACGCGGTGAACTTGCCCACTGTAGAAATGACTGCTGTATTTTTAACAGTGGGAAGCAAAAGGAGAGAGTTTTATCTGAAGAATACACATTTTTAGTTAAAATCTGATGTAAAAAGCTATTTTAAATGCTAACAAACTAAGAGGGGTTTTATTTGAGGCTGGAAACACATTGACAAGCTATCATGTGGGAAATTAAATGACTGGGTCTAGTTCTCCCAAAGCTGTGATTGTTTCTTAGGTAGCACCTTGCACTCGTACCGAGCGTGCTGGATTCTCCCAGCAGAATCCTAAGTGTAATTCATTAGGCACTCACCAGTATCAAAATACCAATCACTGGATCAATGAACTCAAGAAGTGAGAATAGTTTAGATTCAGGAACAGACTAAAATCAGCAGTTATCCTACTTACTAAAATAAAAGCAGCCAGACTGTAAAAATGATGCTGCAGGTATTATTTGATTCTTCAGAGTTTATTCCTCGCGATATGATGGACATCCCCAAATGCCACAAGATGCTGAATACGTAAGTAAGCCATCACCTAAAAACAGCTTCAATTCTTATGCAAATACTGCAAAAACATTCATGCTGAATGACAAAGCAGATTTTTTTAACAGACTGAATGTTTAATTTCAAATGTTTCTGCATTCTGGACTAAAGGCTTCGGCTTGTCAGAAAAAAAAACTCTTGGCAAGGTGTTTCTAGAAATGTAAGGTAAAAGCACAACAGAGGAAAGAACGCTGACACTGTATATCACGCAGAAGAGCCCTATTCCATACCTGCTCGCTGTCCTGCCCCTTCTCCATGTAGTAGAGCTTGTAGTTCTGGATTTCCCCATTGCCAGACAGAGGCGTTTCCCACGTGACGGTGACAGAGGTGGGGGAGCCGGCGTATGCTCGAATATTGGGTGCTGGACCAGGCAGCTGAACTGCAATGGAAGCAGGAAACTCTGCTCATCACCAAGCCCAGCCATTGCATTTCAGCAGCTAAATATTTCAGCATCAACTTTACAAGTAATGACAACTGAAAGCTTTCTTCTATAACAAAATTTAGAGAAGTTAACTAGGCATGACTTACGAGTTAAGAGTGAGCATAAAGCATACCAACAAGGCAGCCCAGCATATTATTTTTAAAATCAGGTCTGCAAGTGCAACTTTTAAGAGTATCACCTTATTCTGGGAAAGGCCGTGAATGGAAGAAAGTCGATCCCAAAGTGGAGAGGGCTTGGAATATTTGCAGCTTACCCTCGGGCTGCGTGGCCACCTTCAGTGGTGCTGAGCTCTCTCCATGGCCGTGCTTGTTCTGAGCCACAACTCTGAAGACATAAACTGTTTCCGGCATCAGGTTTTGGATCATCACTTGTGTCTCTCCAGGACGACTGGTGTTTTCAACACGTTCCCTTTGGGAAACAAAAAGATCGGGCACAGAAGCAGCCATTGGTTAGTGGGAGATATATAAAGGAATCGGGTGCTACTGGGAACAAAGCTGACATGTATCCTGTCTGAATGCATCTGATGCATTAATGACATTATTTACACCACACTGACTACACAAAACTGCTAATATGCCAAAATTGCTGGTGACAAACAGCTTCCAGTTTTGTAACTTGTCTTTAGAGAAAGTATTCACTGAAGTAAAAGACTAATTTATGCTCAGCATCACCAAATTCGAAGCAGTTTCATTGTTATTCTCCTAACGGCGTGCCATTACTCATCGTGACAGTCTATCCTACTGTTCTGAAGCCACAAGAAGAAATATTTAAGAATCGTACGCAGACTCTGGTGAGATTTAAGGCATTTCTGTTAACATTGTGGGGTTGCCTTTTGTGTATTTTCTCAAGAGGCTGTTTTACGATTTTCTTTTCCCTCCAAACTTTACTTAGTTCCTCCCTAATATTTAGATTCTTTAAAAACATCCCGAGGCCCGACTCGCATCCAGCCCCGCACACAGCTGGGGCACTGCTGCTATTACCACCCAAGTCGTGGAGTCAACAGGAGGCAACACCTGCCCAAGGCCCCGGCACGAGTGGGGATCACTGGGAGCGACTTCAGGAAACCCCATCGCTCCGTACCAAGCCCAGGCCTGAGGTGAAGACTAAAAGATTAACTACCAACTAACTACAACCTTTATTTCCACCACCTTGCTGCTGTCACGTGAACCTTCCCACAGCTACTGCTGGGTAGGGCCGTCTATGGATTGCTTTGGCTTGGAACAAAGCTATCTACTCCTGCAAAATGGAAATAACAGCAGTATTGGGAAAAAAAAAAAAAAAGAAATGAAGAACTTCACCATGGGGAAATAAAAGGAGAACGTGAATGGTTTGAATACAAACGTTCCCCTTTTGTCTGACAGACTTCGGTTAGCTCTACAGCAGAGGGCAGACGATTCTCGTCCCAACGATTAACTGCTATTAAATCATTTTTAATGCAGGAGTCTGGGCAAAATTATTCCACAGTCTCCCCTTTCCTACCTTCCAGCCATTATGGTTTAGATTACAGCACGGAAATACAATGCTCAATTCCCCGTTTTTAATTTATTTCTTTTTAAATCAACTACTAAGGTTGATTTAACACAACTGGGTTTAAAACACTTGGAAAACACTGCTCATTTCTGCACTATTATACTGCATCTATACAGAAGGAAACAATATCCTAACTGTAACTAAAAAGCTGTTCAAACACATTTTCTAGAATATTCTCCTTCATGAAAGTTGAGCTAAAGTGGCACTGCATAAACAGCTTAATTTATTTCAGATTTCTTTAATCGTCATCTTTGAATGAGCAGCATCACTACATTAGAATTAAAACGGTCTGCAAAAGAATTCTTTTAACATTATAGGGTATTTATGCAAGAAAGAAGCTGGCAGAGAAGCCAAAGACGCACTAAAGAAATATAATTCCCACCACAAAATGAAAGGGGGGCAGGGAAAAAGATAAATATTTTCCCTCGCTAACTTTTCCAGCTATAGCTGGAGCAAAATGTTTGCTTGAAAATGCGTTTTCAAATGGATAGTTTCCTTTAAGACGTGCCTTAGATATAATGAAGGTATTTGAAAACCCAGAATAAGTGCTAACTGATTCACAGCTGTGGAACAGCATTCATCTCCCATTGACATGCAAAATACATTGCATTTTCTGCCTCAAGTGTAAATGCACTCACTGATTTTATCAGAAAAATGTCAGCAATCCAAGGTTATTATTTAAAATTACAAAAAAAAAACCCACCCAAATTATTTTTAATGGAAACACAACATTTATCAAAAATAAATAGACATGCCAAAGTATTGCAATTTTCAGTAATAAGTAGGGACCGTGCCTTCCCTCACAACAGTTAAAAATATGGTGAGATTAATCTAATTAAGTGCTTCATGAATCTCTCCTTTATGCCCTTTCCTAGGAAGCCTTGAGCACCTTTTATGAGCTCTGATGCATTTTGGTTGGCAGAACAGGTAACAAAACAGATGGTCTGTAGGAATATCTATATTACCAGACAGAACCTTACGACTGTTCTAACTCATGCCAGTTTAATCCTCAATTAAAGAGCTTTGTAAACTAGAATTAAGGTTTACAGTAGCTGTCACGCACTTAGGGGAAAAAAGCTACAGCTCACATCCAGAAACAAGGGTTCATCTGGAAATGTAAAGCCTGAAGTTATGCTTACAGAACTAAAACCTTCGGGGAAGGACAGAGGTGAGCAGCACGACTGCACACAAGCAAGCTCTGTTATCTGTAGTTCGCTAAGCCAAACCAGAGTTACCATCTTGTATGTTCTCACTCCTCCTCAACAGACATCAAAAACTGCCCAGACCAGCCTGAATCACTTCAAAAGCAATAAAAGCAACCACCACAATCTTAGAAGAACTGGCATTTCCGCTGCAGTTCCCCCTTTTCTAGTGCTAATACTCTTCTGCAGCGCTCAACTTGAAGGCCAAATTTGCCTTGCAAGCAGATGCTGAGTTGAAAATGGGAAACATTTCAGTGCTGTGGGCTGAGCGCAGGATGGTTCCTGAAAGCACTGGTGGAGGAAAGCTGACATGTGGCACAGGAGGACCCTAAGGATTAAGTGAGGAAATCCATGTTCTGTGTGGGAATATTCTGCAGCCCTCCAAGGAAGTCCAAAATGCAAAGTTAAGGAACACCTTCTTGAGCTGTCATGCATCTCTCATTTCACTGAGTGGGCAAAACCAAGAGGGATGTAACTCAGCAGAGGCCGAGGCCTGGTCTCTACCAGATCCAACAGGAACCCGGGGCTGCTGTGCCTCATCGTGCCAAGCTGACTCTACAGCCCCTCAGAGATGAATTAGAGAGGTCAGAATATCTAACTAAGCTGTCCCACATCCTGTGTACTTCTTAAATGCTTTAAAAGCCCAATGTAAAAGGGAAATCAATCCAATGACCCAGAGTTTGATCACTGCTCAAACCCAAGCAAGGAAGAGGTAACGCTTAGGTTACTAAAGGGATCTGGTAATGAAAATGGTACACGTAGGCACAAATGCACTACTTTTAGGAAACAGGATATATGCACTTAAAACTACAGCAGAGATGTATGATCATGTATAATTCAAGGAGCACATCGCAATCATTTAAGCAGTGTTTTGTGATGCTGAGAAAGAACAGAAGGCCGTACATCCAGATTTGACATGAAAACTTTCTGTTTTTGCAGTGCCTACTTATGTGGGACCTTCACACCTAGTTTTTGAGTCAGTAACAAAGCAACACTTAACACAGGGCCCAAACAACTCGGCAAAACTTACCAGGTAAGAAGAAAACAGAGCATTTGTGAAAGATTAAATCACGTGTCTGCATTTTTCAACTGTTATAATACTTACCTCTGCCTTTACATTCCAACTAAAAATTCCACACGCTTTTAAAATTATAATCTCTATGAGGTTGGTTTCTGTTGGTTTTGTGCCCATCCTTAAAGCAATATATAAAAATGTAAACCTAGCTGTACATCAAACAGCACTGCCCCCACACATGCACACACAAAAAATTGCTAAGAAGCTAATATTGGAGAATACGTAAAAATAGGGATTTTTAGAACGCTAAGTGCAAAGTATAGGTAATTTACTGAGTGCACACAGCCTAGTTCAGAGCTGGGAGTGGACATAGCCATCCCAGCTATGAAGGATTTTCCTCTCTCTTCTATCCCTCGTGCTGAAGTATGGAAGCTCACAGAACCAGCAAGCCAAAAACCTCAGCACAGCTCTGGTCCATTCTCCACACTTCACGAGGGGTTAATACCACTCCAAACATATTTAACATTTGAATTACTCTGAGCCACAACTTTAAACATGCCCTAAAATTCAATGAAGAGTTATTTCTAACCTCCCAGCTAGAAGGAAGCACTCAGCTCAAGTTTAGCTGAGCTCTTCTCATACGCAATGTATCACGCTCAATTATTTGCTTAATTCAGCTTAATAGCTCCCAAATTCATGCCCTAATGAACTGACACCAGCAAGCTGTCAGCACCGTCAGGTCACATCTAATCTGATGGAGATGAGGCAAACAGCACCCATGCCAGGTGAAGCACAGAAGGAGGCCAAGTAGTACAAGCTTCTCGTTCTCAAGCATTATTATTTTTAATTTTGTCACTCTCATTGTCTAAACACAAGTTTCATGTCATAATTTCACAGTACTTTTGTGCTAATATGTGAAAAATGTGATATTAGCACAGCACAAAACTCACATGAAGCAGCTAGAAAATAATGAATACGTGCCAATGAATGGCTTCCTGAGCCTGCTTTGAACCCTGACCCAGAAGGGCACTTGAGCAAACAAAGCTTTCACTGCCGTCAATGAACCACCTGCTTACATATAAGCACCAGCTTAAGCACTTTGCTGTGCAAACTTTCTGTGGGGTACATTACCTGAAACCCAGAGGGCTGTTTTGCTACTGCTGGCAGCAGCAGTTTTTTACAGCCTGTCCTGTAATTTCCTGGTTTACTCACCACAAACAATGGAAAGCCTGCAGAACACTGCACATTGCTTCTGACCCAACTGGGATATTTTCTAGATTTCTGTAGTCTTGCATGTAGCAGTAAGCGATGCACTATGTCTTCTCCAAAAGCAAGACCCAGTGCAGGGAGAGGCAGGAAGTCAATTCCAGCAAATTACTTTCTTAACAGCCAGTGGGGAGAGCAGTCAAAACCAGAAACGTGAAGGAGGAAAGGCAGGCAGGTCGGCCACTGCCACTTTTCCTGTCTCCAACAGGAATGAATATTACCAAAATCAGGAAGTAGCAGAAAACCAACATTTGTGAGGCACTGAAAATGTTCCTAATTGCCTCAATCCTGAGCCTCGACAAAAGGACTATCCATGGAATTAAAAAATATTAGAGAAAAAAGATTCTCTGAATGGTAGGGCATTTTGTATTCTTTCCACGTGACTTTGCTATCTTTGAGCCTCACCCTGTAGTCAGTAAGCAGATAATTTTCTTTTGACTAATAAATCTGATAATCAAGCTAATTTGGAATTAATTAAGCACCACTTAAAATGATTGTTAGCTCCAACTTCTTCAGTCTTATCACAATTTGAAGCTATTCTGAGCCCATCAAGATCTGATTCCATCAGTAAGAGAAAGGGTAGACTGGCCTAAACCTTTTACAGGGATTCCTAGATGGGAATCATCTAACTGACAGCCACTTGACTCCACAATCAGACTATCTTGGAAGGTTTTAAAGGAGAAGCTGGCAGTGTCAGTGACGCTAAAGAGGTTCTACAGTCTACACTTGCTCTTGGCTTAATGGTCTGCTGAAAGCAGGTAGCAACTGCTGGCAGTCAATCGAAAATAGGCACATACGTGACTTGTAAGAGCACGTCTTTACCTGTTGATACCTTCCTTGGTGTAGAAGATTGAATAGGTGAGGTTGTCTCCCTGCGGGTCTGACACCGGTGTCCGCCACGTCAGCCTGATGAAGCGAGTGGAGACGAGGGTGGCCACGACGTCCCGAGGGGCTGTAGGCAGTGGTCCAGTTGTAGCTGGTGCTAGATGGTCATTAGTGGCACTGGTCAGTGAAGTGGGAGGTAATGTTGGGATGGCAACATCTTGTCATGTGCAAACATTGGGGAATATGAAGGGCAAACATCACCACGGTTTAAAAAAAGAAAACAGGGAAAAAAAAAACAAAAGAAATAAACAAAACCACGATGGGAAACAAAACAAAATGAACACACACAAAAAAGGCCATTAAACTGAAGGCTGACATGCAGGCAAAGGTAACTACTGGAAACTAATGGGAAGTATTAAAGGACACGTCACTGTCGAGCAGGCAGACCAAATCTCCATTGTAATGGAAGTGGCAAGGGAGAGGGAAGGGTGAAGGCTGAGGATAAAATATAGCCTCGTACGAGGACATACCGGCAGCACACAATATTTCCGTGCCTTTGTAAACCAGATGTAATACCAAACATTTTCAGATAAAAAACCAACCAGTGTCATTTATTCAAGAACGCATCCAGACCCCATTTTCTACTTCTTTTCATTAACGCACAGAATTAATTTGTACTGTTCTCAATCATTAGCAACAAAAAAGGCAGATGGAACACACCAAACCCTTTGGAGGGGTACAAACTCCAGGCTGTGCAACGAAAGGCTGGAGTCAGCTCACATAACTGCTTCCAACTGCTTGGGTCTCAGCTCTGCACAGGACGGGGTGACGGCCCTGGCACAGCAGTGCACATAGAGCCATGTTCCCAACCTCCCCCAGATCATGGCTGTCTTTCCATCACAGCTCTCACATTTAGCATGGCCTTTTAGAAAGATGCTAACAGGCATAAACAACTCGGTTCATGTTACATGGAGGCTTTATGAACTTTTTTGTGCTAAGTCATGCACGTTTTCCTACGTTACTGCTTTAAAGCTAGCCTAAATCTCCAGGATTATTGCATTAAAAGGTTGACAAGTTAAGAGCAAAAGTTGTAACGTACAAATAGCTGTTCTCCAAATCCTATTAAAGCAATCCATCCGGTAAATCTAACAGTAATATTCTGAGCAGCTGGACCCCAATTACCACAGGGTATTACAGGAAACACAAATGGTAACAGAAACCTAAAGTTCACGATACCTTGAATTTTCCTGAATTCTTAATTATTTACCAAGCTTAAGCCACTCGCTGACATTTTCCACACCACAGTCGCTGCTGCCAAATACATTTATTCACTTGCTAACGATGGAAACTAACTAAAATGGCTCCGATCTTCCTAAGAAAAGAGTTCAGAATGAGCACAGCTTTTGGGGAGAGCTGCAGCACCTCCACCTGAAGAGCCACAGCAATGCAGACGCGTGTCACAGGCAGCAAGGAGACACAGAAGTGAACTACAGGAAACACACCATGTGAGGCCTTGAAATCACAGAGCTCATTTTTGCATTTCTGTTGTCAGCCACCACTGACAATGGGGGAAGAATAAAACAGTTGCTTTTATCAGATGAGCACAATGTTGCACCTTTCTTCTTGCTTTGATACCGGACTCAGAACTTTTCATTCAGTGCCTGCATCTTTCGAGTACTCTGCAAGGCTCCCAGAGCCAGGAACATACATGTCTTGCATTGAAAATACACCTCACAGACAGGTAGGTGCACAAGGATATCTTGTTAAGCACCCTCCAACACCAGAACAGCAACAGACCACAACTTACTATTCTCCAACGCCCTACTTCCAACCAATGGATGACATCATTACTTCATGTTCACTGCTAAATCTAAACTACTTTCTGTCCCCGTAATAAGATCTCCTACAGGAGTGCACCTTTATTAACTACTTGCATTGGTAGTATTATTTAAGACCATGAAACAGTTTGAAGGAAGCTGCTATGAATACATATCAGTGTTGTACAACTGCGTCAGACAAATGCAGCATCCTCTCAGCCATTCCCTGAACTCTGATTTACGCTTCCCACACTTAGTAAAACTATTTAGCATATGAAATGCCTCCCTTTTAAAATACAGAAAATAAAGATATTTCAGAAATATCCATCACAAGAGGCACTTGCTATAGAAAGTAAGTTTTTATAGCCACCGTTTCAGTTGTAGCTTTAACTCTAGGAAGACTGGCAGAAATTAATTTCTACTGCATGACCATATAAAACTCTAAAGAGCTGCATTAGATGGGCCATTCTTCAGAACAGCAGCTCTGCTCACAGACCTGGGATACCTCTTCACACTCAGAATGTGTGAAACCACATACCTTTCATTACCTTACGTTAGCACTTTGGTTTCCCCCACACATCTTGGTCCTATCTGGCGACCTGCTTCAAATCACGCGCTCCTGACCCAAGGGACGCATCCTACCTACCTCTGTAGGTAATGGTGATGTCTCTACCATCACTGTAGTTGGTTAAAACATAACACAAATATTTTTAAAATAATTACATTGAGACAAAAGGCTGAAATTGGTTGGATGGATGCTCCATCCCTGGATGCACTCAAAGCCAGCTGGATGCGGCTCTGGGCAGCCTAGTCTGGTGATTGGCGGCCCTGCACATAGAAGGGGGTTGAAACTAGATGATCATTGTGGTCCTTTTCAACCCAGGCCATTCTATGATCTAAGTTCTAAAACACACCTCCCATACTCCTGCATTGGTCTGCCTATCTAATGAAGAAGATCCATAAGGGACCTGAGTGCCCAGAGGCCCTGCAGGCATCGAACCGAGGAGCCTGGCAGAGCTGCCAGCACTTCCAGGTTCAGAGAACCTCAGTTTTCTCCCCATGCAAGATCCAAGCCCAGAACACTTCTTCTGACAGCATTAAGGGTAGATTGGTCACACACAACAAAAGATCGGTGGCGTATGAAAAACAAACCGTGAACCAAAGAGAAGCACAAAGGATGTATAAATCCTACAAGCGAGGTAAGCTGTGAAGAGACAATTCAGTTCACCAACGGAAAGCCAAATGAACAGCGCTCCGGAGCAGTGCAGCTCTGCTGGCAGCCGTGGGATGCACTCAGAGGAATGGGTTCCTTCCCTCCCTGTTCTTCCTCAAAGCGCCCTGAGCGCCACTGCAGACTGATCTGTGTGGCTCACACTGATCTGTGTGGCTCACACAGCCATGTGAGCAGACTGCTCAGCAGTGCAGAGCTGTGTTAATGAGTAATTACACTGAAATTAGCTTTAATGCCAATAAGGGAGCAGCTTTATTACTTCAAGCTTTTAAGCACGGTGTAACAAGTCACATGCAAACAAGTCTTTTCTTTCTAATATTTCACCAATTTTAGAAAGCAGCCCCACACTGGAAGGCTCCTTCCAGGGCTGTGCCTCCACAGTTACACATTAATCTTTTTCTAAAATGTAAAATATGCATATTCAGCAAACGACATGCTAAAAACAGGGAAAACCAATGAAAAATGCTGCATGCCAGACATACATACACAACAGATTCATCTCTTCAACCACTGCTGCTAATTCAATTCTTCTGAGCTCGTGTTTCTCTAAGGGCTCAGGACCAAACCTTTGCTCGATGCAGCATCCCACAGAGAAGCAGCACATTGCCTTCAGCAGCACTGGAACAAAATCCTTCAGCAAAACAGCTGACACAAAATGAAGTGCTGTGCTTAAACCCTGGCTGCAGAGCAGCTGGGCTGCGATGGAGGCCTGAGCTTGAAGAACTGCACGTTGCTACAAGGAGACACTGAAAGTGCCGCAATGCAACTTCACTTCTGGATCAGTAGATAAGGAAGCTGGTTGATTCATCTGCCTGCATCTAACGAATTTAAAAGCTAAAAAGAAGTTAAAGCAAAATATTTCAGTCAATTTTCTGCCTTGTAGTGTATTTTCTAAGGTTTACGCAGTAACCTGGGCAACAAAACAACGTCCAAACTCCTACACAAATACAATGCAAACAAATACTGAAACCCAAGAAGAGGCAGCAGAAAAATTAGCACTTCTTGGATTTTCTGAATAGGAGAAATGTGGATTTTCCTAACTGCCCACTGTGGTCCTCTGCTGCCTGCAGCACCCTGGGTTCTAAGGGACACCATCAGGTGGCCTGGTGCATTTGTGCATCAGTCCCACGCACCTCTGTGGCAGCAGCTCTTCCTCACGCAGTGTGAAGCACAGCAGTGAGATAACAAAGAGCTCCAGCACGTGCCTGCAGTGCTGTTCGGTCATACCCACTTCAGGATACTGATGCAATCTTTTAAAAACAACTGTCAAACATACCACACCTGAAAGGCAGCAATTGAAATGCTCTACTAGTTGGCTAATTATCAGAAATATTTTCCACGTTGTCCAGCCCCTCCGGTTTAGATTTCCCTTTTCCTCCTTGTTCCCCCCAGTGGCACATTACTGGCACGTTAGTGGCTTCCTGCAGCTCTGGGCAATAACATCCCAATTATAACTCCGGACACACTACACAAAGAGCCAGCAGTGCTATCTGCCTTCAGCTTTTCTGCTGCCACCTGAACGGCCCCATCCTCAGCTAACTCGTACACAACAAGATGGCAATCCTACAACCTACAAATGAAGACTGTACAAATGTTTATGAAATCAAGGCGCACAAACACTTGAAGATCAGGTGCGTGGCCACAGTTAGGCTACTCTTGGCCATAGTGGAGTGCTTACAAAGCCACAGCTTCCATGGCTGCCAAACGAGAGCAGCAGGCATCTCCCTCCTGGCGAGGAGCAAGGACAGCTGGGAATGTCCTAAGCATCCTCCCAGCGCAGAAGGAAGCCTTCATGAAACCTTCCTGTAGCCTCACCCTCAGAGGACACAGAGAACGAGGCAAGGGGAGAGCACAACAGCCCTGGTCAGCAGCAAATTCAGGGCACCGAAGAGCAGTGAATGTAACAGCACTGCAGAAGGAAAGAAAACCCTCTTTATAAGGACTTCAGAGTAGCTTTATAGCTTTTGAGTGTAAATAAGGCCTTTGGCTTCAGTAACAGAGACTTGATGCTGCAACTAAAAATAGCAGATTACTATTTTGCCAGAAAATCTGCAAGAAAAACATGACCTCACTCAGATCTCTAAATGCCCTGGAAAGTCTAACTGTAAGGAGGAGATACTTAGATAGTACCAGCACGTTCAAATGTTGATTTGCTGTACTCCAATCAAACTGTTTACTAAGTAAACTATATTTTGTACATACATTGCTATTTAACTGATTCCAGAAAGGTAATCCACACTTGCACAGGTTTTTATTGGCTCAATCTGTGCTCCATTTCCCTCGGTTGGAGCTCGGTATATGGTATCACTTCTAGTGCCTGGCAGCAGCAGGATTTACCTTTGATCGGGACAAGAGGCTGTGCGATACTTCAAAAAGTCACACTGAAAAAACAAAGCTTTTAAAATTATTTTTAAATCAATTTCCTTCATGGTACACAAGAAACACAAGAGTAGCACACTGCAACGCAGTAGGCATGAAATAATAAAATGAGAGAGCCCCACGACTGCTGCTGTCCCTAAAACTTTGCCTTCTGCCATCCCTGGGTTTTCATCTGCGCCAAGCTCTGCTCTTCTCCATTCAGTTTCCTCGCACACGTAGGGCAGAAGGGACATCATCTCGTTACTCCTAGCAGTCCCCTGCTTACCATAAGCAAAGCAAACACGTATTAACTGGCACAAATAAATTCCTACAGGACAAATGGTTGAAGTTGGTACTTCGTCTCAATGGATCAGCTACAGTGATCCATTACTGTAGCTGAATTACTTCCTTCCCTTGGAAAAACTAATTAAAAGAAACATATCAGGCTCCTGTTCTTTTATTAAGAGGTGCTTTCATGGAAACTGAAAAAGGCAAGAATCAGAAATGGAACTGAGGGTGGACTAAAATAATTTCTAATGTACGAAATGAACACATTCTGAAACTCCTGGATGTCACAATGACACTCACCAGCAGCTCCATTTAACTGCTGTGAGACAAAGACCTGTGTCTGCATGGCACAGCCACGGAAAGACAGCAGAATTTAATTGTTCATAGCAAATTCAAGGTTATGCCAACACTTGTATACAAAACTGTGGGTCGTGAAGTAACCTTCTGTGTGATTTTACTGTACAGGGAAATCTGCCAAAAAACGAAGAAGACATATTAGAACAATTTGGGCAACACTTACAAGAAAGCCCAACTGTGGCCAGCTGGACAGAAAGCCCACCGACTCTGAGACTGCACAACTCATTTGGAAATGCAAAGCACAGCTGACCCTAAAAGGGCTGCCACATGTCTACAGGACTATGAACCAGCAGTGTATCAGGGACAACAGGCCCCAGAAATAAAATGTATGGAGATTTTATGTTTTATATTGCTGGTTTTTATACGTTACTTGCTGTGATTAACTGAAAACCCCTCACTATTGCCCACCGTTGGATGTGTAAGGCATTTGATAACAAAAAGATGGGGAAAAAGTTGAATCTTTGTTTTTTTTCCAGTAATGTTTTTCTTCACGACACATTCAGATGGCAGCACTACCCTTGTGTCTCGCTTCACCACTCCATCTGGCCAAGGAAAGGTCCAAGTTGCCAACAACTTTCTACCCTGGGCATCTCTTCTGTGCACTTAGGCATTGGTCTCATTAACAACAACACTCTCAAGTTCTGTAGTATTGCCAGGAGTACTGAAACATGTTCTTTATGCTTTATGCTCCTGAATCAGCTGCCTACTTCTTCCTGCAAGCAGCCCCCTGGGGATGAGGCAGATCAGGACCCACGGCACAGGGAGCACAGCAAGGAGAGCCCTCACTGACCCACGCCATCCTCAAGAGAGAAGAGGGCTGCGACTGAGGATCCAGCACAGCTCTCTCAGTCTCCCTTGTGTCCAGCAGCCATCAAAAGAAAGAAATGAACAAGGAAGTGTCACCTCCCACTCTCCCCCAAACACAAGCACTCGTTTTCTTTACAAAATGCAATGGAAATACCTACTTGTTTCTCTCTTCTGGCATTTTCCACCTAAAGCAGATAGATTTTTTTATTTAGTTTGTTGTGGTTGCCTTAGATTAATTTACATTGCCACTGGGAATGAGGACTGTTATTTACTCTTCACTCAATACATCCTACTCGCAAAAAGCTCACCAAGAAGACATACAAGCAAACTCCTATCTAATAGAAAGCAACTATAATTTTTAAGTGTTCATTTGGTCCTATCTCCTAATGTAAAATGGACACTCAATAAATTGTGGATGCATAAACAAACCGACAAACACATTTTCTGACAACGAGCCCATTTTTCAAAGGAAGTCATAAAATCCATGACGATGAAGTGCACTCCTCCCTTTTTCATCTCATGATGAAGTGCTCCGGTGCAGAGGAAGCAACCTGATGTTTTCCTGTCTCACAAAGCAGCCATTAGCGAGGTGGGACGGCCCGGTGACGCACTGAACACAGCAGAGGAAGGCAGAACCCCACCGTCCCCATCAGACAGCTGTGGGCCAGGGGAGGAGGTAAAGACTAAAAGCCTCCATTTGGATCATAAGACTCGCGCTGTGAAAAAAAGAGGGAAAGAAACCAACCAGATCTCAATCTATCCCCAGGGAGTTTAAAACTAACTACGTTTAAACAGATTTTATTATTGGAAAGGAATTCAAACCGTAACTACATATTGCAAAATGATAGACCAAGGAGTCAAAAATCCTAAACACAACACACATGCAGGACCCAAGGCAGTACAAATGCACCTGAATGCACCCAATAACCCTGCACAGGTTAATGCAAATACTCATCAACTGAGCTTCTATGCAGAACTAAAGCCTCTTTAGAACAGTGGAGTCTGCAACAACAAGCCATAATTTCACCTTAATATCTCATAACAGGATAGCAATTATTTTACTCCAACAGCAAATGTGCTACATTTGAGAGAAGCTCCTTCTGGAATAGCAATAAAACCACCACGTATATTTGGAAAGTGTTCATTCACAGCACGTGGAGCCTGCTGCCTGTCTCAGGAGCGAGGCAAGGCTGCTCCCTCGGCCAGAAGTTTAGCTGGGGCTCCGCCAGCCGCCCCTCCGATTGCGCTGAGCGAACCACTCCACACGCCCTCACTGCCATGCTCATCTTTTCTTTTTGGCTGTGTTTTCCAGTTTTCTCTTACTGTTTGCGTACTCAGGGACACAGCTGCTGTTGATGCTGTGAACACTACAAATAGTTAAATGTAACTATCCCGACAAAGCAGGTTTAGGACAAAATCACTGCTTTGATAGCAGAGCAGTACCAAAATAGGAAAATCACCATCTCACTGAACTACCTGCCTATTTGAGGATGCTTTTTCCAAGGAATCAATAAGAGGTTCATCGCTCACTTTCTCTCATTTCTCAGCAGCAGCTCAAATTAAAAGACAGCCATCCATCCTGGAGCCACAGTCACTAATCCCCCAGGTGGAATTCCTGCTCCTGCCCCACTTCTTGTGGGTAACTTTGTTTTAAAATCAAGTGTTACCAAAGTATTTTACTCAACTGACCACAGCGTTCCTCCAAGTTACCTCTGGATATAATGCCCATCTCTCTACCTAGGATACAACTGGGTACTTGCCTCCCATTGACATGCGTTGATCCAGAGGTGGCGATGGTGCACACAGGTTTACCTGAAGGTCAGCCTACACGGCATTCTCTGACGCTTGGATGTGAAATGCCATTTCCCTCAGTCGTGGGCCTGCTGACGCTCCAAGGAGCTCTGCAGCAGCAGCTCTGGCAAGCTGAAGTTTCAAGAGGTGAGACTGAACTCCTATGTCAGACTTTTAATTGTTCCTGTTAGTTTCTTCCTCAAAGACCCACATATTTAACTGCTTGTTTGTAGACAGCGCACCCTTTTTCTTCTACTGTTAACAACTGCATAAGCTTGCTTATCACAGGTTGCATCAGATATGCTGTTTTTACAGCAACTAGATGAGGTATCAGGATGTTTGAGAATTCAGCATACTGACTTGAATCCAAAGCTGAAGCATCTACCACTGAAACACAGGAGCACCCATTAGCTCTGTGATTCATGACTAAGAAGTGAACCCAGGTACGACTTTCCTCTTTCTCATTATTCTCCTTTAGCACCTCCTGCAATAACGCGTCAACAGGAAAGCCATGCAGAATCCATTTGTCTTTTGAAGACTGTCCCCCTACAATTATCAGGCTCCTTTTTTTTGGCGGGGGAAGAGAAGGGAAATGAAGAGAAACAATCACTGTAATGAAATGCTCCATCAGGATATTTCTAATGCAGTGAGAACGCTGACAATTGGCAGTTAGTTTCAATACAGAAATTAGGCAAATTTCAATACATATTATTAAAAAATGAAAGCCATCTTTAATTGTTAGATTTATTTAATTCCCATACGGTATAAAAACCATAAGCTTCTTTGGGATATATTGTCAACACAGCTGGGAAAATATGAGACATCAGAGGCAAGTCTTCTCCTAGGTTCAGCTACCCAACCGTACGACTCCTATTACACATGCAACCAAACTGAAAACCAATCCTTTTCTCTTTTTCTCCAAATGGCACTCAGCTGTCTCTGATATTACTGTATAATTTAGCAACTCTGAAATATTAGCAACCAATTAAGACCATATCCATGCTTTTGTTCCCTCCCCGTGGTGCGAGACTGACATAATCTGACGTTTTCCTGTACAACATGAGGCTAGGATCAATTACAAATTAAGGCTACTTCTGTCAATCTTCATGGCCCTGTTTGTGAATAATAATGGAACTGCCTTCAGAGGTCAGAACAGATAACAAGCTAGAACTCATTCTTCCGATTATCCTCTCCACCTTAACAAGAGTCATCAAAAAACCCTAAAAACAACCATCTCTTGCAACACAGAGAAAGCATCCTCTATCTCCAGTTGATGTTTTTCACCATGATAACTTTGTTTTCACCCAATACCTGCAGGCCATCCAGTAGCAGGGAAAGAGCCACCACCACTCCATGCCCGGAGATGGGCTCAGCAAACGCACTCTCCTTTGCTCAACAACAATTCAGAGCTGCACGGGGTTCTGGTTTCAGGTAATATGGATTGCTGACAGTATGTTAGCTGGTAAGGCAGAAGCCAAGCTGATAAAAACAACAGTTATATACAATGAAAGGGGATAAACAGGAAAGGAAATCGGTGGATGTGGTAAGTGACATTACAGGAAGTGTATTTGCGTCTATTAGACATTCTGGCGTCAGAAAAACCAAACCTTTAGCTATTGATCTGAGAAGCTCTATATGTTCAAGCTAACCTGGAAGAGATGACTTAACAGAAGAGATCAAATCCTCTCATCCTCTTCCACTGCAGCCCAAGCTAAACTACTGCCTGACCAGCGACACTCAGGCATCGTACAGCACCTTGCTGTTTCTCTCCACTTATTCTAGGTTATAATAAATACAGGACAGGTAAAGGGTAGGAAGCATCTATTAATATCTGCTGAGTGTTCCTCAAAATACAGCAGAGCTTTTTGCTACTGCAAGCTCTGTCTGCCTCCACCTAATATTTCCTATGTATTGCCCCTCTTTACAATACGACATGTAATTTCTTTGAGCACGAGTACCTTTTAACCATTAATTTCACTCATAATAAAGCTAAAGAGCTGATACACAGCCCAACATGCAATCACCACAACCTGTATTTCATAGAGTTACAGAACATCCTGGGTTGGAAGGGACCCACAAGGATCTCCGAGTTCAACTCCTCTGTTTGTGCTGAGCTCACTCAGAAGTCACGGCGCAGCCCATCTGATCTGCATAGCCTCACGAGGTATCACGTTTCTTTGCCAAGTCAACTGTAAATACGGTCATAAAACAAGAAATGAAAACGAGTAAGCACAAACAAAGCGTCCTATAAACTCCGCAATGCCTTCCTGCTTTCACCACGCACCGACAAATATTAATCTGTTACTATCCTAAGCTAAATTAGAGCAATTCATTTAAAGCACATGCCAGCTTTAAACATGAACAGCCCACTGAATGAGAGAACTATTTCGGTCTCTATTTTATTAAGTTAAAATGTGAGAAGTTTAGGGGGTGGATCAATCAGATGGACTTCCCAAAAGAACCACACCTAAGCGGGGACCTTGAAAAGGGTCATTTCTGAAACAGGGATGGAAGCACGAAAGGAATCTAACTGAATCAAGACTTCTTTCCGCAACACTGAACAGACATGCAGCCACGAGAAGCAATAATGGCGATTTTCATGGAGGAAGACTAGCTAAGCAATGTAAATTAAAATCAAAATTAACATGAAGAAAAGGCTTCCAGCATTAAAGAGGAGAACATACTGCTATGTTTACAGAAAATTAGCAATAAAGTGTACACAGCCAGTAGCAAAATATTCCCAGGCTTTGGCTTTGGTTTGACAAAACACTGTCTGAAGTCAGTTTGAGCTTTCAGATGCTGTTTACGTTCCTCAAGCACAATTCTCAAAATGAGCCTTACAAGCTGTTCAGCTCTCATTCAGATGGAGCCATTTTGATATTTTCAGACAGGGACTGAGACAGCAAGTTTGGAAATCATTCCCCCACTTTTAACACGAGCGCTGTCATCGCTTTTAAGAACTTCATTATGCAGGCAGTCGTGGGGTCAGATCTGCTGCACTCATTGCTGTTGGGGTTTTTATCTACAGCACCCCAGGGTTTCTTCCATTTAAAAAAATGATTTATGCATGCTCATATTTTTATATATGTAGATATGTGTGCATACAGAAGGACAGAGCTCACGTGCAGAGCTGTATGAGGAAATGCCTTGGATTTTATAACACAGTAACTGCCCTTGAGCAGCCCAATTACGCTAAATGGCACACATCACAGAGAAGCCATCTAGCTGAAATATCATAACCCTGTAACATTCTGTCCTGTCTTCTAAATTTGAAAAACAATTTTTGACAAAGTGTGACAAACTCTGTTTGAATGGGGGTGCTCTCATTAAACAGCCTTAAGGTCTGCTGAGTGAAAACCCACACAGCTACGTGTTGATACAGGACAGGCAAACGTGGGATCTCTCCAGGGATAGGCAATCCCCCTGCTAGCCCTGTCCCTAGGGATCCCCACCTCAATGGAGTTTCTCTCCTCCTGCTTTTTCCATTCTCTCCCCATGCAGACCCCAGCAGTCTCCCCAATCCCCCCCAGGTTCTGAGCTAGCAGCAGTGGGTGCACGAGGCACAGAGCAGCTGTCAGGGCTCATTACTTTGCTCTCATCCCCTGAGATCCGCAATCCAATTTTTGAGTACTTTTTCTTCTTTACAGAAAATCAGAATTCCTGGCTGCCAGGGCTTGCAGCCTTACTGCTCAGTTTCAACCCACAAATCATTTCTTCTCTGGTAGACTTCTGAACGCCACTCACGGAACCACAGGGACCCCTTCTGATTTTCCTTGCATTAAGACACATAAAACTGTACCAGACAGAAAGAACACAAAGACACTTCTTTATGAGTGAAAAAGTGGAACAGGTTTCAGGAAGAATACCCGACGGAGCCCTTCCCTTTGATTCAGATGGCTTTTTTCCATCTTGCTCTGACATTTCATCCGCAATAACCTGCGTGTTTTCCAAGTACCTCCGCAGTCTCAGCTCTGTAACTAGAAGGATTGACAAAATATTTACAGTATCACCTTGAAAACAATACTAAACACTTTTGATTCACAGCATGTGGCTGCATACAAAATACTTTTAAAATTATCTTTTTAAGATGTGAAAGAGCTGAGAGGTTGCATTTGATATCTGTGAAATCACCCCGAACAGGTCCTGAACACGAGAGCTGCCTCGGGGCTTGAACCAGGCAAAGGGCAGCCATCGAATTTATGTTACTGCTTATATATGGAAAATACCCAAAAGTGCAACTTTTTCGAGTCAGAGCACAAACAAGCCTGTTGGTGCCAACTTTTGTGTTTCTTTCAGCAGAAGCCAACGTTTATCAAAAAGAAATGGCATTGACCTCCTACGACAGAATAATGGAACCTACAGACATGGAAAACGTGGAGTAATTCATGTATCTTGATTTACATAAGGCTTTTGACTCTGCCTCCCAGGACACTTTCAAAAGCAAGCAAATACGTTCCAGATGAGGCTACTACAAAAGTGGATTCATAACCGGTTGGAAAAAAATCACCCTCAGAACAGTTCTCAATGCTCCAGTGTCAGAAAGAGAAGCGATACTGGGTTTGGATGTATGGGAGGGTATGCAGACTTCCAGATGATTCAATACATATATTTTTAGTTTTACTTCTTTTTTTTTTCTTTAACCAGCCCAGATGATAGCTTAGAGAAATACTTGTAATATTTATATGAATGCAAAGTTGGGAGGGCTGCAAGCACACTGAAGGGCATGTTTAGAATTTCAAAGCGTGTTGTCAAAGTGGAGAAACAGCCTGCAAACAGCAGAGATTCGTCACTCGACAAGTTAAGCAAAAAGGGATATTATGTCTGTGATAACAGATCACAAGCTGAGATGAGCCCACGGTGTTGCAGAGAGGAAAAAAAAGAAGCAATCATCTTCTGAAAGAGAGCTACGAGCTGGAAGACAGGAAAGCAAGTTGAGGAGTTGAAGTAAGGGAGGTTAAGGTTAGAAATTAAAACATATCCAGTCTCTACTTTCTGCGATAATTTAAAGACTTTGGGAAGTCTGCCCCAAAATTCAGGCTTATTTTCCCCATTCCTGGCATCAGTCAAATGCACAGAGAGCAGCGGTGTCTGCTGGCATCCAATTCCACATGGCTGTGCTTTCAATCACTGCAGCGGTCAGCCGTAATAAAAATTACTTCCTGTAGCATTAAATATGATGCTATGAATCGAAAACGTTCTCTCCCAGGATCAGAACATTTGCCATGAGAAGCACTAACAGACTTACTTCTCTGTGTTCTTTTCTGCCTTAACAAGTGCATGGAAATCCTGTCTTTCAGCAATAAAACACAGTGCCTTGAGCAATGCACTGACAACTTTTTATTTTAAGCAGTAGACCTCCTTGATGTATTGCTTCCTCTTTTGGGGAACATTTGTTGCAGAGACTACAAGCTGCTCAGGCTGCTTCAGTGTCACCTGTTTTTCTGTACCTGAATCATTGCTTGCAGATTGGATAACTCAGTGAACCTGAACAAATAACATTCTGAATTGTGCTATTTATATTTCATGGTGGAAGAGTGAGCACATTCCATCCGTACAAAGGATCCTCCTTCACAGAGAAGTTACATCCGAGTCTTGACTACCGAGAATGTGAAAATCCAACTACAGCTAGAACTGTTCTCAACCAGCATTGAGCTGCTGGAGTGTGGAACCCGGTGGCTGGGAGATCTCGAGTCTGGGTCAGCCTGAAGGAACCTCCATCAAAAATGCCACTGCAGCACAGAAATGTCCTTCTGGCACAACCCCAGCTGAAATGTGCCAACTCCAGAAAAAGCTGGCTGTGTTTCTGATGTTCTCCACCATGTTGCCAGGTCAGGCAAGCCCCAACCCCTACCAGGAGTGCTGTAACCTCACTTGCATTGCTATGAGACTTCAGAGAGTTCATGGCCAAACACTGGCAGAAAAGCATCAGTATCAGAAATGAAATCATTCATGCAGCAGTAGTCCTGCTCAGAATTCAATTACACAAAGAGAATACGAATTTTAAGTCAATAAATGATGTCTTCAAAACTCTCTGAGAATTAAGATTCACATAAGGCAATTCATTGGAGGAATTAATGCCACACAGTGCAGCCCAGGTGGTGGTACACTCATCAAATTTGGTTTTCAGTGTCAAACTGTGCCTCCGATAGCACGCATTCAAATTTCTCATAAGGATATCAGCAGAAAAATACATATTACTAAATAGTCCTAATTTGACTTAAGACTATAAACAAAGATAAACTGTAATCACCTCTCAGGCTGACACTTTCTGAGTAATAGAATACTACTAGCAAGGAGAGATCGCAAGTGATGACCCCTGCTCAAACCAGAGGCACCCTGGATGAGGTTGCTCAGGGTCTTGTCTAGGTATTGTCTACAACAGCTCCAGGAATGGAGGTTTCACAGCCTTCAAGGCTCCTGGCAGCCACTTCTGCAGCCTGTGGGGTCCCTCTCTCTACTCCTCCCAGTTGGGTACACAACCTGCAAACTGCCTGAGGCTGTTCTCTGCCCACCATCCTATCACTGATGATGACAGAAAACCCTCTCCATCCCAGGATTAAGACCCAAAAATGTCTTCACACCGCTGGCTACGATGCTGAGAGCCTTTTGGGGCAGGCAGCCCACCACATCCCACCACCCACCCCTCCAGGCCAGATTTCCCATTTAGCTGCAGAGATACTATGGAAGATTGTGTATAGGATATATCCACTCCTCTTCTCTTGACCACGTGTTCAACCTTTTCGCCTTAGGGGGTTGTCAAAACGGTCAGGGGCAATTTGCCCTTGGTAATCCACACTGGATTTTCCCAGTCATCAGCACCTCCTTCATTTACCCTCAACATCCAGAGGGATTTGTCCCAAAAGTTTCCTCAAAATGGCTCTACCTCCAGATGATGTCTTAGTTCCATCCCCGCACACATCCAGCGATGTCCCTCAGTTTTCTGTGTTAGCTTCCAACTTTTACGTACTTCTTTTTTCCTGCTCAGTTTGGAGCTCCTCCTTCAATCCCTTGTTGGTCTCCTGGCCACATAAATTTCCTGGCAGAATGTCCTGTCCTGAAGTCCAAGGCTGTAATTCTGCTATTTGTTTTGCCCACTTCTCCCACGAGCCTAAATTCAAGCATCTTGTGATGTCCGCTACCATGTCTGCTCTGACCTCTTAACTGTTCTTATACTTTTCCACCCCAGAACAGCAGGTCCAACACATCATCACCACTGCTCGTCCAGTCACGCACCTAAACTTGCATCAAGAAATCGTCCAGCGTGCCCCAGAACCCCCCTGCATGTCCTGCCACACCACCAAGCTGCCATTCCAGCACAAACCACATGGTGAAGGATAACTCCATAAACCCCAAGGGCTGCAATCATGAGACTTTCTCCAGTTGTGTAAAGAAGGCTTCGTCTATCACTTTCTCTTGATTATTTGGTCACTATTGATACTAGCTTTTTGAGATGTGTGAAAATGTTGCCCTTCCATGCTCTGATCCTTACACATAAACTCTTGACTGGCTCACCATCCTCTCCAAAACAAGGCCGTAAGCGTTCATGTCAGTCAGCACACACAGCACAAGTATCATGCTTGCTTCCTCACCCTCCATCCTGCAAAGCTACCCCAATAAAATACTGGATGTGGCACACAACTGGGTATGGGCACCATTCAGCTCACTCGCTTCAAGACCTCAGACCTATCTAACTCCCAAAGCTGGCACAGAATGGCAGACACGAACATTTGCAGTACACAAGTACAAAATCACTCAGTGTAAGATGCTTACTTTGGAATTCTGAAGATGACGAATTGCATCTCATGTTTTGAAACTGTTCTCTAAATAACGTGGCATATTTGTTTACAGTCAATGATTTTTCTTTATACAGCACTCAATAATCACTCCTTTTTTTGGTGCCTGAGTACTTGTCAAACGCCTATCACGTGGGGGTGACAGGGAGCCATCTGCCTCCCGCCCCCGAGGCACCTCCTTTTACTTACTGCCACCTGTTCTTTTTTCAATTCCCAAACGGCAACTCTCAGATCCACTGGAAAAGGCCAGGCTACAGGTCCTGCCTGAATTTTTCAGTCTTGTCACTAGCATTTAACCTCCACAACGAACACCCAAATGTATCCATTACTGAGCTTCTCACAGCCACAAGTTCACACAAAATAATGCTGTAAAAAGGACAACAGGAAATAGCTTCGTTATGATTCAGCGAGCATATTAGCATCCTTACATTGGAAAACTGATGAGGTCAGATGGTGACACACCAGAGAAAAATCATTAGTTTCAAAACGGAAACCAGGTAGAAATTCCCTTTCTTTAGGTAGTTCTCTTCTAAACTGATTGGCAGCATTATGGAATTTGAAAATAAAGCAGCCACTCCAGTGAGCCTTCAGATGGCCCTCGTGTCCACTGCCAGTCAGTTCTGTTACTATTTTCCATTAATCCCTTCTGCATACATTGCAAGCTTTTCAGAATTCCACACAAATACAAAAGAGACCAACCCAAAAGAAACTTGTGCCTAACCACCAATTGTGTGCAAGCCTGCATGCACACAGCTCTGGGTCACTATGTTCAAGGCAAGGAGAAGAATCAAAACAGTGCTTCCTCTGAAGCCAGTGTTTAAATACTGAAAGCCTCTTGTTGCAGCAGATTAACTATATTATGTATTTTATGCCTACTATACTTAAAAATGATGCAACCACCTAAGACTGAAGACAGTATAATGTGATATTCTACTTCCAGACACTCAGCAGCCCTTCCAGCAGGCAACAGCAGCACGAGCCAACACGAGTCGATTTCTAAATGAAGGGTTCAGGATGAAACAAGTCAGCACACAGAAAAGATAATTAAGACCTGATCCAATATGCAAAGTGCAAATGGAGAATGCTTTCATTGGTTTAATTCTATGTAACCTTTTTCAGACCACCTCCCTCCAGAGCCTGAGTGCCTTTTCCAACTGCTCACATTCATCCCCTATGGCAGCCAAATGTCGTCTTCCTCCCTGGCAATTATATCATAATCAATGCCATACTCCATTTATAGATGCCCACAAGTAGTCTCGGTCCATTTCTTCAACATGAAGAATTCATGTGGCCTGGCTGTCGGACAAACACCGCAAGGCTTCTACTTTCTAACACAAATTTACTTTATTAAAGATCAACTTGACAAGACAACTGAAAGAGCTACTGCCTGCATGTAAATAGCCCAGATGTTTCCCAGTTCCATTTAGGAAGGAGAAAACAGAACAGAAAGGGAAGGGACAGCCTGCCAACCGGGAAGAATAACTTCACTGAACATATAGTAACATTTCTTCACTGAAATTACTTTTCAAATCGCCAAGGTAGCTAACTCTCATCACCAGGTGTGGAATTTAAGTAGTTTTCTGAATTAAAGATCGAAGTATTCAGAATCTTTTTTGTTCAACTTAGTGGGCTTTATTTTCATACCAAGCTAGATGTTGTGAAAGAACTGAAGTATATATCCTGCTTTCACTCTCTTTCCCTGAGTATGTTTCCACCTTCACCGTTCATATATTGTGACAAGGTGCTAAAATAAGATCTCAGATTCCCACTTTTTCTTTGACTGAGTATATCGTACCACTTTTCATACATCAGGACTGAATAACACAGCATATTCATGCCTAATTACATGACTTGTTATGTCACTGTTCAATAGCAAGAAAAATAAATGTACTTTCAGTGATGTACCATGGGATAATCTCTACTGTTGGAGAGCAACAACTAATATGCATCAGCGTTACACTGGGAGTGCATTGTTAAAAACACTGCAGGCCATGTAACAGAATAATTTGACTTCTTGGGTGCATTTTTACACCCAATACGAGACTCCATCAACACTGCATCCATAATCCTTTGGCAGCATGCAAAAGAAAAAGGACAGCATTATAAGGCACAGTCCTTTAGTATAACAGGACAGGTTGCCAGAGCAGAACAGGAAGGAGAAACCATTGGGCATACAACAGGGGGAGGGAAAGGAAGAAGAGTGAGACCACAGGAACTAAAATAACAACAGTAACAATCATTTATAAACCACTGCTGGGAACTGGGTGAAAGCAGAAACTTTGGCAGGGCTTCCAAACCCAGGTACGTGAATTATTCAATATTTTTCAAACTCAAAAAATACGGAATAATGCTTCTGCCTGAATGGTTTGGAAACCGCTCAGGTGATTCATACACACAGCAGAAATAAAATTACTTTTAATAATTTTTCTGGCAACATGGTGGCAGTAGGCCATTGCTGGATCCAGCCGCCTAGCAGCAGTGGGAAGCCCAGGGCTGTGAGTATTCAAGCTGCTGAATCCAGCGGAGGGCACCTTTCGTTCCCCACCTTATTGTTGAAATATATGCACGTCCTCAGCCATCAATGAAACATACCCATATCCAAAGCAGAATTCAGAGTCAGCAGTGCACAACTACTCTACAGAACAACCAGAAAAGAAATGAAAAATCTCTCTTTATGGCACACTCGTAACAGTTTACTCTCTGTATGCTGAATGCCAATACCAGGTCTAGCAGCTTCACATCTGTTAAAATTTCAAGAGTGAAGTTTTGTCATGCCTCTGATCAGATCTAGGTGTTCCTGCTAAATCTTTCCATCCAAAAGCTTTGTGATACGTGGAGAAACACACAAGAAATGGTAGTTTTGAAACAGCATCTAAAAAAACCAAGCAACATTGAGTAAAAAATGGACACCATTGGTACTTTCTTGTCTGACTTACTTTCTTCATCACTCTTACTACTGGTTTTCCTCCTTATGTTCTTATAAACTGTTTTCAAGAGCAGTGTGACCTGAAAGATCAAAGCCAGCTGATGCCTTAGTACTGATATTTGTACTACCAATTTTTGTGGAAGGCAGTACCTGTTATACCATAGCAATAATTATCCTCTTTTAACATCTGAAATATGCAATGCAGGAAATTGTGTGTTTCAGTGACAAACAGGTGAGCACTGTTAGTAGCTCCACTTACTGGAGCACAGTAACAAATATTTATCTCCTATTGCAGCTACACCTCAACAAACTGCTCTGCAGCCACAGCCTGCCAAAATGACAGAGCTCACTCCTACTTTATTTTGTTTTCAACTGATAGCAGAAAAAAGCTCCTAACACTGGAATGGCTTCGGAGTAGAACACTTCGTTTGTTGTGTGCTCCATAAGAACTTCTTTCAGTATTGTACTTGCAGTGATAGTTTTCCATTTGGATATTTTTCAAAATCTCAGCATACAGTTAATTTCTCAGATTCCTAGCTGTGGTTTCTTAATGTGGTTTCTTATTTCCAAGATAATTTTCAAAATGCAAGGTGAGCCCTGCAGAACCCCTCAGCTCTCCTAAGTAACTGTAAGTGTGTGGTGAGATGACACCGAATCCCTCAGGTGATTCAAAAAATCCCCCTAGTGGAGCTGAGTTACAGATAACGAGTCATGCAGAAAAGGCCCCCTGCAATTGTTCCCCCCTCCATCCTTTGGCACTAAAACGTCACTGTTTATCTTACCGAGGTCAAGTATTATCAGCTGGGCTCCAGCCTGCGCATTTCCAACATCATTTTCCGCAATGCACTGATAGAATCCTTCATCTGATTTCACCAGACCCAAAACTTGCAGATTATGTTCTTTCTGAAGAGCAAAGGATAAACGCAACATTTAAAAATGGGCTGCAATTGCAAAAACAATGGTGTTTTATGACACATTCCTATGATAGGAGAGACTCCTGAACAGTAAAATACAGAAGTGTATTTTGAGTTCCCGTCAGATTTCATCTCTTTTACACTGAATCCTCAAATTATACAGCATCAAAAAGCAGCAGAAGCTCCTACTAATGGCTATCATTTTCTAGCATCACATATCACTGGCAAGTCATAACATTCCCACAGCCATTTTTATGATATTTTAAGCACTGAATATAACCACATAACTCACTGTTACAATTCTACAACCTCAGGTATACGTAATTATACAGCCATTAAGTTCTAAGCTATGCCTCAGTAATGACTTTCACTACATCTAAAATTTCCCAACTGAAGCACCAGTGTGCCAAAACTCACGATCCACAACTCAGTTCTATTTATATTTAAATTCCTGTTTGAAATTGTAATTTTCATCAATCACAGCTGACTGTAGCAAGCACAGTTGGTGTTCACAGTGAGCTCACATTTCAACAGGTGCAACCAACAATTTGTGTTTTGTCATCATGCATGCCCCTGTCTCTCACGGAAGGCCTAAGCTATCAAGAAACACACTCAGACAATTTCAGCAGCATATTTCAGCCTTTCAGTAAAATGACTGAATTACAGAGCACTGCAGAATTCAAGAAACTAATTAATTCTTCCAGGCCCCAAACATCAATAGCATGAAAACAGGAAGCTGGTGCTGTGAAAGGGCTTAGCTTCCACGCATACGTATCACAGAATCATAGGATCGCCGAGGCTGGAAAAGACTTCCAAGATCATCCAGTCCAACTGTCCACCTAGCACCAACATTTCCCACTAAGCCATGTCCCTCAGTATGACATCTAAATCAAAGGACTGCGAGTCAAGTCAATAGCTTAAAGCATCCAAAGCTGACTACACACTTACAACGATTTTGAAGTAGTCGCTTGGAATCACCACGTCTCCGTTCTTGACCCATTTCACAGTTGGAGTAGGTTTTCCAGTCACTTCACACTCAAAGACAATGTCCATAGATTCATGAGCATAAATGTTTGCAGGCCGCTTCAGAAACTCCGGAGGAACTGAAAACAAAAAGGAAGAAAGACAAGAGATGGCGTTACTACATAATAAAGGCAAAAAACTTTTAAAATCAGTGGACACAAAGCCAAGATGAAACTTTCCTCGGATACCGACTGCTTTGAGTAATGTCTCACAGGCAGGTGTGACCAGTGACGTGTACTCAGTAAATCAGAAAGGTTCTTCCTGTAAGAACATACAACACAGACCAAAGCTGTCACCTCCAGGTCTTGGCTGCTTTTAAAAATGATTTTTATATTCAGAATGAGATGAATTGAACTCGAGAACTTTAAAAGCCATAAAATCTCCAAGTCGTCTTTGGTAACAAAAACCCCAAAGCACACAAAGCACAGGTGTGGCAAAAACCTTTGGCCAAGAGCATGCCACCAAGGAGCATCCGGCCGTGCGCGAGGACTCGAAGCTTCTGTAGCTGGGTGGAAGGAAGAATTGCTGTCTGCAGGCACACAGAACTGGAGTACCATCTACTATGAAGAACGTTCACAAATTTATTTGTTTTTATTACACTCGCTGACATGAGGGCAATTTGCTGACTTACGCTGGCGGGTCTGATTGTTCAAGTTCCAGAAGAGTGAAAAGCAGCCTCTGCCCTTTAATATTTATCAAAGTAAGTCAATATGGAAGGGCTACGGAGTTCAGGCAAACACTCTGCACGCTTCACTTATCAGTGGGTTTATCTCATGCTAGGGAATAAGAAATCCTACTTTGTGCTAGATTCTGCCTATTGAATGATCCGTTTTCCTTCCGGTAAAGGTTTGTAGGTGGATTTAATTTCTTTTAAATCAGAAAGCTGGAGACAAGCTGCTCTCCAAAAACCTCACATTTCAGGTTACAAATTATATAGGAGAACATTTAAATATGAAAATATTTACCTATGGAGTAGGAAGATGACTTAGCTGTCAGACACACGTAAACCTACACCAGAAGCTACGGGAGGACGGTACACATTTACGGCTTGAACTCTTTCACATAGAAGCCCTTCTGCCTACGGCTCCCAACACCCATCCCACACACCCATGTCCAGAAATTTACCACCATGAACTCCTTGGAATGATTCAGGTGTTTCTGTACCCACTGTCCACATCAGATGGCTGCCACGACCGTTACCTCGGTCCTCTGGCATTTGGAAGCTACCTTCTGAATTTAGTCATAACAAAACCAGGGCTGCTTATTCTTTTATTTCAAATTTCTGTTCTGCCCTGGCATTTTTATTGTGTGTGAGCTGTGCTTCTTCTCTGCTGCTATCCCACCTCCCAGCCTTTATTTGGCCGGCCCAACGAGCCCTGTGTGCGCAGGCTGCTCTGGTACTCATCACCCACACCACCCTCGGTCACCTCCTGTGTTTGCTCAAGTCTGTGCTAATCCTTGCAGCCCGCAGATGATTTGCATGTTGTCTCAGACACGTCTCACCGCCGACTTGAGAAACCAGCACAAACAGTGTTACTGCTGCAGCAAATATCTTGCCCGATTCATCTCAGTGCTGTATTTGCTCTTTCCTGGATGCACCATGCTGATCTCCGAGCCAGCCTACGGCAGATCACTGCCCTCTCATCTTCAGCATTTTTAACTACTGAGTAATCTTGTCCCAGTCTGCTTTATCAGCGCTCTCATTTCCTTCCCCTCTCTCTATACACAGAGATATACACACGCACTCCAATTTTCTGAAGAGCCCCCATGACTGCAAAGTAGGAACATAACAGTTGGAAGCATTTCCCCATGAAGGATTAACACTCCTATTTTCTGAAGTCTTCCCAAAGTGACACTAACTCTTTAGCTAATGTATTACATTTACAGGAATCCAAACAGACACAAGCTAGCAACATTCACCGTCAAAAGTGTACAACTTGTTTAAAAAAACAATCCCTCTAATGATGTCAGAAGACACAAATTGCTGCACCTAGCAGCTCTGCCATGAAACTCAATGATGACAAGGGGCACACATACTTCACAGAAGTTCAGTAAAGTCAGGAGTGGTGCTTACTACAATATACAGCTGCTGAAGATGGCCTTTGCTAGGGTTACTTTATCAAAAGCTCTATGACATAAATTACTTTTAACTAAACTATGTAATGCAGACATCCGGATATCCCTCACATATCTTCAGCATCTGGCACTGCTTCCACTTGGGGCATCATGCACAAGTGGGCCCCAGAACTGAACCATAAGATCTGCCACAAAAACACAAGTTGATCCAGACAACCTATCATCCACTCACTAATATTTTTTATATAGGAGATGAATTTGAAATACTATTTTTTCAAAATGACCCTGCTTTTCTGGCTCATGGAGGAAATGCCAAGCTATTTACAGAGGGAAAACAATACGAGAAGCGCTCTCTTCCTTTATTATTATCCTTTATTTTCCCATTAATGAAATAAAAAATGTCTTTAAAATGCACTTTTATAGTTTAACTATGTCAATGTTTAGCACTCACATCAATTAACACAATGCACGTGCAGATGTTTGTGGTAGAGAAGTTCAATTGATAACCAGAGAGCAAATGAGCCAATTACCATATAAAATAAGATTTGTAATGGAAGATTATGTGTCCCGGTACCAAACAGACAATTAAACTTCAAAGAAGGCTTGGCAGCTCAGCCTGCTCCTCTATCCCTCTCAATGGCAACAGACAAACGGCGACTGGCTTGCACGATGCTCGCAGGATTCCACGTGCAGCACAGCACCCTAGGAGCCTTGGCACAAGGCATCTGCCTCCCTTTGTAGACAGAAGGATGTGGGTGTAGGAGCAGCAAGAGGCAGCGCAGCACTGCAGCTCTCCTTTGGTGCTTGTGCACCAGCACGACCCAACACAAAGAAAAATGCTGCTATGAGTGGGTTAATTTTTAAATGGTCAAGTGTTAGACACCTCCGAGTAAACGTGAGGAATATTAAAGCAGCATCAGCTCTGCTGAGCCTTACAGAAAGGCTGCTTCCTCAAATGTCTTTTCAGTGGTCAGCGGCTCTCTCATTAAGGCAGAAAGAGAACAATTTGGTGGCCTTCGGGGCTGCAGTCGAAAGAATCTATTTTCAATTGAGCCATCTGTACTGCTGCAAATGAGAGGGAAATTAATTACACCCATTCCTCCTCTGCAGCCCTCGAAAAGCTCTGCTTCCAGTCTTACAAGCGCGGATGGAAGAACAAAGGTGCCTGGCTTCACAACCTTACTTCAAACGTGAAACCAGAAATGTGAAAGAAGCAAGAAAAGGCAACGCTCAAGTTCTGCACCATTAGAAAACTCAGTGCTTTCTGCTCGCTTAGTTACAAGTGCAGTGAAGCCTCTCCCACAGTACTCACATCTCAGTGCTGCTGTTTCAGGCAGCCGCTCATTTCCATGAGCCTTACCCCTTCCCCACAGCCAAATCCTCTCGTTCCACCCAGAAGAAGGAAAACATCAATGGTGGCAAAGTCGTATTTGCTGACAGTGGGGGAGCTAAGAAAGCCACGCAGAGGCAGAGCCATGGTCTGAATCATGCAGGTTACTTAGGCCTTCATAGCAACAAAACAATACAAAAACACTCTAAGAATCTAACCTCCTTTACAAAGAACCCCCAAACGAACCAGGCGTTCTGTGCCTGCCTCCCTCAGACAGGCGGCCGAAGCGCCAGCTCACTTCCTCATGGGAACAGAACACGACCTGAGTAAGAACAGTCTCATCTGGGTGCAGCAGAAAGCAAGAATGCAAACCGCTTCACAAGGACTTACTCTGCTTTTAAACAAGCACTAATACTGCTGTTTGTGCAGCATCACACTTCCGAATAGCAGCAGCTGAGGACAGGAATGAAGCAGCCACTGCTGCCCCCTCAGCTGCCTCCAGTGCACAAAAATTAGGAGCATGCTCTCCGAAATCACACTATCAAATAATAATTATTATTGTCTCTTTGCTATCCTACATATACACCTGTGCAAATGACTCCAGGGTTTCTCTATCCATCAATGCTCACCATTCAAATACAAAAGCAATTTCGGAATCCAGCTATTCCTGCACACTCCACATATCGACACACAAACAAAGCAGAATAGATCCTTCTTCGCAGTGCATCTCTGATGAATCACTCCTTAAGCACTGGTGCTCAAAAGCCTTCAATTTTGTAACTACGCTTCGATGGGTGCTGTGGGTAGCATCCCAATCTTGTTGTGTTCTGTTCTGAATAAACAGCATTTCAATCGTGGATGCCCCACATTCAAGGCCAGGCTGGATGTGGCTCTGGGCAGCCTGGTCTGGTGGTTGGTGACCCTGCACATAGCAGGGGGTTGAAAGTAGATGATCATTGTGGTCCTTTTCAACCCAGGCCATTGGAGTCTATGAATCAGCATTTCAAATGATAAGACCAGAGGAGTTTTAACCTCTCCTCCTGGGAGGACAAGACATTCTGTTAGGCAAATCCTATTCCAGAATCCTTACGAAGTTAACATTAATTTTAACGACAGAAGGTTTGTTTACGAGCAGGATGTAACTGGAGCGCAATGATGACAACATTAATCCATTCAGCAGCACCTGGAATCAATATTAACACCTTCAGTGGTACCACTGCAGTACACAGACCTCCTCCAAAGCAGCCAGTCCTGTGGCCAATTACAGCTCACACTTCTGCAGACAGCACCCTTCCATTTTACTAAGACCTTTGCCATGCTTTGAAAAACTTTGTTTTGTTGTAAATTCACCAAACCAGTGGCTATTTTAGCAGGTAGCTCCCTCTCAGAGTCAGACCACGCAACATCACTTCAGTGCCTGGGTTAAGTTTGGTTCTAAAGTTACCAGAGAGAAAACTGCATTACAGTCAGAGTGCGTTCTGCTTAAACTAACAGCAATTTCCTTGGCCGGTTACTGAAACCAACTAATTTCTGCCAGCCAATTGCCACAGCACAGCAGGCAGACTTTGATGGGAACGTTTTAAATTATTTGCATTAGCACATTGCTTAGGAGCACCCAGGGAGCAGATCCATTACGTTAAAAACAAAGGCAAATGGTTTAAATATCACACACAATGCAAACAATTAAATAAGAGAAATTAAATTGTAATGTTAAATTATTAAGGAGAGAGCAATCCACTCTGTTATGTTTTACATTCACCTAAGTCTACAAGTACGTCTCCTGACTGTGGTATTAAAGAGTAATTACAAACTACTTAGGAAGCCTAACGGCCTTCTAAAGATGTTTATTTCCAGAATGATGACTGCTCCAAAATGACATCCTCCACCTCCTGCCACTTCCTGCCCAACACAAGGACCACGCACAGACTGAAGCCTGACAGTAGAAGTTTCAGTTGTCTGTTCATTCTACTTTATTACTTGGGTTGGAAGGGACCTCAAGGATCATGAAGATCCAAACCCCTGCTGCATGCAAGGCCGCCAACCTCCATATCTAATGCTAGACCAGGCTGCCCCGGGCCGCATCCAACCTGGCCTTGAACACCTCCAGGGATGGGGCACCCACAACCTCTATGGGCAGCCTGTTCCAAATGAGCTGCTTTCCTTGGATCATACCACAGAACAAGAGGAAACTGCACTTAGAACACAGAATTATTAATTTTCTTTCTTACAAATGGCAAAGGTACATGGATAAGTACCTGATAGAAAAAAAGATTTGAAGCCAAATCTATGCCTCAGTAAGGCAGAAGTCTTCCCAAGCTCTGCACAGGGCTGTCATGCCCTTAAAACACACTTAGTATGCAGCTGGAAAATTTGCACTGCAAACAAAAGCTGCCAAAATGGAACTTTTTAGAGAAATAGTCACAGAAGAGAAAACTGTCAAATGAATAAAAAAATCAGCATACCAAGACACAAAGAGATTATAAAAATGTAAACTAGTACATGCACAGCATCTGCTATTGTATGAAAGCCAAAGTTCATGAACAGAAACTGCAGTCAGAAGATGACAGTTTCTGTGGCAGTGACATAAGTAGGTTGCTCCAAAAGTAATGCTTCCTGTTGGTTTCCATGAAAACTAGAATGGATACAAAGAGCACAATAACTCTATTTGACAGAGCAAATTCTCACTCTTTTTCAGCACAGTCATCGCCATTAGCCAATTCATGTGGATAAGCTATCGAGACGCTAGTCAATGCATGGTGTGACAGTTGAGCGTGGCCATCTGGAATGTGGCTTGTCCTTCATGTCACCACTGCTGAAATGCACCACTCAGCCCTCACTGTGCTTACATCCACTGCTTGGCCTTCAGAAACATTCACCAAGCATCAGTGAATGTCAATAGGTGCCATTTTTTCCACATGGAGGAATTCAGTTTCACACCTTCGCTCCATCCACACTTCCATGCCAGACACCATTCTGTCAGTGTGTCCCTCTGCTGCCATCTGTCACACAGCAACGACATGGAACAGGGACATTGGCTGGAAGGTTCAATCTGCACTGCCATACCACCAACATCCATCTCTGACGTTGTGGGCCAACATAATAAAATAGGAGATGTAACTTTCAGAGCAGCCCTTGCATTACCTCTTCTTATCTTGTAAGACAATGAATGGAAGTATCTGTTTTTAAGAAGCAAGTGACCGATGGTGTTTTGGCCACCAACACTTTGCTACAAGTGGGATGCTCACCAGTCTACATTCTCTATTCCTTCTCTAAAGGATAAGGCAGGAAAGAGGGACCGGCTATTTTTACATTCTAGAAGTGCCATCTCTGGTGGCCTATCTTAAACCAGTCAGATTCTGCTCACCAGCTGGAAAGGCACAAATGAGCACTCAATATTCCTCCTCGCGTGGCTGGGCTGGCGCTTTGCAACTTCCTTTTGGAAACTGCTAAAGCATGAAATATTTCAGAGGCCAGCCCCTAAATGAACATTTTGGAAGAGGAAGAAACTGAAAAAAAAACATTAAATGATATTACAACCACTGAGAAATCAGATGAGAGTGAATAGTACAGAATAATTACAGTGTAAAATTAACTTGATCAATTGGAAAAGAAGAATAAAAATGTCAGGATAAAATTCAATAAATGTGTATTTCTTTTTCAGAGAGAAATAATAAACTGTACATTTATGGAATGGGAAATTATAGCGATAACCTTTGCAGACAAAGGTCTCAGAAACAAGGATTTTACCAGAGATCATAAATATGGCCATGACCTGAGCATGACTTCAAAATCCCAGCGGCATGAGAAGAAGTGAGCACACAGGCAGCAGTTCCTGAGATTCCTCTTCCATCCAACACCCGGCAACCCTCAGCTGGCCCCGCTCTCTGAGTGCCATATTTCAAGGCAAACGTGGACTCTGATTTACAAGAAAGCTCTGTGAATGATCAATGACTCAGAAAATTGGCTCTAAAAGCAAAATGGAAGCCCTGGTTTTGGTTATCGGAGCAAAGGCAAGACTAAGCAATAATATAATCGGAGACCTCAAATAGGCAGGAGAGCTTAACACATCAATACCTGCTGTAACAGAAAAATCAGATGTGTAAATAAATATCATTCTTGCACAGGGAGAGCTCTCACACAGGAGTACATCTAGATCCCTGCCCTATTTGAAATTGGTAACGCTCAAAACAATGCATTGCAAGGCTGTGAGATGTGAGCTTGGCACCTGGATTTGGATAACTGTGGAGATACATATCCACAAGCAGAATGGTCTGGGAATGTTTCCAGGTGCAGAAACATACAGCAAGTGCCGAGAGTGCCCTATACACTAGCTGTGCTTTTCGTTGTATTTCTCACCTGTGTGGTGCCTCTGCAGTTGCAGACCAATTCAGGACAGTAACTGCATGCTGGCCTTAAGGCTTCGCCAAGATTGCAATATCACCCACGCCACACTTAATCCCATCCCTATAAAGGTAAGTGCAAAAACTGGCCATGGCTGTCAGCTGATCTGTTTGGCAATAGCAGGACGCGTTTAGAAATTAAACCACCATATCTAACCGGCATCTGCAGGTGCAGCATCTGCTTTGCAGGGCTTTCAAAGTCACTGTGCTCTGAAAGCTCACGAACAAAGGTTGCTTATCAGTAGGACGCATCCAGCAACAAAGAAACCCAGCAAAGGCTGCACAGTGCCACGCAGCAGCCAGCCGCAGGTATCAAGGAAACAATTGTGAGAAGAGCAAAAGCATAAGCACAATACAGCTCCAGACATTCTCTTTGCTGATAGGAATCCCTGCAGGAGGGATTTCTTGAGAAAGAAGAGCTGCCTTTGGGTTTGTTAGTCCTTGGCTGCCCTCACTGCCGTCTGCTCCCAGGGAAGCCATCGGCAGCCCCAACACGCACAGCATTAAGTACCAAACTTCAATGACACTCCCTGAGAAAATTCATGAGATGTTACATTTTCTGAAGACTTGCATATGATAACCTCAGTACTTTACGCTTCTGCAAGGCCGGGCAGTTTGGAGCCCACTGCCACACAAGCAGAGTTAGAACTACCTTTAACTGCACATGTTGCTTTGCAGTACGCTGAATGGCATTTGCTGTTTCACTGCTTCACTCCTTCTTGCACAACAAGGCAGTTCTGCAGCATTCACTCCTACAACCCCACTCCGCTCCGAGCCAGCAGCAGTGTTTGCCACATCACAGCCCTCCTTTCCCAAGGACTCACAAAAACGCTGATCAGCGTCCACAGTTTCCCAGACTTCCCCTGAAAGCCTTAAAAACCTGATGTCACATTGACCAAATATCTTCTGTCTGATTTCTTTCAGGCTGATTAGCCAACTTAAGTGATAGGTTACACACAACACGCAGGATTTCACACTTAAACTCCTTGAGAAATGTTGAGTGAATGCCATCTGGTCGGGACGATTTGTTACTGTTCACTTTGTGGATCTGCTCTGAGATGCATCTCACTAGCTCTGCAGGTAGCTTCTCTAACACGCCTGCTTGCTTTCAGAAAGAAAATAAAACAGAAGCTTCCAGCCCTGCAAAGCACATGGATATCCAGACTTCACTTTTCTGCTTCAGGCCATCTTCTCACCTCCTTCCCTTCGTGTTCAGTCATCTGTTGACCCCATGCCTTCTTTGACAGGCTTCCCATCTCTGACAGGCTTGAAATTAACGTATTAGATTTCTAAGTTATTAGCAGATACTTCCTCAAAAGGTCTGTACTATTTCACTTGCATACAGATGATTTTTGCTTACCCTACTGTTAACAGATTTATGGCTGGCAGGGGTTTTTCCGGAATCGTTTCAGACAGACATTAAGCATTCACAAGCCTCATACAGTTCCTTGAACAACTGCCGTGCCACCTGCCAACCTTCCTGACATACCCTCTGACAACAAGGCGTTACACCTCCCCTCATCTCTGAACTCGTGCCATTTGGACAGGGTTGGCTGGGTCACAGGGGAAGAATAGACACCCAGCTAAACGATGCTGCTGGGCTCAACTCACTAAGCAGATCAAGGAAGAAATGCGCTGCAGCCAGGAAACTGCTACACACGTACCACCAAACCTGACCCATCCAAAGGGAGGGTGCAGCGGAGCCCATGAAAAACCCAACCCTCCTTCTGACCAGCCTGTCTCGGGTTCTGCAGCAGCAGCTCAGCTCCAACACACAACTGCTCCTCTTGGGGAACGCTGCTCCTGTGTAGCTCCCACCCAAGCTCAGCTGCACTGACTCACTTGGTAAGCACCTCAGCTGATCTTCCCCACTCCCCTCGATGACACAAATAGGTGAAGAACATGCAAACCTCAGAGAACTGGGTCAGCCTACAGGCAAGCATTTGAGTAAGCACGCTGCGTTATCTTAAAAGCAGTATAATATACCTAGATTCAGACAGATCAAAACCAACTAGGAGGAACTCCGTGCCACCTCATGGAGATCCACAGCTGGACAATCAGCACAACCCAGCACCACAACTGGCCAAAATGCATAAAAACAATGTGAAGCAGTGCAATTGGGAAAGCAACACAGCAGGTAAAGGTTTCCTTTCAGACAGCGGAACAACAGCACATGGGCACACTACGTGCCTGGCGTCCTGCTTGCAAGATGGTACAGACATAAACAAAAATAATTAAACGTAACCCCTGCAAATATTAGTCACAAGGATAAATAATGATAGGGGGATTTTTTGTTTTACAAGAATTTTCAGTATTTTGTACGTTTCCCTGAAAAAACTATTTAGATGCCAATGAAACTAGCAAGCCATTGATGATGAAAACTCTAAAAACCACACTGGTGGTCCTATGGCGTGAGACTTCTGGCCATGTGTGATGGCCATGTGTAATGGCCAGTGCCTGGTAATGGTCAGTTACTGGTCAGTTATCCTCAGGATACCAGCCCCTTGAGCTGTAAGACAGGAATAGGGAGCAGAGTAACCCCCACGCAACTCAGGAGGAAACAGCAGCCTGCTGCTCCACCTGGCTGCCACAAGTCCATGGGCCCAGATGGGACCCACCCGAGGGTGCTGAGGCCTTCCAGACCCTACAGTTCTGTGATTCTGTGAGAGGTAATGACCTTACCTTGTGCCAGGGGAGGTTCAGGTTGGATATTAGGAAAATTTCTTCTCAGAAAGAGTGGTGATGCATTGGAAAAGGCTGCCCAGAGAGGTGGTGGGGTCACCATCCCTGGAGGTGTTAAAGAAAATGGAGACGTGGCACTGAGGGACATGGTTTATTGGCCATGGTGGAGAGTAGTTGAGAGTTGGACTAGACGATCTTAGCAGTCTTTTCCAACCTTAATGACTCTATAAAAGTAAGAGTTCAACTGGCCAGTTGTTTTATACTTACTGGATCATGGGGTGGAATGGAACAACCTCTACCATCAGAGCTTGGGAGCTGGGTGGGATCACTTGTATTATACAGCATTAGTCTACTAAAAGAATGTGTGATTGTGGGTATGTACAAAAGCTGTATTTGAAAGGTGACATCTAGAGCAGAGAGAGCAATGTCACAGCACTATCACAGCTTTGATGTGCATAAGAGCTGAGGAGAGGGCAGAGCCTGAGTGTGAAGAACCACAGCCAGGAGGATGTGGTCAACAAGAACTGAGTGCAGTGAGCCTTGGCACAGGCCACAGGTCAGCAACAACAGGGAAACAGCTTGGGAAACTGCAGGAGAGGCCAGAAGATGGTTTTGCCACTCTGTGACAGCTGAAGGCCAGCCTTTCTACCAGATGTGAGACAAACATCCAGCTGTTTTCTGAGTTATTGCTACTGGTACAGCCACTGCCTCCACCTACACCGAGTGCCTTGGTAATGACAAGTTTACAACTTGCCAAAATGTGAATGCAACCAAAGTTCCACAGGCATTTTCTTCCTTCAACTGCATTTTTCAGAACCTCAAATTGTTAAGTCTACAAGTGTTCAGACCTTTTTGAGCAGAGAAGGAAAAAGAGGTGCCAGGAGAGAGGAGAGGAGACTGCTGAAAAGCAATGATGGACGTGGTACACAAGAAAAGTCAGGACAGGCTGGGTGTCTTAGCTGGGACAGAAGAGTTTTCTTCAGAGTGGTTGGTACGGTGCCATGTTTTGGCTTTAGGGAAAAAAAATGCTGATAACCCACTGATGCTTATAGTTGCTGCTAAGCAGAATTGTACAAAGCCAAGGCCCAAGGAGCTGGGAGGGAACAGAATTAGGACAGCTGACTTAAACTGGCCAAAGGGATACTCCATACCATACGACACTGTGCAGAGCGGGAGTTCATCTGGCTCTCTCTTTCTTCTGCTGCTTGGGGGCTAGCTGGGGCTAGCTGGGCAGTGGTCAGCGGGTGGTGAGCAACTGCTTGTGCATCACTTGTTACATAAATATATAAATAAATGTATATATGTCATAATTATGATCCTTTTCCTTCTCTCTATCTCACTAAATAGTTTTATCTCAATCCATGAGTACTACTCTATTTTTTTCTCCCTGATTCTCTCCCCCATCCTACTGGGAAGGGGAAGGAGTGAGAAAATGACTGTGTGGTGCTGAGCCACCTGCCAGGTTAAACCACAACACTGAGACATCAGAACAAGAAGAGGGCAACAATGGAAGAAATTCAGCGAGAGGTGCCCAGCACTGCCAGCTGCCATCCCACATCCTCAGCAAATGGATGTACATCTCCCATTTTCATCTGTACCTGCAACGCAGCAAAGAACCCCTCACTGCTCAGTGCACAGAAGACAGGTAGCTGTTATCCTCCTGGTTCGAGTGGCAGAGATGAAGCCAATCCAGTTCTGGACAAGTGACAGTGCTGTGACCTGGGTCACTGCCGGACAGAGAGCGGAGCTGCTGGATAACAGCTCTACAGGGACATATTACAAGATGCATACTCTGAAAAATCAATGTTTAAGTGTCTCAAAAATGGCACTAAAACAGCTGGATGCGTTTCATCTTAATTTTTCCACGTCTCAGACAATTTTTAAAATGGATTCCATACCACTTCATTTCAAAGCATAAACACAGACTCGTTAGTGGTTATGAATGTTTCAGATTCCAATGGTGCCAAATACAAGAACTGAAACAAACATGGATTGGAAGTGAGAACTATCACGGTACTATCACCTGAATAAGAAGAAAAATCAGTGGCTGTTTTTACCTGTACATCAGTATTATGAAGTTTGTGTACTGCACAAAGCAGTAAGAGGCTGGGAGGAAACAGGACCAGAACACTTCATTTAGCATTTTAGTAACTTCCCCCTGTAACAAGGGGGAAGAAAGAGATGATGAATTAAAGACAGCCAGCAATCTTAGCCTTGACATTTCCCATTTTCTGAGTATTTGCCTGTGCAGCCTTCACAGCGGGGCAGTATATTTGTCTGCAGGAGACTGAGAAGCTGGCAGAGGCCAAAAAGAGCACAATTTTAAGATAACTTCAAATATTAAGCTGTTTACTTACTGAATACAGATTGGCACAGATCACTTGGGAGAACAACAAAGTAGGTCTGCAAACAGTAATAGTAAATGATTGGATTCACTGCTCCACCACGTTCCTCTCATCTCTGCTGTAGTGCAATGTGAGCTTCCGAGAGCACACTACTGTGGGAACTGGGCATATCCCCACAGCAACCACTCATTAGGAACAAGAATTTTTTTCTGCTTGAGTCAGAAAAAGAGATGGCAAGTTTATGTTTTTCCATTTTTTGGGTTGCAAAGACAAATCCAGCACGCTCGCTTTACACATCAATTAAGAGTTACCCAATTGCTTTCATTTCCAGATCAATGTATGCAAGCCTATCTTCACATCAAAGTCTCTTCTAATTTACAAACCCTCAGAATAACCTTAATTACAATCCACTTCAATAATAGCTTCCATATAAAGGAACAAGTAAACATGTAGGACTCTGCAGACCGAAAAGAAACAAACGGAAGGGATACAATAAAGGCCTATAAAAATTGTGTGTCCTCTGGTGGCGGAATAAGAGCCAATTGCTCCAACCTTCTCCCATGCAATAGAAGACAAAGAAAGAAACTGAAGTTAACAGTGACTGGATTTGAAACTAAAAGATCTTGTTGGTCTTCGCAGTGCAATGGTTTGCTGTGGGAACAAGACGTTTACATTTGAGTGCTATGGACAGACCAGCAGTGAAGAAATCTATTGGAAATTACTAAAGAATGTAGAAACCTCATGTAGTTCAGAAGATCCCAATGCACGAATGAGATCGTGCTCAAGGGAAGCACATACGTTCTTAAAGTTTCCTTCAGCTCTCTCAGCCATCCACTTTTGGGCAATGCGGGAACAAGAGAGCAAAGAGAAGAGCTTGTCAGCTGGTCTGGCGTGGTCACTAAGGTATTTCTGGGTTCATGTCTTTCACCAAAACGTGTGCGTAATAAAACTGATCTGTCCACAGTTTTATCACTAAGATGACTTTAAACAGATTGTCATCATGGCCATGGGAGGTGTTAGAAGGGGACAGATGAGGAGCATCTTTCTATTTGTCTATGGCTGAACAGAAGCATCGCCCCACGCTGTACCACAATGTTATGTTCCAATTTGCTCTTGTTGTAAAACATCAGTTCCTAACAATTCAACCATGTTCACATACAAGAAAAGAACTAAAGAGGCAATCTAGCTTTGAACTGTATCATCAGTTGCACAATAGCACATCTAAATTATCTTCCAGATTTCCAGTGTTGTTAATGTTGGAATTTACAGACTTAACTCTCATCACACGGCAAGAATCAGTTCTGAAGTGGCAGCTCCATGTGAACCCAGGGAAGCTGAGCTGCATGCCACAGTGCGTTCCCCCTTAGCAGAAGGTTAGCCGAGAGGGCCGTGGCTTGCAGGAAGTCCCCCAGTAAGCTCAGCCTTCTCAGTGTAAACCTAAGCCAAAATAACCAAGTCCTAGGATTAATTTCTGCAATCTGAAAGGAACAAACTGACAGAAGCAGAAAAAAGTCTGCATGATTTCAAAGCACATTTAGGAATTTGCCAAACACCCCCATTTGCAGTTTGTTTATCTTGAAACTGTACCCAGTACAAAAGCCACTGCTGTTTCAGTTACGGCTCACAGGAAGCAATAGGAATTTGGGGAAAGCACATACCTCAGAGTCAAAATAAAGTCCATTAAGTACCTTTAGCAAAATAAAGCCAGCTAAGTGTTGGATTCCTTAAGAAATCACAGGATTTGAGATGCAATTCTTACCCAAACAGATTTTGTAAAGTGACTGTTTCAGAAAATAATCCCTCCTAGCAATCAAGAACAGAAGACTGGAGCAATCATAACGCTGCTACAAAGCAGTAACAGGTCATAAATTAGGAAGAAGCGATGAAAAATCTGGATTATTCTCATTTCAATGTATTAAACAGAAACCACCTTATCACAGATAAAGCAGCTGAGCGAGATCAGGCAAATAGCAAAGACACTACAACCCTTCATAACCATCATTCTTCTGCACTTCTCCTTGGAAAACAATAACCAACAATTATAATCCACTATGAAACCAAAGAAACCAAGGCTGAGAGCTGCAAAGAGAACTAGCCTAAGATCTGAAGTCACAATATTTTTTCCAAGCACTCAAACTCCCGATTTAACATTACTGTATCATTATTAGGTTGATGGCAGAGCTTTATGAACAGTATTGCAAGATAAAAGAGCTAATGGAATCCACCTAAGCAGCATTACAAAATCTGTATTCCTTCAATTCCGTCGCACTTGCTTACAATCCAGCTAAATTTCACAAAAGTTAATTGGCAAATTATTTAAATCCTCAGTTCTCTTGCTTATTGTCCTCCGAGTTGATGCCTAACTATTGCAATTACAATCAAAAGAGGGAGATTAGCAACTCTGACAAGCAATCCTATAACGGTTAAGTACACTAATGATAATTTAAGCAAATTAGTACAGCAATAACCATGCAACATGCAGATTAAGCTTACGACTGGAAGGAAATCTACAATTAATGCCAAGGACAGATGTGCTGCATTTCAGGAAACCTCAGTAGCCTGATCTTGTACAGCAAAACCTCTCTCTTCATCTCCATAAAGCTTCCAGTGATTTTTTGTTTGTTGTTTTTCCTCCTTCCCACTCCATGCTTACTAATCTCGGACAGCTCTCCAGCTTTCAACTAGTGACTCAACGTACAACGATTTGGGCCTTACGTATTTTCTACACCAAAGAGGATGCAATAGGACAGTACTCACGTGTTCTAGATTTCTACTACCTTCTCACTAGGAAAGTGAGAAGTGGTTTATGTGCCATTTCTTGTACTCAAGAAAGCAAAATGGCAACAGGTAAATGCCGTAACTGAGAGCTGTGTTGTTGTTGACGCCGTCAGTAAACAAAGTTATTAATTTTACATGTACTGATAAGGCAAAGAAAATTGATTTCCCAAAAGGAGAGTGAAATGGCAAAACGCTATTTTAAACATTCCCCCCAAAGCAGCACACACAACTTCTGGTAAAGCACCTGATTTTACTGAAAATGCATGCTTAGCAGCATTACTTAACTCTCAGGTGCTGTGAACCGCTGAACCCACCTCCAAAGAGAAGGCTGACATTTTAAATCACACTTCCAGTCTTTTTGTTATGGGGCTGCCCTCAGGTTCTCAAAAGACAGCACGCAGACTTGCAAATACCACCTGCACCATTCACTCCTGAAAAGATAGTCCGGTCTGGTTAGAAAAAGCAGCCAATATAAAAGTCTTCTCCTGCCATTAGGTAACCATCAAGCAGGTTGCTGCACTCCCATTTTCCTCCCCGTACCATTTTGCATCCTGTTCACACCATCTCACGGCCTCCTTCCAAAGACAGAGCCCCCCAAGGGTCACCAAAGGGCAGAAATCGCACCTGCCTCGAAGGTCCTTGCATCTCGTGCGATGCGCCGTGCTTACCTTCGCTTCTTTAGCTCCATTATCAAGTTGTGTTTATTGGATAAACTAAAGCTCCATGGCGTTTTTTCTTTTAAATTATTCTCATCATGAAGAGAAACTCATTAACTACAAGACTGTTAAGGGAATAAGTTAACACTGATAACCCACGTCCTTCCGACAAATTTGTGGATTGTTTCATCTTTGTAACTTTGGCATATACTTCCCTACCAAGGGCTTCCAAGGGCTCTGGTTTTCATAATAAGGCATCTAAGTAAGGGTAGCATCTAGCTCCCGTTAGAGAAATAAATTATCTTGTGGTATACGAGAGCCAGCTTAACTATCATGAAAATTTAACTTAAAAGAAAGCATGCATCTACTTTACGTTATGGTCTCTCCCTAGAGACTTGCTCAGTAATGCAGCATTTCTATTTCAGAATAACCCTCAGACTTCATCACAAGTTTTGGGGGTGCAAAAACACTTCAGAAATGTCTTATGGAATGGCAAAAAAACCTCACAACTGCAACCTATAAATCCAAGAATCAAACTTAAAGCTCAATTCAGCCAATTAAATGTGGAAGGATGACCCTGATACACAGACAAAAAATACTTGCCATTTAGGGCACGATTTCTATAAAAAGAGTTCTCACTTAGAGGAAGAAGGCATTTTAATGAGCTTCTTAGTTCACACATTTAAATTCCTTGGAAATCTTTCACACTTGCGATTTAAAAATTACTACTGAATCTTTCATCTTTTACTTCTAATTGAAATGTTAAGCGTCACGTCTTTTTGATAGGGAATGAAAACAATACAAAGCCTGTACTGTATTCCATATCTCCTATAACCTTCAGTCCTTAGCATGTATTCAAAAGCACTGGGAACAAAAGCTGGGCTACAAACTGCCTTACCTTTCTCACATTTGTCCATGACAGATTTACATCTGTTATAGCATGAAGTCAGCTGTGCATTCAGTATTCATTAATCCTCTTGTCTAAGTCACAAGGAGCCCAATGGCGTGCTTCATTCAGCCTACATATGTATTCATGCACGTCATGCATGGTAAGGCAATGCATGGAACTAAATCCTTCGGTTCCAAGCAATCTTAAGGACAGCACCTTATCCAGAAACAAGATGAAACCGGTAGAGAAAATACAGGTAGCGGGCTTAACTGCATGCCTTCTCAAAATCACAAGAAAAATTCCCAAGAATATTATTTTAGAGAGACGTTTTAGTGCAAGGAGGCACTCATTGCATAGATGCTGAAAACTAGGGGGCGGGAGCAGAACACTGGCTAACGCAGGACTGCCTGCATCCCCTTTTTTAAATAGCAGTGCTCCATTCCTCATCACTGTGCAAGTGACCCCAAGGTCAAGATGGTGGGTCTTACAGCAGGTCAACCCCGCTTTCATTGAGGTAAGAGCAACAGTGAATATTTTGTCAGCATTCACGCTGCCTCAGAGGTACCATCCCTGCGGGGTGGGAGCCCTGCCTGTAGGTTTTTGATGCAACCACACTTCTCTTAGCTTCTTTTTTTCCTCCTGGGGTCTGAAGAAAGCATCTTTGCTAGTATAGCAGACACCACGTAAGGCACACATGGCTCCCTTACTATAAGCAGCACTCCTCAAGTAGTACATTGCTGCTCGTGCAGACACACCATTTCTTAAACCAGAACCAAATGTAATGGTATTTTGTTGCAATTATGCAACAAGCCAGGGCTGATTCAAGAAAGAGAGAAAAGGATTAAGTCCTTTCCAAACAACTGCCACGATGAGTTGCTTCCACCATTAACATAAAAAATCTTATTTATGTTAAAGCAAACCTGAGAAAAGGATGGACAGAGCAGTGAATGTGTCACTGTGACGCTAAATGTGAGACAGAATCCCATCTCAGCCTCACACCTGGGGTTTCTAAGTGCGGATCCCCACAGGGCTGACAGACAGGATCTGAATTCATATTTACAACCCTGCCAACTGTGCATGCACCTACGTCTTCACCCAATAACAGACAAGGAATAAGGGTACCTGCTCTATCCACAAGCAGTTAATTAATGATAAGGTTAAGAGTGTCTCTGATGGAGATAACAGGGAGAAATGCCTTAAGAAGATCATGCATTCATGTCTAAGAACATTTGTACTGCCCTACCTTTAGTCACCCTCTATGTGTGTGTCTCTTAGTTCAGTAGTGCCTCGTTGCCCTGGAAAGGGCTATATTGAAAGCATATGACAAGTTTAAAGCTGGACATGGTGAATGTGTGCCAGGTTTGGGGTGCTTTCTTTTGTTTTACCCTCCGTCCTGAAGCCTGGTCTTGAAGATTGCCTGAAGAGAGGTCTTCAGATAGCAGGTGACTTATTTAGCAGTTCTTCACTGAAATACATTTTGAGTTGGAAGAAGAGAAAATAAATATAAAACTTGGGCAAAAATGTGCATCTTTGTAACTGGCAGCCAAGGCCAAGAAAAGTAATGATAACAATCTTATTTATTCTTTAAAAACCATTCTGCAGGGGAAGGTATTTCCATAAAGCAGCAGCTGGTTCAGACCCCCATTAATATCATCTTAATTTATTAGAAATTCTAGCTGAAAGAGAGAACAGCTTTTACAATTCCCTTAGTTCAATATCACTTTCTACCCTGTAGATATTTAAGCCACTGCTGCTTAATTTAGTAACATTTTCATTATCCCCAAGGATTACTCAAGAACATTTACAAGGAAAGCCATTTGTGCAAATTGTATGGGTTATTGATAATTTGGTTTTGGCTTTCTTAACGCTATTTTCTCTCTCCCTCCATGTATATATAAATAAGATTAATCACAAAGCTTTTCTTTCTTTCTGTTTTAAAGTTCATGGCATACCTCATGTTCATTGCACGTGCAGTTCTGAGGCACCACCTCCCACCTCCCATGACAATCTGTTTGATAACTGTAATGCACCTACATAACAAAGAATTTTTTTCTACATGTAATCAAGTTGTTTAATGAGTTACAGATGTTTCATGCAGAAAAGCCTCATAATTAATGGTTGTCAGTTACTCAGAGAAGACATTCTTGAATAGAAAAAGCCTGCCTTGCAACATTATTATTATTAATAGTACCTAGAGATCGTTCTGGCTTCACTTGCATCACCACATTACCCCCATTGGGTTGCTTTTGAGAGCTCATTCCCAGGACAGTGTCCAAAAACAGAACTGGCACATCCATGGTCTTTCCTGCCTGGAAGCAGAACGTCAGCACTGCTGGGAAGAGCACGTGCTGCAAGCTGACATTTCTGGATGCAATGGGGGCATGACATCCCCAGTCAAGCATGATCAAAGAGCGGGATTCATTTCAGGTTTACGAACATCGTCTCTCACATCCTGTGCCAGCAGCTCAGAGGGACGGTACGCCCATTTCCAGTTCCTGGCCCTCGCTGTCAGCAGGTGGGTGTTGTGCTCTGCCAGCTGAACACACCACGTTGGCAGCTCTGCACAACATCTTAAACAAAAGAATGATGTTACCATAACGAGTGGCTTGTCTGTGAAGCCTCCGCAGCAGCTCCTCAGCCTGCGGGTGCTTCATGGAAGAAGGGTGCACCTCTTTGTGAAGCACTTTTGTAACCTCTGTCAGGTTTCAGAGATCATCCCGCTAGGCTCTGCTCAAAGGCACCACGGGGCAGCTGCCCCAACCCCAAGTAGAGTCAGAAAACCACCCAGCCCTGACCTCCCTGGAGTGTTTTCCTGTCTCGAGAAGAGAGCACTGCTTGTGAAGTCTGCCCAGTGAATACTTCACAAGATTCACTTTTCCCTGTTCTGCAGCAACACCCCCAAACCTGAAGCATCTGGGCTGCTGCAAGGTGATTACCTCGTACCTCCTTCAAAGTCCAAGCAAAGTTCATTCATCATTTTTGGAAACAGGATTAAAGAAACAAAATTGTTATGTCTCTATTAAGAATTGTGACAAGCTTTCTCTAACAAGCCTCAGCATTGTATGCCTCCAACACGTGGCGAGAACTGGACAGACCAGCAGGGGTGCTTTGGGCCATAAGATTTTGTCCATATTTGGGCACCTCGCAAAGTCAACACTGCTGCACCAGTAATGTTGAAATAGTTGTTTCTGTTGTATAAAATAAAAATACAACAGCTCACTGAGTGCAGAGTACGATTTAGAAAATGAGCAGCTCCAAGCTGAGACAGAGGTCCTGCTGAGCCCATGAGTCCTGCCAAACTGCGGTGGGCAACAGAAGTCAGAGCACGGTATCTTTAAGCAGCACAGAAGTATGACCCATTCCGTTGCAGGATGGAAGGAACATTTCATTTCTGTGAAAGTTTAGATGGGCACATCTGGTCTCCGAGCAAAACCTGAGCAAATTATGTAGTCTTACGAAACATGTACAGTCTCTTTACTCCCCATCCCATGCACGTTTCTGAGTAGTTGTGGACAAGTTTTTCACTAGTAACACTACCCCTGAACATGAATGTAAGTGACAGGCAGAAATGACTGAAGAAAAAGATCTACACCCATATTATTCCATTGTTTAGGCAGCTCCATAAACATGAAACAATACTTAAAATGAGCAGAAAGGACAGTCAAAGGCTTCAGTTACTACAGTGAAGTGCAATAGTGAGTTCAGCTTGGACACCTTCCCCTCATTAGACTGCACTTTTGTAGCACTTGAGCAAAGATCAGTAATGGAAGTTGTGTTACAGATTGAGACGAAAGAAATAACATCCACAAAGCTGAAGTACTCTTTTTACTGTTAATAGCTGCCCCTCAACTACCAGAGTTTTAAGATAACCAGCACAGATGGAATACTTAGTCCCAGACAGGAGTCTCCGACAGCAGCAGGATTAACACAGCATCTTCTGAACCTGTAATTGAAGCATGGCCTATTATCAAGATACAGCACAGGGCTTAATTAGAAACAGAAATCAATAAAGGTAATCTAGAAGGTATGAAAAAGGTTTTAGCAATTTTCAGTGTTGAATTTCTCCCCTAGAATTGTTTCCAATAGTAATGGAAGCTTAATGCTAAAGTAAGAGTCACCCCGACGTATCATTCTGTTGTTACATGATTTAGTGCACTTTTCAAACATCTACGGTTTCCCAAGGAGGATGGCATTACCTCTCATTGAAGCGTCTGCAGCAGAGGAGATCTCAGATGTACTCTGGGAAGACAAGGCTAACATTGTAAGATGTTACAGCTCTCCTTCCACACTTGTTTTGCTTTGTTTTTAAAGAAAGTCTTAGCACACCCAGCCTAAACCCAATTAGCTCAGGCTGGTTAGCAAGGTGCAGGCACTGAATCAAGATGCTCTTTGTGCAGAACATGGAAACTGCAGGGCCAGGACTGAATGCTCTCTTTGAAACCTCAGCAGTAGATAAGACAACTGCAACTGGTACAGATGACAGCGATGCAGCAAAGGAGCAGTTGAGTTCAGTCATTTTTTTTTTAATGTTTTGTGAGATGTTATAAAAAAGATGCAAGGATATGGTGACCTGATAAAGGGAAAGCTGTTCTACTGAGTGGTCTAGACTTAAATCACCTCTGATTTCACAGAATCGCAGGGGTTGGAAGGGATCTTAAGAGATCACTGAGTCCAACCCCCTGCTAAGCAGCTCCCTGCAATAGGTCACACAGGTCAGTGTCCAGACAGGTCTTGAGTATCTCCACAGCAGGAGACTCCACCACCTCTCCGGGCAGCCCGTTCCAGTGCTCCGCCACCCCTACCATAAAGAAGTTCTTCTGCATGTTAGTATGGAACTTCCTGTGTTCAAGTTTTAGGCCATTGCTCCTTGTCCTGTTGCTACGCACCACCGAGAAGAGCCTGGCCTCACCCATTTGCCTCCTGTCTCCCTTCAGATATTTACAAACATTCATCAGATCCCCCCTCAGCCTTCTTTTCCCCTGGCTGAACAGAGCCAGGTTACTCAGCCTTTCCCCCTTAGGGAGATGCTCCAGGTCCTTCATCATCTTTGTGGGCCTACACTGGACTCCTTCTAGCAGTTCCCTGTCTTCTTGGACCTGGGGAGCCCAGAACTGGACGCAGTATTCTAAATGTGGCCTCACAAGGACAGAGCAGAGGGCAGGATCACCTCTCTCAACCTGCTGGCCACGCTTTTTTAATGCACCCCAGGACACCACTGGCCTTCAGTTGTCCCAAACAGACTTGAACAACACCACAACAGGTACTTTGGCCAAAGCATAATCATCTACAGATCTCACATGCGATTACTGGGCTCAGGATGCGATTGGTGCTGTTGGACACACAGACTCTACCAAAACACTGTAAAGGCTCTCCACAGGAGGCAAAGAAAAGCAGATATTGGCTGCAAACACAAGATTTCCACCTTCGTCCATCGCAAGAAGAACTTTTATCCACACTAAATGTCTTCCCTCTTTTGGATGCACCAAGCCTTGCTCCAAGTATAGAAACTGATTTTCCCCACCTCGGATGTTCCTGTGACAGAGCAATTAGGTCTGCTACACAACAGCAGCGTTCTCCTGCTGCCATCCCAGCCACCAACCGGCTACGCTGCGTGCTGAAATAACAACCTGTTCAAATCTCATGCGTGTCACTGATTAATAATTTAAAGCCTACTGGCTAGACAAAATACAGACTTTATCTGGATCTCTTTTATTATCTAAATTGCTACCCGGCACTTGCACTGAAAGCACAAAAAAAGGCATTCGTACACTGCAAGAAAAGCACCGTCACGTATGTGGCTCTTTTGGCTAGAATAAGGATCCTTCATTAGCATAAGGCTTTGAAGCTGCACTGAAAATATTTCAAGCATTTCCTTTCAAAGCACAAAATTTATCAAAATCCTTCTGTATTTGCTATTTTTCCCCATTTAGTTGCTCCGGGAGAACATCTGAGGTAGTGATCAGAATACCGCCATGTGCAGCTTCCAGCCTATCACTAAAAACACCTAAAGTAACTATTCAGTGTAACCTTTAGTTTGGGTACATCGACGCAGTGAGGCGTTTAATTTGCGGTAATTAAGATGCGTTATCAGACACTGCATGCTGCCCTAGAGGACCCCAAAGCCAGCCTTCTGCAACTCCAGACATCACCGAAAGGTACCAATGCAGATAAAAAAAGAGCAATTCTGAACCTCACGTAAGTGGGAAGTACAAAGCTGTTTATTTTGAAGACCTCATCCCTGCCGTATCAATTTTCTAAGGAAAAAAATGAAAATGGAATTTTTGTTTTATTATTTTGTGGTTCAGCATTAGCAGCAGTAAATATTTCAGCACAAAGAGAGAACTCCCTCTGAGCTCATTACCTACAACGCAAGCACCAAGACGGGCGGCAGGAAGCTCACGCAGTGATCTAACCCGCGCCACACTATGTGCAGAAATCCCAGGGGCTCCGGACACTGTAATAAATGTGAAATATTTCCCAGATGAAGAATGAACTTCTAACCCTCTCAGTATTTACAGCCACTATGGCTCTGCCGGGCCGCAGGTTCCAGGCAGAACAGAAGCCAGCCGGCTGCATTTCAATACATTTACTGCTTGTTTCCCCAACTTCCCTTTCAACGCTTCCCACCCTTATCTAAGGGAAATGCTACAGATTCTTTCATTACTGGTGAGCACAAAACACATTTTTCCAGAGCTCTCAACTCACGTGTGATAAATAAATCAGGTCCCAGTGCCACTCCTCCTGCTGACAGGAAGGGGAAGAGCGCTGTCAACAGCAGAAGTGTGACTTGGTACCAAAGGCTTTCAACACTGAGCTACTGCCTCCTGAATGGGAAACCACCTCACCTGGCAATGGCACCTGCAAGGCACTGGGCCTGGGACACCCGCGTTCTGCACCAAACATTAAGTAAAATGAGCAGGAACGGGGTCCCACACACATCTCACCTGTTGCATGCTTTGCCTTAATGACCATCTCAAACACGGATGGGATTCAGCAACGACAAACTTGAAGAGTTAGGATCATCTCAGCCAGGGATCACCCTCAGGACATCTAATGTTTTCTTCTAGCTTCAAAGCACCCCTTGAACACGAAGTCTGCAGTGTGATGCATGACATAAAATCTCTATTTGCATACATGTAACCAGAAACTTATTTCCCGTAGCTATTTGGTGCAGAGCAGCATTGTGAGCTTGCTTGAGGTGCATCTTCCTCCTTTCAAGTAAAACACCTGAAAATCACATATCTGATCCACCACTGAGCTCCACAGCCAAGTGCTGCCTAATCCACTTCAATCAAAATGAACCAATCAACTCAAATCACTTAGAAACATCTGTTTAAGTTAACAGAGGTGCCCTAGGGCTCCCCAGAGGCAGCCGAGCCTGCAGATGACTGAAGGGTCTTGGGGAGGAAGGAAGCAGAGAGACAGAGCCCACCTTTTTTGGGGAACAGCTTGTGTCACACAGCAGTATGGACTGAATCCATTCCATGCAGTTAATAGAACTTAGACTAAAACCCATCATCTTCCAGGACATACTTTGGGTTTTAGTGTTCTGAACTCCTAACTCCAGCTCCCAGATACGCTTTGTAGATAAAAGGACAGAGAAAACAAATCTTTACAACACGCTCGCCGGCCCTTAAAAACCCTTCCAACTAATTCCAGTTAAAGCCAGATTTTTCCAGATTCAGTCCTGCAATACACATAAAGAACCTAAACCAAATATTTTTTAAATACCAAGTATCTGGGCAATATGAGACTCCCTCTAACACCTTTTTTTTCCCCCTCTAAATTACACAGAATAGCCTGTTCAAAAGACTACCTCCAAGGATGTGGAACAGATGGCATCCTTCAGTGTCAGCAACGTGAACTGACTAAGTTTTGCTACATGAAGGTAACATTTAGCTGAATTCAAAACAGTGCCAAATTTAACAGAAAGACATTATGTTGGAGGGCTGATACTTGATATATTTTTATGCAGTTATAAATAAGCTGCCTTCAATTATCTCTCACTTACCTCGTGCACACAAGAAGGACAGCTGAATTTACCTGTTCCTTTCTAGCTGAGCACACCACACGCTACATGTGAGATGCACCAAGGCGCCCTACCCAGCAACAACGAATGGCAGTGACTGTCCTTACAGCCCTGGAAGAGCGAGGATGCAGGGCAGCAGTTGATAGCAGAGGATGCATGGCAGCTTGCTGCTGCTGGGGTTGCATCACAGAATCAAGCATGTGACCTTCCAGGGTTTTGTATCCTTATGAAGGGATGGAGGAAAGTTGGTCTTGGAACAAAGCAACAATTAGCGAGTGCTCTTTACTCCACGAACAATTTAGGCTTACATCTAGATAAAATGGGTAGCTTCTAACCTCAGTTGAGAGTCACCAAGGGAACACCATTTCACTCCAGCTGCCCTAGCGCTGCCAAATAATGCCACAATACGTGGAGATTTACCAATGACTCACTGAAATGCCACTGTGATGCTTCTGAAATCTCCCCAAAAAACAAGCCACATGCTTCAAAAGATGCAGAAAAATAGATGAGAAGGGAATCAAATACAAAAGCCTGGATTTCTTGTATGAATTCCTGTCAGCCTTATCCCTAAGAGTGACAGAATAAGCCTAAATTAAGCAAAATCATGTCGTTAGGAGGTGGCAAAGACGATTTTCCCATTCTAGAAGAAAATGATACAACAATCAGGTAACAGTTACTCAAATCCTTCAGCAAATTACAGTAATGGAGAAATACAATTACACTCTAGTGACCTCTCCAAGGAAAGTAGAATTAAGCGAGATTAGAACTAAGAAATAAAACCAGAAATCCAACTTCCAAAATGCATTCCGTATAATCTTCAATATATTTTAATTCTGAGGCATTAAAAGATTTTTTTTTGTGCCAGATGTACAAGAAAAAACATAGGCATAAAGGAACTGGCAGGACATATTCTGAATTGTTGCAGTGGAAAAAAGAAATCACATTAGTTTAGATAAGTAGCTAAGAGTGATCTCAAGACCACTTTCATCCCCAAGTGACCTGGCTGTACAGTCTACATTAAGGCTATAATCTCAGCGTTATCTTTGATTTTCTTTGCTTAATTGTATCATACCATTAATAATATCAATTTCTGCCACTGCCCATAAAACTGAAATCCTCATGCCAATGCCATAAAATAGATAATTTGGAACTGAATTAAACAGCACACCACGAGTTGCATTAAACTACCATAAAGTGCAATGAATCATCAAGCCCTTAAGTATTTAAGACACAGTGCCTATCTGCATTCTTCCAGCCCAGGAACAGAGATAAGAAAAATGGTGTTTGCTGCATGACCTGAATTTGCTGGCTTTCAAAACTCTTCAAGTCAAATTAGGGCAATGCTGCACTTTGACAGCCCTCACCAAATAGTCTTCCCCAAGTCTTAGCAAAGGGCGGAGCTAAATAAAATGCCTCTGCACCAGCAGCCCATGTAGGGCTGAAGAGATGCTCAGGAAACCAGTCCCCAAAGCAGTCAGCAGTAAAACACAAGGTGAAGCCAAAGTTAAGGGGAACTGGGGGGTAAGAATGCAGAGAGAGCACAATGCGTGCTCAGGAGAGCGCTCCCTCTGCTATCTCATCAGCAAGTGCAGCACCCTGGTCACGTTTTGACTTGCACAGAACTGGACAGCATGAAATACAGCTACACCATCATGTAAACATGCTGCAGATACCAATGAAAGCCTTAATTTATACTCTGCCCTCCTAAGAAGGGCAGCTTCTCAATAATGGCCAACTTCAGCTGCTCAGTAATGGCCAACTTCTTCCGAAAGCTTGCTGCCCCTTCTTCATTTACACACTTTTCATCTCCCAGTCTAACCTTCCTCAGTTCTACACCAGAAACAAAGCCCTCCTCCTGAGCACCAGGTAAAGCATGCAAAAAATTCAGTAAATATACCTCAACTGCTAACATTGCTTAAGCTCTGATACACTGTTGAGAGCGGAGTAAGAGCTCTGCTAATAACATGCCTTTGCATTCCATTTCACACTATTAGAATCTAAAATACATCTTATTTTTTCCAAAAAGGTTTTATCTATAGATAAGCCTTCCTCAGACGTTGTTCCATGATTATTTTTATATCTTTAATCCCTTCAAGACTTGTTTTTATGACAAACTTGCTTGGGCCGTAATCCCTTGTAAAACAAGTCGACTGAGCTCTTACAAGGATACTGTACGTTGTCACCAAGGTGACAATTAAATTCTAGCTGAAATACCTTAAATCAAGATAAGGCTCCAATTAAGAAAAAAATCTGATTTGCACATGTGACATGAAAGGTTTTTAAATCAGCATTATCAACAATTCAGTGCTACTTCTATTTAAAGCAGCTTTCATCAGTAAGCAAGACAATTACACACACAAAATAAAACCAGGACTTACAGAATAATTAACTCAGCTATTACCTTCTGTCAAGTTCCTTGAAAGCAGCAGGATATTTAGAATTTAACAAATACTTTCTATAATGTCCTTCTGTAGAAGAACCTGAATAGTTTTACAGGTAGATTTTCAGACATGATTAGCTGCACACTGTGACATCTTCCCTCTTTATTAGAGCATATTGCATCGAGCACATTAAATATTGCATGAACACACACAGCAGCTTTTAGCCATACAAGATGCATGTAACATAAGCAAATCCCTCCTCTGAATTTTTATGAAATGATACGCACGCAAAAATAAAGCTCTCAGGAACAACAGCTGGGAGATCCACTCCCTGAAAATTAGCCGTTCTTCCTACCTTGTACTGCAAGCTCCGCCTGGGCTTCAATCGTCTCGTTCTCGTTCTCTGCTATGCAGGCGTACGTCCCAACATCCTCTTCCGTGACATCCCTGATCAGCAGGCTGCCCCCCGCACGCAGCGCAAACCTCTCGGAGCTGTGTGGAACAAGACAAGAGTGGGAAACTGATGGGCAAATGGATTTACACGGAGCGTGCACAGAGAAGCACGTACAAGTGCTCTGTCTGAAATGGCTGAGTAAACATAACATTCTGGGTGCCATTCACACACAGCATTCTCAGAGGGATGAGATTTAACTGCGTGGTCGCACCCCATGCTACGGCATCAGATTTTATACCAAGTTCAACCACATCCATCCCCGGGTTACAGGAGAGCACCTAGAATTTAAGAGACAAGAAAGTAACGATCCCATCATAAACAGTGCCTTGCAGACGTAATGACTGACTGCTTGGAAAGCCACGTCAGCTGCAACATGCCAGAGTTACACCTGCATGGCACAAGGAACAGAAACGCATACTGTACAGCGTGCAGTAACTGAGGGTTTGTACGGCCATGCTCATCTTGGGGATGGGGAAGGATTCAGAGTAAGATACAGGTTAAGTTTTTTATGACAAACCCAACAAGCTGACCAAGTTCCAATACAGACTCCATCCCTGTGTGACTCGCCAAGGATGCAGGACAAAGCATCTGACCCAGCCCCCACAAACCACCTGCTCCTCATGCAGCCTTCAGCCACGTCATCCTCCCACTGCAACCACCGCATCCCTTTCTGTGATCCGAATTTGTGCAAGACCATTCCCAAAATCCTTCAACACTCTTTAATAAAACACCGTTCGAAAGCAGAGATGAGACAACACATCATGACTGAATCCTGATCCAAAATCATTCTTATTTGCAGCTGAAAACAATGAGAGAAAGTCTACCTAATGGTTTCCTCTCTGGCATTGGAAAACAATTTTTTTGTCCATGTGAGGGGATGGAGTTATTTGAGGACATTCATTGCATAGCACATTACCACAGCTGACTTTTTTGGCCTCTGTAGAGCAGCCAATCCACAAATATCAACCCAACTGCTTCCTCGACTCCAAATATTATGCTAGAGTTATCTTAGGACAACCAACGCTCTCATCCCCTCGGTAAGCTCAATTATCAGGACACAAAGCTTTCGAGTCACTCTAATACTGATTTATGACATTACTGTAATTTGGTGATCCAAGTCCTGATTCAATACATTTCAAAACCAAAGAAAACAAAACCCTTATTGGAATTAAGTGAAGGAAAAGAGCCTTCAAGGCACCCAGGAAGACTTCCTATTTGGGCACACCAAAAGGCAAGGGATGCTGTTTCCATCACCTAAGAACAAGAGGAGAAGGGCCAAGTGTTTGAAAGGACTACAGGAAGTGTGTTCTTCAAGAATTTTAGGGAATTTGAGTTAAAAAGAATGTACTGGGAGCTTAGAAGAGGAATGTCTGAAGCATACGTGGATGGCACTGCAAACAGGGCCTAGCTACAAGAACAGCAGGAAGACTGTCATGAAACTAGTTTTGGAACCGCTCAAGAACAGAAAGTAAGGAGATGATAGAATCTATTTAGATCCATATTTTCTTGTTGCTGCGGCCAGAAAGAGGCAGAGGCCTCCTACCATGGGCCAGATGAGGGATTAGTATGCAGGAAAAATAAGTGCTTTAGAGGTAACTGAAGACAGCAAAAAGATCCTCCTTAACTACCTCGAGCAAGAAAAATCTGTACAAAGGAGCTGTGCACAGAAGCTGTCAAGCTCATAACATCTTCCCTCTCTGCCTTCTATCACTGCCTTTGTTTATTGAATCTGCCCAGGTACATTCATTAGAATCAAACCACACAGAGCTCCTGCCATTAGCACATGCAATGGAACTGAACCCAAAAGCCTCAGCCTGCAATGACTGCAAGGCAAATCTGTCCACCCGCAGCTTAAGAAAATGATGTTCTCCCCAGTTCTTGAAATGCTGCCTGCACCCGGACATTGAGAGCCCAGGAACACAGACGGCCTTTCCAATCATCGTTAAGGTGAACAGAAAACGTCATTAAAGCTTAATTTTGAAAGCAGTGCTAGACAGGCCAAGGCTGCACTAAAAGCATACCTAATGACAGCAGGCAAGTCAGACAAGTGCCTCTGCAGTGCTGATTCTCCCCACAGCCAACCTCCAACAAGTGCAGTGACATGCATTCGGTGAGACAGCAGACTCTAATGAGTCATTATAGCCCAACCAGCAATTAAGATGTTACTAAAACAATTACAAATTACTAGAAGTTGTCACGTTAGGCAACAAAATTCCTTCTCAAAGGTCTCAGTCAGCACTGCCTGCTTCAAGTGGCCTTTGTGTGACTCCGTAAGTACTGCACTTGACCAAAAAAAGGTTTCTACTTCAGAGAACCAGAGTTCCAAGATTGTGCACCGTAAGGAAGCTGAGCAGCACAGCACCTAAATTAGCGTCCCTGCACGTCTACTGGAAAAGCTTCTAAGGTTTCTTCAACACGTGCTCTCCTCTGGCAAGAAACAGGGTTATAGAGCTCTCAGCCATCTTCAGACAAGCGACGCTTTCAAAAGAAAATATTCCACTTGATTATTTTCATCAAGAAAACCTAAGAGACTGTTCAGTCTACCAATATGGGATCCAGGTTCACTGCTGCTAAAAACACGGAAGAAAAAATTGTCAGACTACTTGATGACTCAATTTGCATGCATTAGCATGCATTATGAGGTGGAATATTTCCAGGCTTAAAGCAAAACTGCTTTTGTAATAAAGTAAAAAAAAAATATTCAAGTCTTAATTTTGGTGAGGCATCTCCACAAAAGGCTGAAGCAATCACATTTCTGATGCCAGAGACAAAGAATCCGCTTCATATAGAGGCCATAACGTAATGTGAAGTGACACTAAAAACAATGAGAGATCATCCAGATATCAAAGAAGAGTAAAATGAAATGCAAGCCTTCTGTACGTACTCCACACAGCCCTCAGTCACGACGTCACGCATACTGTAATACACAATTCCTTGAGCTACTCTGGATACAAGAGCTGTGTGAGTTCGGCATTTCATTATCATGTAATATGGAGAAAGCTTTATTAAAACACTGCAGTCAGTTATAGCCTGAGGTTTGGGCTTTTTTCTCCTGTATAAAACACCGTGCCCAAAACATCTCACAATCTCTTTGCAATCATGGTGAAGTACAGCTGATAAAATTAGACAGGGAATTAGATTATTTTGTGGGATCTACCACCGGAAAAATCTCCATAATTACCCTGCTATGTTTAACCTTCAGCGAGTTGGGCAAACGTAATTCACTCAGAACAAATCACTCGGAGCTCCTGGCAAACAATTATTTCAAAAATAAATAAGAAAATCACACATTCATGTAAAGTCTTAAGGAAAAAATGTGTTCACACCACTGAAGGCTGTAACGCATAGAACAGCAGCCTGGAATTAATGCTGCACGTGCAACCTTTGCTTTGCCATTTCCTTACTTTAGGAATGATTAACTATACAACAAGGTTACAGCTTTCTGTAGGCACTTCTTATGCGTGTAACATTTAGCGAAGCTGAGCAGCTCTAACATTTGCTGTACTCCAACAGCCTTAATAAAATAGAACGTTGCCCTGGGTCCTTTCAATTGTTTGTTTTCAGATCTGCCACCTCATTTACGGTAGCTTTTTTTTTTAATAAACATTTCCTGTGGTTTGTATTTGTGCCATACATACATCCAGATATAAACTGAGTTCAATAAGATGTGCTGTTCAAGCACATACCTGTAGAAAGCAAATCCACACACTGTGCAAAGGCTTCCAGGCAGAAAAGCATCCACATATTTGAAAGTCAGCAGTCATCTCCCAGAATGCGAAAATCCACCTCAGTAATCACTGCAGGCGAAACCTCGCTTCCCATCTTCAGCATTATGAAGGCACAGAATCCCTCCTGCACTTACTAACCAACAGACTGGCACAGCAGGACCCTTAGACGGAAAGGTCACAGAGTTGGCAAAATCTACGACTTCATCCAACACCTCCACTACAGCCTTTGGTATCAGACTAAGTTGGCAATAGAGGAGATAGCGCTTATTTAAAAATAAATGAATAAATGAAGAGCTTTCTGTAAAGGCAGCCTCCTCCTGGCAGAGACACCACTCATTCTGAGTTTACAGAGGAAATACAGCTGAAAAAGAAGAATCCACACTGAAATCACGGAACTGCATATGTATGACAGAGCAGGCGTGCATTAGCAATGCCGATCCTAAACTCAACTCCCTCCGTATAATAAGTTTATAGCCACCCAAATTCGCAGCGGGGTTGATTTCATCTGCTTTGGTCTGAGTCTAGAGGCTTGCTCCATGTTTCGAATCTCCACGCCAGAGCTACAAGGACCAGCACCATAAATCTACATAGAATGGGGTTTAACCTTTTCTTCCTCTTTCCAACCGTGCAGTTTTGCAAAAAGTATTCAATCTCAAGTTTATTAGAATGGCCAGTAAATCAATTTGATGGAAAGCTCTCACAGAATCACCGAGCTGTAGGGATTGGAAGGGATCTCAAGAGATCACTGAGTCCAACCCCCTGCTAAAGCAGCTCCCTGCAGCAGGCCGCACAGGTCAGCATCTGCAGCGTCTGATGCATGGACTCAGATGTGAACGATCCAAATCGTTTATTACAAGTTCTACATCACTTACATACCTTCACAAGTTTTCTTTTCCTAGCTTTCCCATTCACCCCTACAACTTCCCCATCCACCTTTACACGTCAACAGAGCATTCCACAAAACACTCTTCAACCGTTCATGCAGGCGCTTATCCAGTCAGAGCCGTGAGACGTTCGTTCTTCTTCTAGAGGTGTCCTTGCTTCTCATGCTGTTTATCTTGCTCCACAGCTGCTGCCCTGAACAGTTTTTCTTGTATTCCCACAGGCATCCAGATGAGTCTTGAATATCTCCATAGGAGGAGGCTCCACCACCCCTCTGGGCAGCCTGTTCCAGTGCTCTGTCAGCCTTACCATAAAGAAGTTCTTCTGCACATTGGTATGGAATTTCCTGTGTTCAAGTTTGCTTTCCCAATGAGAGATCATTGGGAATTTTCAACTGGATATCTAGCAATTTTTATGTCTAAAATTGTTAATGCATTAACAAAGACCTTGAAGGAATAGACCAAGGGTCTGTATGGTGAGGTATCCTCCTTCTCCAAAGCATCAAACAGCAACAACACAATGGTGTAAGCACCTAGAGCCCCTTCAGCTTCTAAAGACAGCCTTCCCCACCTCCTGGCCAGTTCAGTCTCTCATGGACTTCTCTGGGTTAAGCAATGAGTTACCTGAAAGTCAGCAGCCCAACTATCACTCATTTCCTTAAAACCTTTCCATTACCACATTCTGGAGGGACTCCTCATAGTTACTTTTACAACAATGCAGACTGTTAGCATGGCATTAAATATATCTACTTTTCATCCAACACTCAATGCTTCCTCCCTTCTCACTCAAGTTAGTTTGGGAAATATTTTATCACAGTGAACTAATTTCACAATACATCACATTATAGGCTGCCTGTCTGAGCGACTGTCAACACTGCCATCATTAAAGTTTATTCGTATTTGTCCATTAACATAAATCTTGTTGCAGCCTTTGGCAGATAATCCATCAAAACTAAACACCTTCCTTTTTTCTGGTCTTGGATATTTACTTCCAAAAGCCCCAAAGCATTGTAAATCCTTTATGACAATCTGCTTCCCTTAGAACACAAGTTGCTATCAGATTCTCCTTACAACTACAGCTTTGTGATAAAATGCTTAGTTTTGTACTACCTGAATTGCCACAGTTAAAAGAGTAAAGTACTCTTAGGCACACAGTGTTGTGCCTAACCTGCCTACCAAGGGATAAAAAAGAAAACTAAAAAAATAGGAAGCTACCTAACCATGCTATCTGAGTTTTGTTCCCTGACTTCACAGACGCGTGTATAAATGTATACACGTACACGTGTACATCTATTGTATGTGTATAGACAAAAGGTGATTTAAGAGCTTCTGGAAGGCAGAAGGTGCCTTGAAACCCATTCAGATGAAGATCTTTTATTTTCTCCTTGGGATAAAGAAGATAAATGTTTATAAGAAAAGTCTTTCTTTACATCAAAGGGGCTTCAACACAAATTAAATATGATTTGTTACTAAATTAACAGAATATGCTGACGAGTTAAGGCACCCATGTTGCTGCAGTCTAACTACAGGCTCTACTCCAACAAAAAGAAATCTTTATTTGTATTTCTAAAGCTTTTTCAGTTCCTCTATTCAAGCTCTAACAGGACAGCCATCAAGGTAAATGGAGTTCAAGAACCCTTGCTGACTGCTGTTTGAATCACTCCTCTGTTGAGCCAGAAGAACAAGTAGCAGGCTCTGTGACCAGGCTGTGCAGAAACCCCTAATGAACTTGGAAGCATGCTTCTTCCTATAACGCTGTCACACCAGCAGAGCAAGGCAGCTTCAGTCACTCATGTTCAGGCAGACCAGAAAGATTCTGCAGTACAGATCAGTTAAATCCACTGCAGTTTTCCGTGTTCGAAACTCTTCATTACTCCTTTCCAGTCCAATCTTGAACAGAAGATGACATCTGCTTCAAACTAAAGAGGAATATTTCTTTGTCTTTCCATGCCCAATGAGTACATGTCCAGAGGATGCGGCACCCAACAGGTTCCAAAAGCACACAGGCACCTGCAGTTTCTCAGCTCAGTGAGGCTTTCCCTGTGAGACACATTAACTCCCTGATGGAGCATGCTGCAGGTCTGTGACTACCAACTGGGGCTTGTCAGGGAGCTTGTGCAGCTCCTGTAACCACTGAGCAGACAAGTGCTCAGTAAAACTGAGTTTGAGGAGTTGCTGCTCCTGTGGCCCCTGCTCCTGCCTTACCAGACAGCATCCGTGTGGTGACGGGAGGATGCAGTGAAAGATTTTGACCACCCATACCAAGAACCTGGCACACAGTTTATAGAGGGATTTTTACCTGCAGCAAATGTCAACTGGAAACCATGCTTGCAACAAAAGAGACACAGTGCTAAAAGCTAACACTAAATATTGTGAAAAGTCACATCATGCATGACTCAAATAGGACATAATTTAATATCAAATGCATTTACCAATGTTGTGTCTCTGCTCATAAGTTGTAAAACTCCTCACTGAGTTTTGAAAGGAAATTAAGCACTTGGGAAAGCCCTCCGAGGTTACCACAACAATCTGCACAGAAAAGCTCCTCAGGGAATTAACGCTGTATGGGATTTGAAAGTTTGGGCTCTGAGACAAAGAAGTGAGAAGAAAATAAAAGGAGAGCTCTTCAGTTTGTGAGTTTGACCTTCCTTGTGCATCGAATGTGCCATAACCTACAGAAGGACGGGTAGTGCAGGGGGCAGGCAGCAAGCATTTCTAAGGATATATATAAAATGATGTTATGTCAAGAGAAAAACAAATCAAGATCTTACCAGGCATACTTATTCTGACATTTCATCACATTCAGTTGTGCAGTTCTAATGAGTGGGAACCATCCTTTCTATGGAAATGATTTCTTATATTTACAAAAATGAATCAAACAAAATCATGTGCCACCAGATTGACATCGATTCAATTTCTCAGAAATATGAGAACCATTTGCCATTACTCACAGAAGCTTGCATGTTCCAGATAAACACTGCTCAAATTACAAGCCTCTACATTTTTTAATTTAAGAGTTGACAAAAAAAGATATATATAGCAGTCGCTGCACTATGCAATGACTTGCACATCCCTTGAGCTTCTTCCTGGCGTAGCCACGCCACAGCCTCATGGCTAACTTGCTTTGACATCAATCTCACCACCATCTTCAGATGACAGAGAACATCCAACTACCTGCTTGTCATTTTCTCCTTCCTGGTAGGATTTGTTCTGCTCTTTAAATATGTATTGTTTTTGGCCACGTTGTTTTGAATGAACACACTAAGCAGTGATCGTGTGTAATAGCTTTCACTTAATGCAATCTTGCAAGCCTACACTCCTCCTGTAAATAGCAACTAACTGCAATAGTCTGTTTTAGCGTGAAATTACAAGATCCTGCTTTCAACACTTACACTTAAGAGTAAGTTCTTAAGAAAAAAGGTAGATGCACAGTGCACACATCTCGTCACAGAAAGAGCAATGTGAGTACGTGTATCTCCATGGAAATAATATGCCACGATGAAGACACCTCGGATTTTCTGCCGTGTCCTCACCCCCGTAATTGCTTCTCTTCCTCCAGTGGCAATCTAAAAGTAATTTATTCTTAATAATCTTCCTGCTTCAAATAAGATTCCTTGCTTTCAGATATCTGTAAAGCAAGTACCGTGACATTGTTCTACAAGCCTCACGAAATACCTTGTCATAGCACTCAGCCCAGAAACTCCCCAGCATTTGAAAACTTGCATCTGTTTTACTGGTTTAAAATTAAGTAGAAAGCAAATTATGCACTAAACCAGAATCATAGTTCTGGCTCAGTTTCTACGTTCCTACTATGCCATATATATATGTGTATATATTAGCCATTACTCACTCTTCTGTGATCAGCTCTTCTCCATTTTTCGTCCATCTGACGTACGGGGTTGGAAATCCTCCAGCAACACATGGGAACACTGCATTTTGCCCAGTAACTTTAGTAAGTGAAGATGGCTGCCTCACGAAGACCAAGCTCTGGGGCTCTTCTGGATCTGCAAAAGGTTTTGTAAATGGCAGCAAAGACACAGAATCAGAAAATGAACATAATAAAAAAAAAAACAACAAATGAAATGTCTGATTTCTTCCCTACCTCTTCACAGGACTGAAGCCTCTTACCTACACTTACCTACAGAAAGTTTGCTGCCCTCCCAAGCCTCCCACATGAAAAGCTCTTCGTCTTTCCCACCAGACAATGGACTGACTGTTGTTGAGATTCTAACTCCTCAGGTTCTCCTTGGGAAACAATTTTAGCTAAATACTGAATCCCTGGAACCAAAAATTCCACCAGCTAGTCAAGATTTAGTAATGAGATAGGTCTGACTTTGCCCAGCCAAGCTCTGGCAATCACCCAAGCTGCAAGGCTGGTTGGTAAGGCCCTGTGTGTAACAAAATCACTTCCTGCTCTGGGGCTGACGGCTGTGGGTGCTTAAAATGGCATGATACAAACTCACTATAATCAGCACAGACTACCTTCATCTTGCTTTCGACCCAGGAAGATGCTCTACAGAAAGCACTTGGACTAGGCCATGCCCAACCTGACCTTCCAGGTGGCTGCCTGAGACTCTCCTGATAGGCACTGGAAAATGGAATTACTGAAGTAGAAAGAGAATCCCAATCTAAAGCAACAACAAACAAGTCAATTTTCATACCAAATTACTATAAACTTTATCCTAAAACAAAAATATACCACCATTTTCCATCTTTGTAATGGTGAAAGAGTTTTGCTTTGGCTTTGATTTGGGCGAGTTTTGTTTCTTTTCTTATTCTCTCCCCACATCCATTAAGTAAAAGCAAAGTGCATATTTACTCAGTCTTTTACTACAGGAAAAAGCCGTTTTGACTGTAAGAACTGAAAACTTATTCACCAATAAAGACCAACCAGCAAATATACTCTGAACTATACTACCAAGAATAAATACTCCAAACAAAAGGCTATTTTCCTGCACGTATCCATGACTCAAAGGGGAATCTTAGGAAAGAAAAACTTCTAAAATCAGCCTTAACTAGATGTGAAACCAATTCATCAAGGGCTTCAGTAACACCCAGGCAGAAGAAAAATGCTGTTTACATCACTGGCTTCTGCAGTAACTTCAGCATGTGTCTCGCACCATAATTAGAAGTAAATGAATTCCTAAATACCACATAGAACATTTCTGCAGTTAATTATCCTATCTCCTTCTACTTACCGCTCAAAAAATCCCTGGTGTTTATGCTGCATTAATTGCTGTATTCTCAGTACTCAGATGTATGCCCATCAGCTTGGTCCTAGATAAGCTCCAAAACTGAAGAAGCCCTCGAACTTTAACCAAAAAGCTCACTTTGACCACTTAAACGTGAGCAGACCATTCTGTACCCGCGCTCAGAGTGATCCTGGATTGTGCCATCTGTCCTCAGGCCCACGCACCAACCATCGTAGTGGTTTTGCCTGCATTCCCCATGAGAGGCATCTAGTCAGCCAGCTCCAAAAATAAAACCATGTGTGAACAAGCGTGCGTGCAGGGTAAAAAAAAAAAAAGAAAGCTCATCACAGCTTGCCAGCGAGCCATCGTTACTCTGAAGAGAAGCTGGTACGATTCACTGGAGATAGAGAGCTTACTTATCCTCCCAGCTCACAAAAAAGACCTCAGGTAGAGGAAGTGGAATTCCAGAATTACAAGATTATTTTTCTTAGAATCATAGAATCCTTAGAGTTGGAAGGGACAACTAAAGGTCATCTAGTCCGACTCTCCTGCAACCAACAGGGACATACACAGTTAGATCAGGTTGCCCAGGGCCAGGTCCAGCCTGACTCTGAATGTCTCCAAGGATGGGGCATCCACCACATCTCTGGGCAACCTGTGCCAGTGCCTCACCACCCTCACTGTAAAACTTCTTTCTTATATCCAACCTAAATCTCCCCTCCTCTTTAAGCTTGAAGCCATTTCCCCTTGTCCTACCCCAACAGACACTACTAAAGAGTCTGTCCCCTTCTTTCCTGTCACTTCCCTTTAGACATTGACAGGCCACTCTCAGCTCTCCACACAGCCTCCTCTTCTCCGTACTGCACAGCCCAGCTCTCAGCCTGTCCTCCTACAGAGGTGTTCCATCCCTTGGAGCATTTTTGTGGCCCTCCTCTGGACGTGCTCCAGCAGCTCAGTGATTACACAGCGCTGGCTCATGTCCAGCAGCATCCACCAGCACCGCCAGGACCTTTTTGGCAGGGCTGCTCTCAATCCTTTCATCCCCCAGATTGTGTTGGTAACGAGGGTTGCCTTGACCCAGATGCAGACCTTGCACTTGGCTTTGTTGAACCCCATGAGGTTCTCCTGGGCCCACTGCTCAGCCTGTCTGGGTCCCTCTGGATGGCATCCCATCCCTTGGGCATGTCACCGCACCACACAGCTTGGCGTCGTTCTTGCACTCCCACCCTTGACAGTGCCTGCTATTAAGCATCAGAGCTCAGAAATGTGTCCTCCTGCTTGGTGGAGGATGAAAGGCAAACTGAATGCTTGCTATAAGAAAAAGAGCACTGCCCATGGATACAAAACTGTATGATACAAGTGTGTCTCGGGCACATTTCAGAGATTCAGAAGAATAGTGGAGAGGCTTTCAGGCATGTATCAGATAACTTCAAAATGGAATAAAGCGAATGAAGAGCAGATTAATTCAAATCCTTCATTCAGATGCATCTCCAACCTAACAATCAATTACGGGGCTACTCAAGATTAAGAAAGCTTTCTGTGCAGCCGTTTAATCCTACTTTAAACAAACAAACAAAAATCAAACAAACTAAAAGAAAAGGAAAGCTTCACAAACTTCATTATCAACACTTTCAGACTCACGACAAAGTAAGGAATCAGCATTATTTGTATCCCCTAGGTTCAGCCTCCTTTAATAACACATTACAAAACTATACTAGAGCCACAACAATTCAAAGACCAACACAATATGGAAACTCATTAGAAAACCTTTAATTGCCAACAGTCAGAAAAATCTTCAGAGTTGAAGGATAAGCCCTTTTTCCCCCAGGAAGCAAAGAACTTTATGAAACTAGTTTCTGCTTGACACGTAATTTATTTCCTAAGCCCAGCAGATGCCTCAACTTTAAAATGGAAACAGTTGCAATTGTATAATTGGGGTATTTTTAAGTATCTTTTAGCACTTTAAATAATAATAAAAAAAAGTTCCACTGTTGTAAGAAACAGAAACATTAATTGCAAGGGACCTCTGGAGATGCTTAGAGCAACCACCTGCTTCAAAGCCCACCGCCGGCAATGCTAGGTCAGGTGAATCGCACCGCTGCCAAGGCTAGCCCCGAAAATCTCCAAAGATGGAAAATTTAGCAACTCCCTCTAGAAGTCCTCAACCAGTAAAAACTGCATCAGAATCCCAACAGGAAGACTAAATCAGAAGAGACAACATGAGGCTCTGGAAATTATTAAGAAAACCCACGCAAAACACAACCCATGTTTGCCTAGTTTGGGAAAGTGCGATTCCCATTCACGTCCTATTCTTGGTCAAGTTTCCAAACTCTGTGTTAGAGCATCTGGTAATACAATAGTGCAACTGTGTCATTAGAAAAAGAATGCACTGAGTGCTGAAGTTTGAGAAATGCACTTTTGTTCTTATTGGAACAAACAAACAAACTAAACTAAATATTTCAAAGCAACAGGCAAGTAACAATAGCTAAATGTTACAGAATAATGGCATTCATGGTCCTCCCTTTTTTGGGGATCTGGAAACTTCCCAAACGGGTCTAACATTTTAAGAATCAGAATTTCCCAAATACTGGAATCATTAGAAGTGCTCCAGCTCAGCACCCAAAGAGCAAGGACTAAGCAACAATTTCTGCTGGAAAATTCAACAGTATTTTTAATAAGGGATTGAAGCCTCAGAAACCTACAAATCCCCATCACTTACATGCTAAGGGTCAAATCCCGTTTTGTAACCTGCCACAATGGAATTGCAGCTATGAAATACAGCAGAAATACCTGCAGGTCTGACCCATTCTGAACCACTGCAATGAGCTTAGACACTGATTACTGATTTCGCTTTTCTGTTTTCCAGCTGCACGATACAGGTTAGTCTTCTCTTACTATGAGAGCGGTGAGGTGCTGGAACAGGCTGCCCATAGAGGCTGTGGATGCCCCATCCCTGGAGGTGTTCAGGGCCAGGCTGGATGTGGCCCTGGGCAGCCTGGTCTAGTATTAGATATGGAGCTTTGCAGCCCTGCTTGCGGCAGTGGGGTTGGAGCTTGGTGATCCTTGAGGTCCCTTCCAGCCCAAGCCGTTCTATGATTCTATGATTCTCAGGGGCCAAAAAGCTGCAGTTTAAGTGTCTGCAAACATTTTAAGCTACTTGGAAACAAAAACTTGCATAATGCACCTTATGAGAAGTCCGACTTTAAACATACAAAAAGGTAACACAGAGGACTTTCTCTTGCTCCTTTCTGTAAGTACTCTTGTAAGGTAAGTTTGTTTGTTTTTCCTACCGGTAAGGCTCATTTTTATTTATTAAAAAAAAACAAACAGACAGAAAACAGATCAATACCTGGAAGAATTTTGAGCTCCGCCTCCTCGCTGTATTTGGGGGTCCCACCGCTTTCAATGACGCAGCGATAGACTCCTCCATCCGTATCAGTAGCGTTGCCGACGAGCAGCGCCCCGCCGGGCAGTTTGAAGACACGGCCGTCCAGGAGCAGGGGCTGCCGGTCCCGCTCCCACCTCACGAACGGCGCGAGGTCAACGTTCACCTCGCAGTTCAGGATTGCACTGTTTCCTTTATAGACAGACGATAACTCCGGCTGGCTGGTGAACCTGGGAAGACCTGCCAATAGGAAACGCAGAAGTTAAAGAAGTGACAAGAATTACTGAAGGTGACATCCAAGCTTTGAAGCCCAAGTGAAGATTCGACAATATTTTTCTTAGAAGAAGAAAAAATTAAGCTGCTCTCCAACTCAAAATCTTAAACGCACTGGGATGTGGTAACAAGGAACAGATGATGCTGCGGGAAAGGTGACTTCGTGCATGCCTTCCACTGAGGTTTACAAGCAACATCTTAATTTACCACCTACTGGAGTGCTTACAAGTTGTTCTTTTCCCCCTATATTTTTAGGCTTCTGCTACCAAAATTAGCAGTTAAGAATCTAATCTGAAAAATTATTTTGTAAAACTTTCACCAACCGTGTGTAAGTCATGGTTTGCCTTCAATGTAATTTAACCAGGCCATGGAAAGAAGCCTGAGGGCATTAAAGGGCCAAATCTCATTGAAATTCAATGGAAAAAATGATATCCCTTGAAGATCTCAGCTCCCAGAAGCCTTAATTACAGTACCGTAAGGTAAAATTGCATTTTTCCATAAGAAAATCTTGACCTTTTACACATGAGCGCAGTTGACGATCAATTCTCTTCCCAAGACAAAGCTACAGCCATGACACTACAGCAGCAGCTCTGTGCACTGAACACCTTCACCCCACGCCAACCTCCCACACAGGATATCCAGCAGAACCTCCAAAAGGAAGACTCGAGGTCTCCAAAAGGCTCAGCCTTCACTTCAGGTGCCCATGTGCTGGTAATGACAGTGGCTGCTGTGAGGAGAAGCGGCCACCACAACCAGCTGCAGCCCCTTAGCAGCCTGACCGCAGCCACAGTCCCTAAGTAGGTTTTTTGGTCAACTGCACCTCACACTTAAGATTAATATTGCCATTTCCACTCCTTTCTCATTTCCACTCCTCATGTATTTATAACCGACTTCAAGTCCTTTGATCTTGACCTTGTTTTAATATTAATTATTTTGCATCTTTGATATTTGATATTTACCCACCACTCCCTCCCCCTACAGACGAATAAAAACCTTGGCTTCTTTCAGCTTTCCCTCTGCTCAGTTAATGAAGCTACGATCTTTGGTTTCTTCTCATTCCCGCAGCCCCATAACTTTGCTCTCGTTAAAGGCTCGCAATCATTGCAGCAGGCAGGAACCCCGTCAGAGCAGGGTCAGCTACAAGGACATAGAGGGTTATTCAGAGATTTTTCCACTCACATTCCACTAATTCTCACGGACAGACACTGCACAACCTCTTGGGCAACCCGTTGTGGAACTGCTCATCTTCACAGTGAAATACTTTCTCCTCAAATCCAGTGCAAAGCTGCTTTGCTTGGTGTGGTTTTCAACACCACACCACCCACAGAACAAGAGACAACAAATCCAGATGCCTGTTGTCACTGAGTATTTGGTCACAGACATCCAAGTTAAAACCACAGAATTCCTGCTGAGTCTCCTCCAAATATCTTCCCAATGCATTTAGTTCTCTCTTCCCAATCACTTCAGTTCTCTGCACTTCAGCAGACGGTCATCTCATAATCAACCAGTATCAGACTTGTTTTGTCTGTGGAATGGCCAATCGCTGTCTCAGCTGAATACCAAGGATACTGCTGCACCTGCATGACTTCACACACTGTGCTGGTGAGCTTCACCACTGTTCAGTCCATAGCGTCCTTTCATTCCTCCTATGAGACCATGGAGGCTTCAGCAACAGTAACAAAGCCTTCCAAATTTGTCACGCTTGCAAACTTCATAATGTGTTCTTCATTTTTACACCAAAACATGTTTTGGGGATGTTAAACGTTACCTTCCCTCCGCCTTGCCTCTGAGGCCTCTCTCCACTCTGTAATTTCCCTCTCAATATGAACCACTACATTTTCATAATTATCTCAGATTCTTATCAAATTCAATAGCCACATTTGAATTTCCATTCTTTTGACCTTTTATAATACCTAACAGGCTAGCGTATCAGAAGTCTGTGCTCCAGCATGCCCATCGTATTATGCAGCTCTAAGCCATCAATTGCTTCATCAAGAGACCTAGATGTAAACCACTGTCAAAAGTCACGGTACAGTTTAGCCTTCTCTCCATTTTCCTCCATCTTAATTAGCCTAGCCTTCAAAATCTCCCTAGAAAGGGCACAGTGTTGGGATCAGACTAATTGGTCTAAGGATCACCTCTTCCCTTTTGGGACACATGTTCTACATCAGTTACTCTTCAAGAAGGATGTACCAGCCCTGAATTCACGCCTCATTAGAAATCTTTACCAACAGACCTGCAAATTAAGCCAATTCTTTCTTAGACTGGAAGAGAGAGCTGAACCTTCTCGTTTTGTCAGAGCTGCTGCCATTTCCTCACCCTGCACAACCAGCACTTGGACAGTCGTTACATCAGCAACCTACGGAACACGTCAGAATGTTACTGGAAGACAAAAGCCCTGCAATTTCTAACACGAAGTTCAATTATACATTCTTTTAAACCCCTTATTAGTACTGCTTACTTTTTGGGCAACTGCCTGTTCTGTTGTGGGCAGGTCCTTTATTAAGGTTAAATATGCTTTACTTCAGATGGTTTCGTTACTCAGCAGCAATGAACTCACAGTTCATTTTCCAGGTCACCTCAAACACTGGTAAAATCTTTATTTGATCACACGTGGTATGGTTTTATGCTATATAATTTTAGCCTAGGCCATAATTTTGTCTGAAGAGTAATTTTCTCATTCCGTCATTATTTGCAGTTTGCACTGCCCAGAAGTCTCCGTCGTGTAGGAGGACCCTTCCGCCTTAACCAAAGACAACCACAAAACATTAATGACACATTATAAAACGTTCTAAATATAAGTCTTAATTAAATTAACTCTGAGACCTGTTTATAAGTGCAGTAGGAGGAGTACTGGCACACCTTCTCGTAGCAGCATGCTCCCAGAAATACCCTGCTCTCAGTCCTTCCCTTAAAGAGCTTTTCTTTTCCACTCTCGCATACCAGCCCAGTTCCTTGTAACCCTGCATTTCTTCAGCTTCTGTCATAGTTTTCAAATGCATTACCACGAAAGCTAATTCAGCCTATTTAAATTAGAAACACCTTTAAAACTATTTTTCAAAGTTAAATTAAAGAAAAAAAGATACATTTTTCCCATAATGATTTCTAATTCCCAGTCACTTCAATCAACATGACAAAGCAGGATGATCTATTGTAATGAAAATTAGTTAGACTTCTGATGAGAAAAGAGCAGCCATTCTTCACACACATGTTGCAAGGCATTCATTCAGATGGAGATATTACTCCATCGCTTACTGAATGAATGAGATGATAAATGATACCTTGGAGTTCTGATATTAAAGATAATTTTTACATGTTTGTATGTACATTAATCATTAGACGGCAGCACAAATATATCACGTATCGATTTCAGGACGCTGAAGGAGAATATTTCTGACCAAACAGGAATGCGGGTTAATAAACTCAATTGGGGAGGATGATTTTCCACTTGGAATGTTCTCTAAAAACTGGCAGCAGAACACGTGAGCAATCGTGTGATTCTCACATGCATACAATAAGAATCATATGCGGCACCACTTCAGATTTCGTGCTAGGACAATGCCAGCGGGGCACGGGGGGAGCAGCTCCGGCCCTATTTTCTCCTTCCCTTTTGTCTCTCCCTCACCAAAAGACCAAAGCAACGGTAGGAATGTGAATGAACAATCTACTTAATGCAAATTCGTTCCATTCTGACTGTGTTCCCAGCCTAAGCGTTGCCGAGATTTGCGGCCCATTGTCTTGATCTCTGAAAAAGCAGCGCAGCGCCTGGAAGAGCAATAACTGCCCTGCTCCTGGAAAACACAGATGGCCAAAATCCTGGCTGTAGTCTGCTGCCTTCAGAAGAGCCCGTATTTCATCTCCTGCATTTTCCAGAAGAGGAATTCATTACACTGAGCCAGATGCTAATCTGGGTTCAGCAGTCCCTCTGCAACCACGGACGGTGCCAATCATTTCCAAGAAGGCTGAAGGGAAAAAAAGGCCCATAATCAACAGTTATCAACTACTTGCTCACGCAGCACGCTCCCTAACTTGAGAGTAAATGCTCCCTTTCTTTCTGAATGCTGTCAGCAGTCAGTAAACGTCCAGTTTTATTTAATGTAGATACGATTGCCATGCACACATTTAATCCTCTTTAGAATCCTACTAAGCTTTTGGCACCAATCTTGCCCAAGCAAAACTGCAAAACAGAAGTAAGAAAAAGAAACCAACTTGCTCTTCTCAAGAGCAACCAAAGGCTGCAGAGGAATTCACTTCTGCCCTTCCTGTGGCAGGTCTGTACCCCTTTACCACACGGTTGCAAGCCCAGCAGATCAAATCCACAAAAGCATTTTCACCATGTGCTCGAGCTCCTCTATTGCTACCCTACAGACTGGAACCAAACGCAATACTCTGTGTAAGAATTCAACAGTTTGAAATAAAACACCCAGCTTTACAACTTTCTGCAATTACATGTCTCACAAAGCCTGTTCCAAGCTTTTTTATGGCATCTGCATGTTCCCAGCAAGCTTCCCCTGATTATTTCTACTGTAGCATGGAAAAAGCAGAACAAGGAGCAGCCACGAGTTCTTCCAAGCTGCTGCGCCCCAAATACCCACCAGGAAGACCTCTGCTGCTCAAAGCTCATTCGACTTTCTCTCACCTTACCCAAGCCTTACCCAGCTCTAGCAGTACCAAGCACAAACCTCACCGCTAACAGCCTGCAAATCACAGCTCTTACGTGTTCCTCTGCTCTGCTCAGACACAAAGAGACAATTATTAAACAAACGATCTGTTTTAAGAACTTTTCGTTTCTTCTCCCATTCCCTTTTCCCCTAATCAAATTGAACTCGTGGCGAATTGATAACTCTGCTACTATTTTGCTTATTAAAAAGGCCCCTTGGGAGACGCAATGATTTTAGCAGCAGCAGTAGGTGGAGGAGGACAGCAACATGAGACCCTATTGTTAAGATCGCCACAACATCTGTTATCCTCCAGCAAAGCCGCCGATCTTTAAGATGCCGCATATTTTGTTCCAGCATCAGCTTCGCACCCAAACCCTGTTAAAAAATTAATAAGTCCAGCCATCTGTGGACACTTCATTAAATTATCACAGCTCTTTTCTTCCCCTTTGCTTACAGATTATTCAGCATCGTTTGTCTGAGTGGCAGAGGTGTGAAACGCTTTAAAATACACTTTTGTTAACGGGAGGCACCCCCTCAATCTCTCCAGCAAATACCTCAGGCTTCGTAAGCACACAACATTCGTGGAGAACAGGAGTCCAGCATTACCTGGATTAAGATAAGACTTGATGTTTTTATACGGAAAACTCTTAGAATTCGAAACAAAAGAAGAAGATGCACTGTCTTCATTGGCTAACCTAAAGCAAGAAGCATGTGGAATAGAAAAAAGGAATGAGACATTTCAGCTCACACTCAATTCTGACTGGCAGAGGCAGCCTTGGTGGCACGCTTAGCTCAGCTGGTACCGATCTAAAAAGGTATGGCTTGACCAGGATTGAACGAGGAGGGGAAAAGGGAGAGAACGTCACTATAGGTAACAGCACAAGCACAGATGTACCTGCACACATATAGTGTGCATACATGCAGTGCTGTGGTATATTAGACATGTTTTGAACAGGCAGCTGAACTAGAGATCCCCTTAGGTCCCTTCCAGGCTCGGTTATCCTATGATAATACAGCTCAAGGAAACCAGACTGAGAAGGATGTGGAGATGCAACAACAGCCTGGGAAGCATTTTGCCACGCTGTGCAAGGAAGAACAGAACTACACATGTCACAGCAAACTTCCAGCTTGGAAAGTCAGAGCAAAATGGATCACGTCTGGAGCAGAGGTCTGCTTACGTGAATTTCTTCAGGTTGCCATTAAGCCTCTCAGATTTGGATTTGAGCTTTGCCACAAATAAAAATACATACACCAAATTTTAAGAAGGTGCTTTGACTAGTAAAATACATCTAAATATTCCAGAAGTGTTCATACAATTGTCCTTTATGTGATTTTGCTAAGTCTGACATAATGGAAGACCAAACTGAAATACAGGAGCGTAAGAACATAGCCATGTGGACTGTAGAGAAAACCATCACATCACTCCAGTGCACGATGGTACTGCAGATCATCTCTGATTTCGAAGCAGAACATTAAGAGTACCTCATGACCTCAGCCCACAGCTGGAAACAAGGCAATAAGATCTAACTCCTTAAGACAGTAGAGCAGCTCTTTGCATTCAAACCAGGAGACAATCTCATGTGTCAGCCGACCCCTCCAAGGACGGCTTGATGAACAGAAACGACACAACATGCAAGAAGATATCCTAGTGAAATTACTCGACTTGTGACTGACAGCACGATATTCAGCAAGAGACAGGTCAGGAGCCCAGGAGTCACTTTATGGTGCTACTTTGCCAAACACATCCTTTGACAGAAGTGCCGGGGATAATGAAATATTAAAACGGATCAAGAAGCAAAGAGCAGACATGATGTACATCCTGATGGCATCGCCACTGGAGCACTGGCTCCCAACAAAACTGGGAGCGTATGTCCGCTGGGCTCTGCACCTATGTGATGCTCCAGACTGCAGCTCCAGCAACAGCAGGAGGGGCAATCTATGGGCAGGTAAGGCTGGCTTTGAGCAGGGACGTGCCCCTGGTGCCTGCATGTTCACAATGAAAGGTCAGGAGAATGAAGAGCTTTTGAGCTGGAAAGAAAAAGTCAAGCAGGCTGCCAGCATCAAGAATCTTGCACTGAACATTTGTGTATCACTGCTCAAACACAGCTGTCCTTTCAGTTGAGCGGTGGAAGTCTCTTCAGCAGCAGGCCACAAACCAGAATGAAGATCAGCCAGCCTCACAGTGCTTGTAAGACTGCTCTGCAACCTCCAACACTGAGAAACATGGAAGTAGATGTTTCTAAGGCATAAAAATGAAGAGAGAGGGTGCAACCAATGAAATAATTCATTTGATACTATCCTAACAAAGGACAATAAGGAAGGCACTGCAGGATTTTAAGAGACACTAAGATACACTGGGACAGTGTATGCAGATCACCACCTCGTTTAAGAAACCTCAGGTCTCGAGCAACTGAAGATCTTAAATAAAAACACCACATGCTCACAATTCTTCCTAAAACAAAGTCAATAGCTATAACAAAAGAAGAATAAGATCTGAGTATCGTGGTGAAAGAGAAGAGCTTGACAGGTTAAATAATTTCAGATCCAAGCAAGGCTATCAATTACGAAAGCTTATGTGAACAAGCTATTCGGAGAAGATTAACGCACGGAACTGGAGGGAAGATCAGTAAAACTTTTGCAGGCAACTCTGCAGACTGTCAGAGACAGCAGGTGCCTGAAGAAAGACATTTAGAGATAGGAAAGAACCTAAAAATGTACAGAAAAGTACACCGAGTTAACAAATAGCAAAGAAACCTCTCAGAAAGACTGACACGCCAAGAGACAAGCACAGCAGGAGAGAGGACTTGAATGTAAGCCTTCAGCTGAACACGAGGATGTCTAGAGACGTGCACGGCAGAAAGGAGAAGGAACACTACAAATACACATATATATAACTAGCAGATTATGCACCAGAACTGTTGATCAGTCACAGGGATCAGGATAAAAACCACAAAGATGTGGATTATCGCACCGCTGATCCCTGAATCACGGACAGCTGCTAGCAATTAAGCTCATCATATCAGAGAGAATTGTGCAAAGGTCTCCACCTAACAAAGCCTTTCTTGGCTCAATTTTTAATGTGCTCAATTTCAGAGAAGTTACAGAGGAGCAGAATGGAGGTGTATCTAAAGCAGGCACCAGCAGGTATCACAGAGGGATGGGCAGCACCCAGACAGAGACCTACACACTGAGAAACGTCTCCCCCTCGCTGCCCCTGAAGGAAGGGCAATAATAACGTATGCAAAGAGGGAAGGTGGTTTTGTTTTTCCTTATTTCTAGTGTGATCACGTGAATAATGAGACATGCCCTACACTTTAGGAATGGCACCAACACCTCAGCATCACTGAAATCAGCCAGACTCACAGTTCCACGAGTTATTTCTTATTAAATATCTATTCCTCCATTTTCTTTCATTTTCAATGTCACTAAGCTTCCTTCTGAATCTCTACCATGAAAAGCACACAATTTATCATACACATACCTGTCCCGTGCTCCTTCCTAGCCATAACTGCCTCTGTCAGCTTTCATTTGGGGAGGTGTGACAGTACGAGTCCTTAACATTTTCCACATGCAATGCTCAGTTGATCTACAGTCTGAACAATGCCACTGTAGAGATCCATCACCTTCAGCCTGTCAGAGTAAAGCTGAAATATCTTTTTGAATCCCCTACTTTAAGATACAGTTAGAAAAGAATACAGGCTGCATATGTAACTATCGCTTGCCTGACACTTTGGGATTTGGAGCGAGCAATCTCTGCAAAACTTGTCAAACAGAATTACTAAAGGGATTCTGGTGCTGACACGCAGAACATAAATAAGGAGAAAGATACATTTGAGTGAAAATATTAACAAATGAGAAGGCCAATGTAAACAACATCCATCCAACCTTCTCGTTCGGGGTGCTGATGAATCATCAATACGCTCTCCGCTTCCATTTCGTACAAGCATACAGAATCATTCATCAACTGCTCATCTACTATAAACCCAAGCGATCTGAGAAAAACAAAACCTGGGAGCAGAGCTCCCTTCCACTGCACTCATGCTTCCCCAGAGATCAGCTACGCTGCTTTCTATATCTTCAAAAGCATAGATCAAGATTTGAATGGGTACTGCAATTCATTATAAATCCAACCTCTTTGCATCAAGATGTGTATTATTTTATAAAGTACATTAATATAAAGCCAACTCTGTCCACTAACCAATACAAAAGGATACTTTCTTCGCTAATTACAAGGATAATCCTTAACGGTCTAAATTGCCAACTGGTAAACTGATGAAAACTAATCTTCCGGGTTTAAAAGGAATGCTGCATTTGAGATAGTGCCTAATTAAGAAAATAATCCTAATAGTCGTAACGAATGACCAGAGGCTTTGAAGCTTTTGGCACTGTGTGTTTGAGACCCACGAAGATCAGCTCCCACAGCCACGTTCAGCAGGACAGCCTTCCAGCAAGGAGACCTCCTCGTGTGGGCCGGACAGCTGGCAGCAGGAGTTGATGTCCTCCCATCTGGCCTTCTTCCTCTATCTGCTCATCTAAGGAAAGGATCCACAATCCCTCCCCTTTTCTGAGCAGGCTCAGTTTCACTGCATTCACCATTTCTAGAAAATAAATGCTGGTTTCATAGAATCATAATCATAGAATCATAGAATGGCCAGGGTTGAAAAGGACCACAATGACCATCCAGTTCCAACCCCCTGCTATGTGCAGGGTCGCCAACCAGCAGACCAGGCTGCCCAGAGCCACATCCAGCCTGGCCTTGAATGCCTCCAGGGATGGGGCATCCACAGCCTCCTTGGGCAATTGTTGTTAAAGAAGAATTCAGAATGAAATAGAAGGTACAACAGCCGGCCCGTTTCTACAACCGGCTGGCAGGATCTGTCTATACGATGCAGTTCTGTAAGAACTACCCACCTCGTTTACTCATCCTTGAAAAGAAATGCATTTTTATCTAAGATCATTTGTAGAATGAAATGAAAAAAAAAAAGCAGATACTTTTTTCCACATAAAACAGTTTTGCAAGGAAAATTTATCACCTGTGTCATTTACTTTTATTTGTTAAGTGCTCTTCAGTACTCTCCACTGAAGTGTCTAGCTCTTAGGTTATTTCCAATTCAAAGGGACAGAAAGCTCTTTATGCATGAAGATAAAGCCTCTCCTTCCCCTCCTCTTTTGAGGGAAATACGCAATAATACTGAGGAAAAAAAACCAAGAAAGTGGAGTAGTTTCTAACCGCGCCACCAAGGAGCTGGAAGAAGCACATGGCGTGTTCTGTTCAGCACTGCCTATGCTTCCTTGCCCTTCAGGAACGTCACAAACATGCAACCCAGCAAAACAAAACACTTAAGATACAGCCTCCGCAGCACCAGGCCCCGCGGCCTGCACACCGCCAGGCGCTCCCAGCTCGGGAGCTCAGAAATGCCTGTTGGCCACAGCTGCACCTCCTGCGTCCCAACCAAACGCGGAATGGAGGCAAGAATTCTTTTGCTTCCATATGGTCTTCCTCTTCACAGCATCTTATGTTATAAAAAGTCATCTAGATTTATTGAAGAGAAATTCCTTTTTAACCCACTGAGGAAAGGGCCAAGCATGGAGGTCTTCCTGAAGTCAAATGGTGCCATCAGCAACAGAAGCTCGCTCACGTGCCAGCATCTCCTGGCTCAGAATTCAAGAATTCCTCCAAACCACATTACAGTAAGTGCTGCAGCAGTGCCTCATCCAGGCCTCCCTTCACTTCAGTAGCAGTTCCATTTGGAAGCCCAGAACTTGATAAATTCAAGGTGCAGTAATACTTTAAAAGGCAAGGAGATAAAAAATGGGAACGATCTCTCGAGTGAAATTCTTCTCCATTATCCGATATACTGATAAGAAGCAAATCACGTAACTCAAATGCAACTCCAGAGTTTGTTGTCTCAATTTTTGACAGGTTTGTGTAACGGTACAAACAAGTTAGAGAACAGTGAACAGCCTGCTGCTGCTGCTCTTCAGGTCTCCTGCTCACTAACCAGCCTGTGCTTTTTCTAAAAATAAGATTAAAATGAAGGTTTGAAAATGTAATTCCAATGAATATCCAAATGAGAAATAATACATCTAAAATAGGGGAAGTGAGGGGGAATGGAGAGAAGAAGGGACGTCAGAGCCACGTGACGTTAGTCTCAAGGCAGCACACAAGCACCTTTTACACAAGCCACTCATCACAACCAAACTACGCCCAAAGCTCAAAGCCAAGTGCAATCAAATACAAAGCTAAACGGAAGAAGGGGAATCAAAAAACAAATGGATTCACTTGGGAAAAAAGACAGTAGATGAAATAAATATTTCAGTGAACAGTCTCTGAGTGGCCATACAAAACCAATAAATCCTTACGATGAAACTCTGCCACTGTCACTTCACACCTTTCAGTTCTCTGCATTTCCATTCTCTCAATAAAAGATTTATGAAAGCTTTAACAAAGGAGTAATAAAGAGTGACTGGGGAAGACAAGATTGCCACAGGAGCATTTTTAAGTCAGTATCACCATATTTTTCACTAAAATACCCAGGAATTGATCTTTCCAAGACAAATTACATACACAGGTCTGAAAAAAATTGGTATTAAAAAAAACAACTGTTTTGTAAAAGCTCTCGCAACCCTTCACCCTTCTTAAGGCATTACTGACACTTCAGTATCAAAGCCAGATTTGCAATTCAAAAGCCAATTAAAAAAGCATACTGCAGTAAGGTACTGATTAAAAAGATCTTGTGGCTTTACATGTATTAGCCACTTGCTTTGACTTGCCCTAGTTCAAACCCATCATAACAGCAACCCCCATAAATGAGAGGGGTTATACAACTGCCATCCCTCAAAATCTCCCTCCATCACCCCGATGCTGGTGCTGTCACATTGCAGTTCGAAAGGAACAACAAAAAAACCAACTACTTTTAAAAATAAATCAAGAGTTTCACAAATCCGGTTCAGAGCATGATAATGGCTCTGTCTGCACAGCAAGAGGACAAGAAACAATGAGGGAAAGAAACACAGGCAATGACAGCCTCAACCTGCATTTGCTGGAAAGAACCAAGTAGAGAAACACGGGCTTTATTGGGAAAAGGGCAGACATATCCTGAAACTGCTGATCATTGAAGAAAGCTAACAAGTTTCCTGCTGCTGCTTGCAGGTTTAACAATCAGAGGTCTCCTACCAGAAGTGTGGTAGAATGGTAAATAACGTACTATCCATCTGCAATAGCATAACATTTCAGATTACAGCCAAACCATATTGATCAGAGTATTGGTCCTGCTGTAATCCTTAGGAAATGATCAACTCCTTCAGGAATCCCAGGGTTGCCACACGGAAGTGTTGATGGTGCGCCTGCAAAAACCTGTAGAGCAAAGGCTTCTCATCTGCTCACACGTATGGAAAAGGTTCCTTAAAAACACATTGCCAAACGCGCTGCAAACGTGCCAATCCACGCCGCCATCCATCTCCCCACGCCGTGACAAGTTTATAGCATTGTGTCACAAACATAAATCGAAGCGAGAAGCCAAGAAAGCAGCTCTCTAACAAAAAGCATTCAGTCACTGTCTAATCACTCCACACAGGGATTCAGTGCGTGTGTTTGGTTGGGTTTCTTCATGCAGCGGTTGACTGAGCACCTCTGTCACCTTGCAGCACCTTGCATCATCAATTCCTGTCGTCATATTGGCAAGAGCGTTGCTTTCCAATGTTCAGTGGTTTTAGACTCATCAAATTATAATGAGAGTCCTTTTAATCATTCAAAAAGTTATGAAAATTTATCAGCCTGTTTGCAGCAGATGCACTACAGGTAGATTGCTCAGCACTATCTCTTAGATGTAAGAGAAAATGCAATTATTTAAGATTAAAAGTTCAAAACACCATATACGTGGTGCAACACCACCTGGTTTTACTGATTTTTCTGTGCCCTGGCCTCTCTTACTCATCAGAATTTGTCATTTCCAGGTAATGAAGTTATTTAATGATTAAGTAATAGCTAAAATGTGCGTAATATTCCTTGTTGAAGGAATAAGTGCATCACAGCACAACACCAGCACATACCATCGGAGTTCAACGTAACACCACTCAATTAAGGAGAAAATGAGCTGCCTCCCACTGTTACCGGAGAGCAAGGAGAGACCTCACCACGCTAACCATCCTCACATCTAATGCATCTCAAAAGCTTCTAATTACAGCGAAAATGGGGAAAAAGGAATGTATAAAACACACCTGATAAAACTGCAGAATTCCAATGAGCTCACTGAAAGCAACATAGCACATGTGAAGCCAAATATTCAGCCCCCACTACAAACCTTCAGCAGCCCCTTCCCCCTTGCCCTCAGAGGACCTAACGTGGCCCAGCTCTTGGCACTGACCAGGTTTCCAGCTGAGCGGGAGGGCAGAGGGCAGTGCAGGAGGAGCACCGACAGTAACGTGGCTAGTTTGGAACAAGAAACCCTTTTTTGTCCCAAGGAGTTGATGAATACTCTGCCTATACACGTGTTTAGATCAATGTCAGGGAAGACAAAACTATTCACGGAATAAACATCTGTATTAACTTGGATTAGACAATTGTTTATGGCTTTCCAGCATAGATTTTTTTAAAAAACAAAACTCACTGGGTTTATTTTTAATTAGTACAAGGCTTTGGAAGATTTCACCTTTTAGAAACCACCGTCCACAGCAGCATTTTCTACACTGACACAGGAAACACGAACTGGAAGATTCTATGACATTTTGGACTACAAAATCACAGAATGGCCTAGGTTGGAAGGGACCTCAAGGATCATGAATCTCCAACCCCCCTGCCAGGCAGGGCCACCAACCTCCCCATTTAACACTAGACCAGGCTGCCCAGGGCCCCATCCAACCTGGCCCTGAACACCTCCAGGGATGGACGGGGCATCCACAGCCTCTCTGGGCAGCTGTTCCAGCACCTCACCACTCTCACAGTAAAGAACTTCCCCCTGACATCCATCCTAAATCTTCCCTCCCTCGACTTCAAACCACTTCCCCTTGTCCTGCTGTTATCTGCCCTTTCAAAGAGTTGACTACCCCTCCTGTTTATAGGACTACCTTCCTTTTTAATGCCATTAAACCAACCCAATGATCACGTGGGCCAGAAGCATGACACTGAGCCTCTTCCTGTGGAAAGCAGCAGAACTGAACACAAAACAGCAGTGTGAGAAGGCGGCAATCGCCTGAGATAAGCGTTAGAAGTGCTTTTATTGTCCTCATTGCAAGGAACTCAGAAACGTATTTCTCATTCAGAGACTCTGAAAGTCACTCCTTTAAAGTACAAAACAAAACGCGCAGTTCTTTATTTGCAACATTCCCCGTGTTTCACAAGGCTGCAAGCTAGCTTAATAGAAACAACATCTGAATATAAATGACAATGAGCAGCAGCTCTGGGAGATGCTGCAGCACTAGTCAGGAAGAATTCATTACCTGGAGACATTTATTAAGCAAAGGAAAAAAAGTGTTTGAAAGGCTGGCAAACAGCATTAGAGAAACAAAAGAATATTGCTTCATGGGCTTTTCTTCCCAGTCACCTTGCCTTAGCTTATCTTTTCTGATAGTTTTTGAACTCTCGCTCTTACAGGTGATTCTAAGCCTCCTCCAGTTATCATTTACAAAACATTTCTACAACCTGACCCTCCTGAGCCCTGATATAAGAAACAAGAAGCAAATGCCCTTCTAGAAGCACACCACTTTCCCAGTCAAATTCTTAACACCTACCTGCAAAAAAACCAACTGCTTACCAAACCCATTCACACCTGCTACTCAAGAAACAGAAAAATACAGCCCCCCAGCATCCATGCCTTCTCCTTCAGTCCTCCAGTTCTCTGGGGCTTCCACATCCAGCTTTTAGAAGTTTCTCTAATGTTTTATGGTGTGGAGGGCAGATAAATCTCAGTATAAAAGCCCCCAGAGAAACTAATCTTTAAGGGTATTTATACATTAAGAAGGTTTAAAAACAAACACACACCACAAACCTCATTCTAAGGTGTGGCAGATACCTGTAGTGATCACACATTCCTGACACTACTCCTAATCCATTCATTTCAATTTTTCTCCAGTATTTCCTAAGAAAGCTGCTTTTACTAACTGCTTTTAGTTTAGTTTTAAAAAGGGGGGGATATATACAGTCCTGATTTCATTGATAAGAGATGATACTAGCTGCTTTTCCTGCAGCGTGCTCTCTTTATTGCAGTACTATCCATCCACACGCTCATGGCCGTACTTGAAAGAAAAGCCAAATCCTTACCTGCTACCGTGAGCTTTGCTGTTCTGCTTACAATGCTCCCCAGGCTTTCCACAGTTGCCACGCACTGATAATATCCTTCATCGGGTTTATTATGCTTGGAATGCACCACACTGTTTATTAATAAAGACCCATCTGGCAGCAACTGGCGACGGTCATCTGAGACCAAGTTTAGAAGAGTCCCATCTTTCTTCCATTCGATCTTCGGAGGAGTTTCGCAATAAGCTGAACAGTTCATTATAACAGATGCCCCACGGACTGACAGAACGTCCATCGGCTCCACCAGGAAGTAAAAAGGAGTGAAGGTTCTCACAACAGACCCTGTAAAAGACATAGGAACGATTTCAGGGGTTAGCCTTCCACGTGGTTTTTAAACAAAGTGCATTTTCTTTTACAAGTGCTTTAACATGTGCGGGAGCTACCATTGCTCACAGCGTGGTCTCAGGGCCAGGCTGGTCTGCATGACGTTACTGTCTGCTTTGATAACTCACACCCATGAACTCTTGGAACCGAAGTGAAACTTTTCGTGCCAAAGCCATGCTGGTTCGCTCATACTGGAACCCACACTTAGCAGTCCCAAGCAACCCATTACACAGAAACCTGCTTCATCCAAACACACAAACCTAATGCACATGCCTGAATAACATAATACACAAACAGCATGTAGTTTTACGACTTTTTTCTTGCCTTCCATGGCAGGGATGCCAGGAACAGCAGTGTGGTCATTTCCCTTGTGTAACAAACATTAAGAAACATGAGGAGTAATTCAGCCCTTGAGAGAACAAGTCTCCAATTCTGAGCTTAACACATCACACAAGCGCCATAAAACAGTTTTTTTTTACTTCTATTCTGGCTCAGGATAAACTTGATTACTTTTCCATTTTAAGTATTCCCAAACAGACATCTATAATTAACATCTACTTTCCATTAAAAAGTGAATTTTAATTACTGTATTTGTAGCATGTTTGGTCCAGCAGAAAGACTGCATGTCACTATCACTTGGACTTGTCTTAATTTAATCACCCATAGAAAAGAGAAAGAAGAAAGTTTGTTCCAAGGAAGAACAGTTTTACAAACCACCAAAGGCTGATCTGGGAGAAAACGTGGTCATTTCATTGTGCTTTAAATAAACTAATAGTAATCTAAAGCAAAGTAACATCAAGTCTTGCACTCCGGCACTCCTCCTCCACCTGGGGTTGGGGCACACATGTTCAAAGCATCACGGTGGTACAAACAGGACTGTTACTACCTGCCTTCCAGCAGAATGAGCTAACAAAAACCTGCCCGCTTTACAAACAGTTATTTACTGGCCATCTACAGGATTCCGGGCAGTCTAAAGACCACAAAGGCAGGGCTATCCATTATCTTCTTCCTTGTTTTTTTCTTTTAAAAGTAGCCCAAGTCTTTGTCACCATTAAGCTATTTGTTAGTATGTGCTCCAAAGCAAACATGGGAAAATACATTTGGTCTTTCAAGTCTGTATATAGTTCTCATACATGAAAACAGGAGTCTTGAATCTGCACTGGGGGCATTGCTTCTCAATTCTATGCCAATTCCAAGCTGAACATCAGACACTATAGTAAATAAGTGACCAAAAACCTGTTCTCTGCTGTACCACATAGGTAGCTACGGTGTGGTTTGCAGCAGGCGTTTGTGTAGGAGGGCTTCCTGCGAACCAGGTTAGTTGACCTGGCAGTAAGCAACACGCAGTACCTCAAGGACGTGGTTCTCCTTTTAGACAAGTCCAAGAACGTAAAGGAGATCTGCAAGGCATCGTTAAAAAATGGTTCAAATGCAATCACAGACACAACCTGAAAGCATGGAAAACCTTTACTTGTAAAGAAAGGCTGTCCTGTAAGCATCTTAGCTTCCTCAGTCCCTCGGGTTTTTGGTTTTAAGAGATTTACCTTCTCAAATGGCCTTAATTAACAAATTGACAAGGTCCCCTCTATCACTGAGCCACACAAAAAGTCTCCTGCCTCCAAAGAGACTCCAGCTGCCCTCGGGAGAGGGGCTCAGCTCCTGCACTGACAGATCGTCTTCTTCCTCGTGATTCAAAGAGAGCTGGGATGAGGCAGGAGGAGCCGCGTGAAAGGAACGGCAGACAGATCACACTTCTGTGGGCTCTATCATTCCTGTATTCTTCTGCCTTCAAGAATTCAAAGATGAATTAAGAACAGAAAGACTGAGGTTTCCCTAGTGACAGCTGCAGCCTCAGACAAGATTAGATCTGCTATGTCAGTATCCAAATCCTTGAGATTTGGTCCTTCCTGAGGATAAAAAGCAGAGACAAAACAAAAGCCAGAGCAAATTACACAATTCCTACGTGCTCCATTTGAACACACGCGCACCTGCGAGCACATACTTTGTGTGAAGAGTCCTGAGTTTCAGCACTCAAATGACAAGAAAAACAAAAGTCACGAGCAGCACGAAAACAGCTTTAAATGTTTACCAGTATAACCTCAACCACACTCCAGAAACTTAAAGCTGTTGTTTTAATCTGAAAATTCAGCCTTACTGCCCCTGGGTCTCCCTCCAGGAAGCCTTCTGCCCAAGCCAAGCCATCAGCTCTCTTCCCCTCACTTACAACCTTAGTGTTTTTTCCAAGGGACATTCAGATCCCTACCAGAACAAACACAATGCACTCAGTTTTGCTTTCCCATGCTTTGAGTTTTCAAATAAAACCTAACAACACGGGAGGAACAAAAAAAGACAAATCACTAAGAAGTGACAAAGGCCAGTTTTAGCCAAAGTTCACTTGGGAAGAGCTCGCTGCGTATCTGTGCACCCACTGCTCCCCAGGCTGTTTACTAGCTTAGATCTAGCATTTTTCATTTACACTCTTCCTGTGGTTGAGATTCTTGGCTTTTCTCACCTCCTGTAAGAGTCAGCTCTGCACAAATGCCCAGCACTGCAACCTCATTTCTTCATTCTGCAGGTCAGCACAAGTGCAGCAAGCAGGCTGAAACTCCACTCCACTTCTGCTTTCAGGTTTTTTAATCAAGATGAAAAAAAGAGGTCTTGCACCTCATTGCTAGTTCATACACTTGAGAGGCAGCCAACAGAGTAAGCTATATTTGTTAGCTTCATGCATGTTATCCTATGCCACTTCCCCTTGAAAAACATGAGGCTGGCTTCCAGTTTGCCTTCTCTGGGCCTCACTGCAGGGTGGAGCAGATCGAGTCTGACGGGCTCCAGTTATCCTGCAAGCAATGAGGTGCCCACAGAAATAACACTGCAGAGCTCACAGCAGAGGATATCAGGAGAGAACGTGCCAAAACAGCACAGAAGGGATGAGAGACTTTCAAGAAAGCAGATGCTCAGCCAGGTTTCAGAGGTAACATTAAAAAGGTTAGCCAAAAAAAGCCTGTGAAGACTCTGCACTGTCTGCTTTAACTCTGCACAGAAAGCAGGGGATAAAAAGGCAGTAGGGTTGATAAACACATATGCCCCGTGGTAAAGGAGAGGAAGTCAGACAGCATGGAGAATTTTCCAGCCCATGCTCTAAGAAAAGTTTTGGAGTTTGGGCACTCCAAGAAGCGCTGGTAGAGCTGCATCTATACTCAGCCAAGCAAGTTCGCACCTCATTTAACCCTTGGTTCAGCACACGGCCTGCTTTGTACATACAAGAGCTTAATAAGCACGCCCTTCTGTCAACCAGCCACTTCTCCCACCCCATCAACCTACTGATCCCTCAGTTAAATGGCACCATGTTATTAAGGACTGGACTGCAGATTTTGTGGAGGGTGTCCTTCCTCTTTCCATGTAAGCAGCTTGACTTGTGTTAACGTTAGCCAAAGAAACCTAGACAAAAATAACTCTGGTCTTTTCCTTAGGCTTTGCACATCTAGCTCCTTCAGTCATCTCAAAGGCTGCGTCACAGGGCTCTGACAATGCTCCAAGCGTGCTGCAGCTGGCTAATGCTTCTCTCCTAAGGCCTGTGCCCAAAACACGACTGAGCGCTCCAGCACAGACAAGCTCGGTGGTAAGCAAAGACACGGTGCCATTCCACATCTTTTGGAAGCTCTACAAGGTCCTTCATCATCCCTCCCAAGATACGACAGCAGGGTTTACAGCAGAAGCACGGCGCCACTGACTGCATGGGCCTGTGATCCCACCGCTCCCAAAATCCCTCAATCCTTCTCTCAGAAGCTGCCACGAAGCTGGTTCTTTGCCATTTAATGTTTGACTAGCTGATTACTCCTGCCTAACTGTATTAACTTGCTTTTGGCTCCTCCAGATTTTCCTCATTCCAAAAAAAGTGTACCGATCTCGACCCTTGTCCTCCGCCTTTCAGCTTGATGCGGTGTGAAAATTTAACCAATATAGCTCGCTCTGTCACTCCGGCTGTGAATGAAAGACATCTAATAGAAATTACTCGGAATACACAAGTGCAAAATCCCCCACAAAACAGCTTTCATCACCATCAGTTCTCCTGGGACTTATCCAGCCCTTTTCACGGCCATCCTATGGCAGTGAAGTTCAGCTCTCCCTCCCCCCTTCATTAGGAAAGTGTTCTTAGATGGTTGGTGGTAGAGGAAAGAATAACATCATCTTTCTTCCACGAAACTTTTTAAATGCAAACTAGAGAAGTCTGAAATATTTCCAGCTAAGCTGACTGCTTTTCTTTGCCCCTGGCTCATTCTCTTTCCCCATTCAATGGCTTTACATTGGAAGAAGGTAGATTTATACTAGTTGTTAGGAAGAAATTCTTTGCTGTGAGGGCAGTGAGACACTGGCACAGGTTGCCCAGAGAGGTTGTGGATGCCACTCCCTGGAAGCACTCAAGGCCAGGCTGGATGGGCTGTGAGCAACCTGGGCTAGAGGGAGGTGTCCCTGCCTAGAGCAGGAGGGTGGAACTAAATGATCTTAAAGGTCTCATCCAACCCAAACCATTCCGTGATTTGAAATATCTGGGGTTTTCACAGCCCTGCTCACCTCTTCACAAATACCCAGAGTTAAACAGCAGTTCAGAAATTGCTTTGGCCAAGATGAAGCTCAGCACACATGTGGCCAATCCAAAAATAACCAAGCAGTACTTTGTCTAAGTACTGCTAACTAAGCTGTCCTTTGTCTATCCTAGCCAGTTCTCTCGGGGTTAGGACTGCTCTTCTCACTGAAGAAGGACCAAAGAAAGTACATTTGAGACATTACACTGACTTAACAAGATTAAGATGAATCTGCCCAATCCCTCCTTACAGTGAGCTTCTCTCAAGACGACGACAAGGCATTTAAACCCAAAAAGGGAAGTTTTAATATCCCACCTCCCCATTACAGGATCCGAAGGCAGCTAGGTAAGACATGCAGAGCTCAGTCACTCTTCCCAAACGTTGCATTTTCAAAGGCTGGTGCAAAAACAAAACCCCAAACTCCCTTCAGCCTTGTCTTTTTTTCCTGCTAACATTCCTACAGAAGGATCAGTATGATTTTTCACACGTTCTGCTCGATGCATCGCACTGTGTGCAGTGGCACATCTGCAGGTGAGGGTCTTCCCAGCATAGCAAACGTTCAGGTGGGAAGAGGCATCCCTTCATCAGCCAGCTCATTGCTGAAAGACGCGACAGCAAAGTAAATGACACAACTGCCTGACATAAGACTTGCACAGTGGTGGCACTCTGGAAAATAACTTCAGACAAACACCCTGAGCTCACACTTCTCCTTTGCTCATTTGAACCATCTCCTACCGGCACACGTGGTAGCAATATGTGGCAGACTTCCCTGCTACCAGTGCTGTAGGTTCAACTCAAATCCACTGCTGCCACCAGCACTATTTGGGACTGATGTGTTCCTGGCAATGGCCGTCAACCAACTTCAAAGAGAGGACTTGAATCTCAAAGTACCAGAATGGAATACTATCTCATTCCAGTTCACAGGGATTGAGGCAATGACAATCCAAAAACAAGAAGTGGAGCACAGGTATAATTTCAGAATTACTTTCCAACTAGAATAAGTTAGGAAAACCAAAAATCTCTCATTGAAAGTACAGGACTCAAGTAACACCCAAGGATTCAGTTACTGGCAAGAGAAATGCAGGGCTCTGATGAAGGAAGATTACTTACATTTACGATGTTTCAGTTGGAAGGCATGATACTTATCCTTCTGACTCGAAGCAACTGACAAGTAAATGTGTAATATCCTTGAAAACTGATGCTCAAAATACAAGTATTAGACAAAGTCCTCACCAGACTGGCAGGAACTACTGCAGAGTCCTTTTTTGTGTGTTCCAAGTCAATGGCAGAAGATCCAAGCTCTCTTGCTGCAGGACTGAACTTTTAAAACTCTTCTCACCAGAATGTAACTAACACTCACCAGCCCCGGGAATCCTACAAACAGTGTGGCTGTCCCTCACCTAGGCCACATGAAAAGCTGCCTTCAGGAGTTACACAAATGGATTTTAACTCAAGGTGCTACAAACATTGTTCTTTGCAAACTGCCAGCGAGAGCTCATCATGAAGTTGCTTTGTGGTTTCGTTAAAACATTCACTGCTAAGCATGTGAATGCTAAACCATATGGATAAACTGCTATATGCATTAGTCTCGCCATAAAAGTACGTATTATTAGCAGGTTGCTATTTTTTTTTTCCCCTGACAACATCAGAAACATTCTGCACTGGCCAACAAGCAATGTTTGTATATGATTTGGGCCCCTCACGACAAGAAAGACTTTGAGGCCCTGGAACGTGTCCAGAGAAGGGCAACAAAACTGGTGAGGGGTCTGGAGCACAAATCTTATGAGGAGCGGCTGAGGGAGCTGGGATTGTTCAGTCTGGAGAAGAGGAGGCTCAGGGGAGACCTCATTGCTCTCTATAACTACCTGAAGGGAGGTTGTGATGAGGAGGGGTTTGGCCTCTTCTCCCAGGCAACAAACAGGAGATGGCCACAAGTTGTACCAGAGGTTGTTTAGGTTAGACATTAGGAGAAACTTTTTCTCTCAGAGAGTGGTCAGGCACTGCAATGGCTGCCCAGGGAGGTGGTGGAGTCGCCGTCCCTGGCAGTGTTCAAGAGGCGCCTGGATGAGGAGCTACGAGATCTGGTTCAGTGCTTGTGGTAGCAACGGGGATGGGAGGACAGTTGGACTGGATGATCTTGCAGGTCGTTTCCAACCTTGTGATTCTATGATAATATGCCATAGCAGAACTAAGGTACAGACAGAAACAGAGATTCTTCTTCATACCATACTTTTTCCCTCTGTAGTAGAATCCAGAGCACCTGACCAAGTCAAACTGCACTCCATGACTGCATACCCCGACCCACCAGACGCTTCTTATGAAAGTTCGCTCTCAGTGTAAAACCAAGAACAATGTCTCCAAATTGCATTCTCTAAACTCCATTTCATTTCTTTCTTTGCAGTGGCTCTACAATACATAAATTATGAGACAAAAATGGTATTGCACTTAAGCAGCAAGAAAAAAAACTAAAAAGCGTAAGAGCTCGCCGTGACTGCAGATAGATGGCATAAATCCTGCGGGTGCTTTAATAACTCCAAAGGAATGCTGACAGCGGAACCTACGAGAGCAAATGATGTAACATTATAAAATAAGTAATGCCATGTATAAATCTAGACTTCCCCACACTTACTGGATTCCTTTCTCCTTCAGTACAAGCAGATTTCCTCTTTTAATGATTTAATACACTGTAACAAAGATATCCATCAAAAAGAGTAACTCATCTCTGTCCCTGTGTCATTAAGCAGTGTGGGCTAGCCATGATGACTGAAGAATGATGTGGGGGCTCCAATCCACTCCAACCCACACGGGACGGGGCTATGCCTTCAGGTCTGCAAGGGAGGGGCCTCTACATTTGTGATGTGCAGAAACCTGTAGAGAACCCCTCTCCACCCTTACTAAAAAGGGCCTTGTTCCATGCTGCAGAAAGGCAGCAAGGTAACTACATGTTCAAGCAAATCCCCTGAAGGAGAAGCATAAAGCTGGATGCTTCAGCCCTCCTCTTTAGTTGGCCATCTTGTTTGCACGTGCCTTCTTCTCACACAGACCAAGGAGACCGTGCTGAGGGAATACTGCCCGGGATGCCACAAAGAAATGGTGTTCCCAACCACCCTGCTCAGTAACACCTGACACTTCCTGAAATTACGATCCATGGTGAAGAGCCCTACCCTCGTACCAAACAGCCTACAGCCCGCTGTCACTTCCAGCTCCTGTGGTTTTCAGAAGGCATTCCGACAGACAAAAAGTTGAACAGTTTTCAACACTGCGTTGAATACCAAAGTCAAGGTACTCATCATCACAATGCAAATGCATACAGCAGAGAAAGAGATGAATTGTTTCAAGGTTCTGCCTTCTGTACAGCTAGCAGTGTACTTGCCCTTCAGGCAGCTCTGTCAATAAACAAAGAATTAATTCAAGCAAAGCGCACTGCACTCTGCAGAGACGCTTCTCCAGTTTTGCCTATACTTCCAGCCACCTCTCTCTTATTAGCGACAAATTATCGACTTCATCTTAATTGACCTTCCTTAAGGATCTCAAGCAGGAAATTATAAAACAGCAAAAAATAAATTTAGCCCATTAAAAAAAACACTGTATGCGGAAATAGGACTGAGAACAAAGCACCCAACCAGCATGCAGTGTGCCTGCAGTAAAACAGGGGGAAGTAAGCAGCCATGCATTTAGCCTAACTGCTTCTTCTGTAAGCGATACCATCTCCTCATAAATTATTAAATAATGGGAAGGAAAACAAGATAATGATCAACAGCAAAATCTAAACACAGATTGTAATTTCAAATAGCAAACGTCTTAGGAGATGCATTTATGGCTGCTGCTTGGCTGCACAGCCCTTCCACAGCCTCGAGGGAGGCAGAGATTTTCAGCCAGATTCTGAACACATGGAAGCAGCTTTCCTATTTACAGCACTGCTGGTTTCAGCTGACCGAAGTTCTGTGACCATGGGTCCCTTAACCAGCCAGGAACAAGCGCTGCCACGCCGAGCCCCAAAGCTCTGCTCTACAGAGGGGCTGCAGCTCTCCCAGGCTTGGAAAGCAGAGAAGCTGCACTGACCGCTCCTGCTGCAGCTCCATGCAGCCGATGTTCCCAGCAGTACGTCTGTGCAGCTGGCCCAGAATGGAGTCCCAACAAGGAGATGTTGAACCCTGAGCAGCGTCAGCCGGCCATGCTTCAGAAACCACTTCTGTGCACTTTGTATTCCTGGTGTGCAAGGAAGAAGAATCCTTTATAACTGCAGAAAAATATCGATTTAGGTTTCTTCCAGGCTGCTTAAAAGCAATCCCTGTGTAATCTAGAAGTCAAATGTAGAAGCTGTGTCCAACAAACCTTGCACACAGTGAAAGGAACATCCTTTCAAAGTAATTCTGCCTTTATGATCACCAAGGGAGACGCGGGTTGGACCACATCATGCCAAACACTCCTTTGTCAGAGCACTGAAGGAAGTACTCCGGACACTCACTGGAAAATTTCACAACAATTTCACAAAACGAGCTTAAAGGATTTCACAAATGTCTCCTCTCTTTTTTCAAACAGAACTGCCCGAGCTGCTCCTCTCCTCTCAGAAGTCTACCAGGTTTCACTCCTACAGCCTCCCCAGCCGACACATCCCCTCTAGGACTGCGCGGGGTTTTAAAATGGTGCCATGTTTCACCTGATACAAAAGGAAAAAATATTCTTTCTTGCCTAAGGTATCCTCTTCCTATTGCTATTAATGACACAAACAAGATCAAATGATAATAAGGTAAAGATCTTTTTGACTGAAACTCCAGGGAGAGCCGTGAGGTTGCCCCCCATCTCCTGGGACGAGCTGTTGAGCATGGCCCTAGCAGCACAGCTGCAATGCTTTCAGGGAGACGGCTGCCATCCGCGAGGCACGCTCTGCCCCAGCAAGGCCTTCTCCAATGTCAAATTTCTCTTCATTCTCATCTGTCAAAATAAGCCACAGTCATTACCTTTCACGTGAAATTAACAGTATGCCTGAGATTCCTTTCCCCTCTATTCCAGCCATCTTTAATGCTTTGCGTGGCTCTTATTCCCCTGCAATTTTCTTCCCTGTTAGCAAGAAGCTAAGCTGAGTGTCTCTGCTTGTAACTCCACAGCCCTGGCTGAAACCCCACCAGCACAGCTCCCAGTTTACAGCCGCTGGCTCCCACAGCTTCTAGGCAGGATTCTGCCTTCAGAGAGATGGCGCGTGGCACTTTCATATGCCTCCCAGTTGAGCACAAAAAAAAGGACAGGAAGCAATTTTTCTTTATTTATTTTTGATATTACTATGGCTTCCTTAGGAAAGCCCATCAGTGGTGTGGACCAGAGTTCCTTTCTTTTTCCTCTCATTCTGCCAGCAATCATTTTCTTTGCCAAACTGGTCTGAGAAAAGATTTTTCTACAAAAAAATTACTAGAGGTCTCTGTCAAGGCACCTACAAAGGAAAACTTATTTCTGTTGATCACTGTGAGCAGTAGTTCTCGGGCTTCTCCACAGAAATACCCCCAGCACGCCAGCTAGTGACAGTGCTGCGCTGTTAGAGCGGGGGACGAAGGATTTCCTTTTTTCCTGCTGGAGAAATGGATTTCCCTCTGTAGAGTTCCAGTCCTCTGGGCACTGAGGTACCGAATCCGTTACTTCAGATAGGCGCAATACTGGAAGCAAACAATGGCTTTCAAGGGGTTAGAAACAGAAAATAAGGTCCTGGAAGCTTCCAGTTCAGGTGGTCAGGCAGCAGGCTGCTCGCCCCAGTTGCACTTTCAAGCAGGCTGACACTTAAAGATGGTTTAGAACATAAATACTGAAACAAGTCTCCTACTCAGCCCAAGAGGATCTTGCTGAAACCCAGTACTTCAGTAAAAATACCCAGAGGTAAAGGCGCTGAGCATCCCAGGACTCTACACGAAGGGTAAGGCAACAGCAGCATTTCTCAGAAGCCAGCGAGGTTACGGGTCACCCAACGGATGCCTTCCATGCAGCAAACTCATTTCAGGATGCATTTTAAGTTAGACAACGCTGTGCTTCACCAAACGATCTTCCCACGTGCCAGGATTTCCTTGTCTCTACCCATTCAATTCAGCACTTCAGAGTCATTATGGGGATCTCAAAGCATGCCTGCAGAAGAGCGGGGGGCAGAGGGGAAAGCTGCTACAGAGCCAGGGGTGCTCCCATCACAGGGAACAGTCAGAGGTGTGGCAAGGCAAAGAGAGGAACCAGGTATCTGTGGGAAGTTTAAAGCACAAAACGAGTTCAACAATAAAGATGCAAGCAAGAACCAAACTGAAAGCTGCTGAACATCATTTCCAGCATCTCTTTAGAAAAAGACCTCTGGCACACTTCGTGAGAGAAAAAAACCCTTAACAAATACCTTTAATGTTAGATCAAGCAAGGATTATCTAAGGGGACCAGGAAACAGTAGAACAGTCACATCTGATCAGAGCCAAAAATCCCTTTAACTCAGCATCTTGTCACAGTACAGACGAGAGCAGATACCAGGGAGCACCCAGGAACAGCACACGCACAGCAGTGCCTCCCTGGGTTAGCCCGGAGCACGCCGTGCTCAGCGAGGGACGCCTGGCAGGAAAGGGCCCTGCTTGTCAGCTCTGCTGCCCCTGGGGAAAAGGAAATCTCTGCTGGGACCTCTCAGTCTGTGGACTGAGAGCAAGGAAGTGAGAAAGCGAGAAGGATGTGCCAGGAAGGAGCTTCGCAACCAAGCAGGGTGAGAAACAGCCAGCACAGTACAAGCAAGGTGCCAGCGAGGACATCCCAGCAGACCACCAATACGCTCCGACCTTGAGCCTGGATGCATGCACTTACAGAACAGATTCATGCTCCGCACGCACTTTGGAAAGCTTGCTGATGTTTTAAAGTCATTTTAACCAAAGAAAAATGTCAGTGCTGAGATAAAAATCCCTGAATCATCATCAGTCACACAGCCAGGATCGGCACAGCTGCACGAGCGCAGCGTTAGGCAAAGCACTCATCAGGTGCCAGGAGTTCTCCACGTTTTTATCTCCTCATCCATCTCTGTGCTGGTTTTCACACTGAGGGCTGACTGCTCGTACTTGAAGACCCCACCAGCAATTTCGTACCTGAGACAGACAGATGCCTTGGGATAGAGTATCTGACGGTCACCAACAGAAAGCAGGAGCAGACAGACCTCAAGTTATTTCCCTAGCAAGGGGGAGAAACCACAGATTCAACACCAACTGAGTGACAGAAAAATACACAGTATGCTCTGCACTCACCAGCAGCCACACTCAGCTGTACGACTACAGGGCACTGCTGCAGCACCACTGAACACGGATCTGTCTCCCAGCGGGGTCTTTGGCAACGGCCTTTTGAAGCTGAACATTTACAGCCAGAATAAGGCAGCAACCACTGAGGTCTGCATGAATTCAGCAGGGTCAGGATCAATGCTGGAGAACTGCACTGCACTGGAGGACCAGCAGAAGGCTCTGGCTACGCTAGCACTGCCCAGCCAACAGGGAGGACTTCTCTCTGACCGAAGTGCTTCACAGTGAGCACATGGCACACCTTACACCAGCGACTCCGGACTGCATCCATGCACCAAATGCTGGCCCAGAACAGCTCAGCACAGCTTCAGCATTATAAATTAACCTCACGTCATACCCCGAGCCAAAACATGACAGCAGCATTTGCAAGTCTTACCGTGCAACGCACAAACATGATCTGGAATCATGGAAAAATCCAGAAGTCTTATTTATTGCAACTTAATTACTTCAAGTGCATTGAACATACAGGGAGCAGAGAAAATCACTGGATTCTCCTTTATTTCTTTTTTATACACAAAATCAAACAGCCACGCTTCAGGAAGGCAACTGCGGACTATCCACAAGATATTTGTACTCCAAACAGATCTACAAAGAAATCTAATCGTGCTAATGCTTTACTATAACTTTGCAGTTGTGTTCACCCAGCTGCCCTTTTTCCACACCAGATCCCTACGAAGCTGACAGTGAGCGCTCTGAGTCAAGGAACACTCCAGGACAAACAGCCATATGTCTCATTTTCACTGCTGCTTCCTGACTTCTTTCTCTGCAGAGGAGCAGCTGGGCTATGGCCATCCGTATGGGAACTGCTGAATCACAGCCTGAACCTCTGATTGACCACCTGAGGCAAGCACTGAGTCAGCCATGGGAGCACAGGTGAAGGCAATTCACCTGTGTGCCCGGAAGGGGTGGAGCCAGGCTGCACCTCTCCTAGACCCCATTTAAGGGCTGACTTCCATGAAGGAAGGATCTCTTCCTGGAGATTGCTCCTTCTGGAGTCTTGCGAGCCTACAACACCGGTGAGCACCTTTTCTCTCTATTTAACTATTCTTACTAGCCTAACTTCTCTGTATACCGGTTAACCTTATAACCTGTTAACCTTACAACCTGTTAACTTTACAACCTGTTAACCTCACACCATCCCACCTATCTGTTGGGAAAGCAGAGCAGCACAGCGCTGGGCGAGCGCTGCCATTCCTGCACCTTCACATCACACAGCACAGAGGTACGTATAACTCAAACTGAGAACAGAAACCATGTGATGTTAATGGGGCATGCCTAACTGCCATCGTTTTCCTCATTTGATCTCAGCTGAAAGTGCAGCAAACTGAACGGGAAGGCCAGTTTTAAAAGCTTGCTGCAGATCCTTGTCTCTTCTGGAAGCGTATTAACGAAACGCTTTCCTCTCATTTGTTAAAGACAAACAAAAGCTTTCGTCTGGCCTGTTTATTCACTTCACCTCCTAAATTCCCATGAAGTGCTGTAGCTTTGATTGGCACCATTTTTTTCAAAGCAAAGTAACTGCAGCTTAGCAAATATATTAGCAAAATACCTGCAAGTATTAGCTCTGCAAACGTTAAATAGGTAGGCAAGAAGGAAATAGATTCCTTCATTCGTTTATAATACAGATTAGGCCATCAGAGTGGGAACGCAAATATATTTAAAAACTTACACAGAAATAAGTGGCAATTTATTATGTTGTTGAATGAGCAGACCCGATACGTTATTAATCTCATCAATTATGGCAACAAAACCCCAGAAGGAACCAACAACTCCACAGAAACAGAGCAGCCCCCGCTTCCAGCACTGACAACTGCACGCGTTGCCGATCTGGAGCAGATGGCTCGGAAGAACCTGTGCAGACTGTGCTGATGTGCTGCTATCGCCCTTCGGCCTCGGCATGCAAAAGCTCACCTGGATGGCAGAGCTCACGTATGAGCTACCCAACAGAACCTGCAAGTGAAGGCATACACACCAAGTATCGGCACTCCATATTTCTCCCCATTCACCAAGTTTAAAGTGCTCATTCGAGAGAAACATTTGCACTCACAAGACAAAAAGCTCTTCAACTGCCTGCACAGTGGGATCAAACCAGGGGGCCACTTACTGCCTGAAATAAAGCTGCTCGATACAGTATTTCTCCAAGACACGAGTTGGATACAGTGCTGAACCTCTCTTTGTACTCTGCAGCTGAAGGAGTTGCACAGCCCAGAGGGACAGCACGACTTCAGCTGGACAGGATCTCCGCAGATCACATCGCCAGCCACCTGCTCCCAGCAGCCCCGTTCCGATCAGGTTGCTTGTGGCTCTGGCCAGCCAAGTTTTAAGCATCTCCAAGGATATGCATCAATAGAAAGCAAACAAGCAAGAAGCATACATGTATCCAAAGCAGGAACGCAGTGAGAGATATGCCCCCAAAATGCTTTCCATGACTTCATTTCTGACATACAGCAAGGTCATTAAGGACACTCATAACAAAACCACCGAAACCCCAAGCAGCAGCACACAAACACAGACACAGTAACGGGCAGCATTAGGAATTTTCTGAGCAGCCCAGCAATAAGCGGACACAAGCTCAATGCTGACTGAAGACTTCAGGCTGAACACGGAGGTGCTGCACCGTAATGCTCTTCAGCATCCCCCAGCACCCCTTTACATCAGTTCTCAACTTCAGCCAAGCTCCAAGCTGCAGAAGCTGATCCATTAACGTGCTGCGCACACTGGTCCAGATGTTTGTGACTGCTCATCCAGCAGCTGTGCTGCACTTGGCATGAGCACAGAGCAGAGCCCTCAGCACCCAACAGCTGCAGATCCACAGATCCATGGGACAACGTGCCACAGCGCCCTGGATGGGACTGCAAGGACAGCAGCGATCACCGCCAGCAAGGAACGCAAGGATTTACACACCCTTCGGCCAGGGTATTTCATTCCCCTTCCGCTACCAGCTGCCGTATGTTAGCAGGCCCGGGTTTCTCCTCTACTTCACATCTCCAGCTAGCGTCAAAAGGAGGTTTTTAGCATACCTATAAGGTTTGCATCACGGTCAATACCTGCTGCAACAAGGCTTCTGTTTAAAATAATGCATGCTGACAGATCTGCGTTAGAATACAAAGCAACTTCACAACTCAGTCAGATCAAGCACCACAGCACAAAACAAAGACTGAAAAGATGCTACTAGCAAAGCTTTTCCCAGGCTCTTTAAGAACTTCTGTAATTACTCCCGGCCACCAAAGCACTACTGCTGAGACGAAACCGCAGGCTGAATGGCAGCAGATGTACCACAGCCCCGACCCACACTGACCACTGCCAGGCACTGACAGAGGGCTAACAATTCCTTGGGTCTCATTCTGAGGAACTTCCCAACTCAAATGCTGGTGACCCTGCACACAGCAGGGGGTTGAAACAAGATGATCATTATGGTCCTTTTCAACCCAGGCCATTCTACGATTCTAAGATTCATCGCAGTGTAACCAAATAATTACATCACAGTCCCTGAGAAGTCTACTATCAACACTCAAAAGTTACGTTTAAGTTTAAAGGAAGCTTTTTTCCCTGTTTAAATCAATTCACAGGACATCACAGCTATCACAAATGGGAATTGATGTTTTCTAGCAGAGTAATTTCCACTTTTCAAAGAGATTTCCATGAAAATTTGCCTATTAAAGCATGAGGTGCTTTGGTTTGTCTTTGAGACCTACAGCCAGAAAACAAAGGTACCCAACACCTCCTTTCAGTTATACAAGAGATGAGGCCCAGCTGTCCAAGGATGCCCAGCACTCTTGGCACCTTTAACCATGACGAAGCTGAGGCATTAAGCAGCCGGGCAGGAGGCTGTAAACTCCTGAGCCAGCTCCTCCAACAGTTGCACGCCATACGTTTCTGCAATACCAAAACCCTGTGAGCCTGCCCAGCGCAACTCAGCTGCTGGGAGGGATGGCAGCCAGGACGGCCAGATGGGCCACAGCTCAAAACGTGTCAGGGAACTTCGGAAATGAGGTATTACATAACAGCATCTATTCCAGGCACCCAAAGCGAGGTCACCTCTGAGCTCCTGCCTGCACGCACTGCAGACGTCCCGAATGCACGCGTGCTGGTGCCAAGGGCACCTCCTGCATCGAGGATTACTTCCTGCACGTTGGCAGTCCCGTGCCACTCCGGGAAGTCACCTTGGGCTCCTCACCATCCTCACCAGTTTTACTGCGTTCAAGCACACAAAGAAGGGGGCAATTCTCAGTACCAAGGCTATCTTTCACTAACTGATGATTTAGATGAACTATTTTATTATTAATTTAAAATAGAATGTACTTCATCAAAATATAAAAAAAGAAAATCCCATTGGGAGCTACAGTTAGCTAGAGATTTTAGAGAACCTGGGGCTGCACAGAGAGACCACAATGGAAAAAGGCCACAGAACAAAGGGATACTGTCTAACAAGAGCCCTGTCTGGAGCAGGCAAAGGACAGGAGCAAGGCAAAGCACAACACGGACACAGCTGGAAGGAGAGCACCTTTGGGTGAGCGTTTGACATTTTCTGGACAGATCTGGATCACCCCAAGGTTTCCCACAGGGCTGGGACTCCAGAAGCACTGCCTCGCAGGCCTGCAGGCACAGACTGCTGTGGGCTACGAGTGCCTAACGGCTGGGGACCAGAAGTTACCTAAAAACCCAGAGCACATCGGGCACAAAATTCACATCCAAACAGCAACCTGATGAGAACATTTCAGGAAGAGCCCATTACATTTGCTTAACTTGCTTTTAGCTCACGGTGGACAAAAGTAGGATTAAAATAGTCAAAGCTTGCTATTAGATTAAGGTGCCTGAACATCTCATCGATTAAATTAAATTGCATTAATTTTGAATGCAACGCGTGCATCATTCTCTAAATGCTATGCCAAAATTATAATCGAGTCTTCATTAAGCAATCAGATGGGAAATGGGAGCTCCAACCCCAGGCTGAGCCGCAGCGCACACAGGACTGTGCGGAGTGCTGCAGAGCCACAAAGAGGGGCCATGTTCTTGTCGTTCCTCCTTCCAGCCTCCCGGTAACCTTGAGAGAATGAGATGGGAGGAGCTGCTAAATGAAGATAGATTTTTCAATAAAGTCAAAAGGGCTTAAGGAAAAGGAAATTATCCCAAGCTACAATTAAAGTGTACTACCACCATTCACTACGCTATCTTAAAGTTTAATTTAAATTCAGAACAAAGCAAGCTGTACTTCCAGCCACATGCTTGTCATCTCATCTTTGCCATCTCAGTGTCTGCACAAAAACAAACCCTGGTCTCACTTCAACAACTTACTAAGGCAATGCTGTTCAGTCTTTCGGTCTTCTGTACTGGTGCACAAGTTGGAACAAAATGGGTCATTTAAGACAAATGACACTGGTAAGATATTTGGAGGAAGAGGTTTAGACATCTGTGGTAGCTTTTTGGACAACACTAAACCTTTTGCTCTTGTGTTACTCTGCAGGAAAAGGAGTATTAACCGAAACTTGGTACACCAGAAGCATTCACTCATCACTCCAGAAGTGTACACTGAGATGCAGCTTGCATGATACTGTCCTGCAGTTACACCCCTCTACATCACAAGTTTCCTATTAGATCACTTATAATTGGTTCTAAAGTCACATCCACGGCTTTTCCAGGAGATATTTTTTGCAGAGATTGTGTTGTGAAACCCCTCCCCTTGAGGACACTGACCCATTACTGACCTAAGATGAAAACACACCACCAAACTTACACTGAACTATTGATTGAAAAAGGATGAATTTCAGCAAGATTCTCAAAGTACCAAAAACGTGTGAGTAACCAGCTGGAACAAGCTCTGCTCCTTCCCACATTAGCAGCTCCTTTCCTTCTAAACCACGTCCGAGCAGCTCGGTGGGCTGTGGGCAGCTCACGTATTGATTACAGGGGAGGACTGACTCCCGCATACAGAAAATAACAAATGCTTTCCTGAAACCTCTTGCTGGAGAAGCAAGCAGCTTCCCCAGCCCTCTGCAGAGAAGCAACCTGTTCAGCATGGGCACACCTCTCTGCTGGTGCTTTCAGACTCAACATAGCCCCAAAAAGCACGGCCTGCGCAGCCCTGTGCGCACAGCCGGCAGCACGGGGGGATGGGGCGCCCTGGGAATCCCATCTGCCGTCTCCATGGCTACAAGGGCTGCAGCAGCACTTACACAGCCGAGCTGCAGCAGGCCCCTCTCTGGCGCAGCACTCAGCCCCTTCGGCAGCGGGCTGTGCTGGGAGCAGGCGCTGTAGCGCTGCCCGAGCCAAGCGCTGCGCCCAGCTGTCGTTTCCCTGAATGAAAACACAACAGGAAAATCAGGGCGGGCTGTCTCGATGAAGGTGAGCTGCTGAGCAAGGTAAGAATTGCTGGAAGCCAGAGGAATTTGAATAACATGGGTGAGCGTCAAATATCAGCTCTGGTGTGCCAGGGAGGTGCTTTCATTCTCTGTGGCCGGAGTGGAAAAGGACCATTTCACACACGCTCGGACTTCCCCAGGCACTGGCACCGACAGAAGTTACAACCAAGTTTTAACAAGGAACACAGTGCACGCAGGCTGAGAGCTCTCTGTCACGTGAGGAACGTTCTCGGGCTCTGATCCGCGCCGCTTTATGCTCGAATTATCCAGCCACCTCTAAGAAAGCTTTCTTTTCTCCTTCTTCTCTCATTTCCCCACCGTCTTCTTGAAGTAAAAACCAAAAAACAGGAATAATTTATCCTGGTAAAATCCTGGAGACGTGTCTTTTGCTATTAGTCTCCATTGGAAATGCCGGCATCTAGCTTTCTGCTACGCTTCTTTAAAGCAGCCTATTATGAGATTTGTATTGAAAATCAATTGCGGAGAGCTGCAGGCAGTCCCGGCTCCCTTTGTGCCACAGGGCCCAGGCAGGGCGAAGCAAAGCACTGTTGGCAGCAGTGCTGCAGGGAGCCAGGCCCAGGGAGCAGGAACCCCTCTCCCACACAGCTCTCCTGCAGGTACAGCACGATTCCTCTTGACCATTTTTCTTAAAACGCTGCTCAAGTGGAGATGCTGTCCTCACAGCAATCAAGAAAGAAGACGACCATTCGTGAGATGAAGCGTAATTTTGGCCATGCGATTCCAGCAGCAACATTTCTTCAGTTCTCAGCAGTCAAAACGGAGACAGAGTGCACAGACAGAGCCTGCAATTCTGTCTGGAAGACCTCCTTAACAGCAGCAGTGAAGAGGAGAAGAAAAGCCCACAAAATTCCCCTACTTAAAGCACAATCTCAAAACATACGCTTACAATCCGGGAAATCTTAGAGAAACTCAGTGTGTTAAACAGCTGCAGCTGAGCTTACAATGAACGTTGCAAATAAATGCTAATGAGATGCTTATAGATCCTGAACAAATTGATTTACTGAGATCTCGTTGAGTGTCTCCTATCAAGGGTTTGTCAGAGTAAACAACCAAATCCTTATAAACAGAAGTGACTCATTCATTACAGCTGAAAAAATGCTTGCAATAAAAATCCAAGTATTGGTTGTGGGGCTGATGGGGCCGGTCACACAGACACGCATACACACTGGACTGGGTTTTTGTTCTAAGTCGTACTGTGAAACCATAGTTATGTTCTCCTCCCTCTGCAGAAATCTGTCAGCAACAAAAGTAAAGAAGGGCATTGGTAGGAATGAACATATAGCTCAGCTCACCAAAGGCTGCACATCAGTTTGCACTGCCAGGGCTACAGTAATCAACGTGAGAATTACCCAAAGGAAAAAGGAAACACTCACACAAAGCTTTAGAACAGACCCATGCAAACCAGATGCACAATAAGCTGATGTTCACACTCTCCATTGCAGGCGTTTTAGTAGCAGCTTTGTGTGTAACCAATGCCTTGAAGATCTAGTAGTGACTCTCCTCTTCAAAAGACTCTTGTTGTTCACAATGCTACATAATATTACGTAATTATGAACATTAAGTCACACGGAAAAGGAAAATGAGAGAAGCGAAGCAGTCATGTATGTACGGGAATAAGAAGAGATGTTTCCAGCTCAATAAACTCAAATGATTGCACGGAATTATAACTGTTTCAGCACAGAAAAAAGCTGCAATTTCTTTTTGTCCATTTACTGATAAATGTTTCGTAATTTTACAATGGCAGGCGGGGAAGGCGAGAACATGCATCCTCTGATCTTGTACAGCTAAAGAGCTTCTCTTCCAAAATGAGACGTGGAAACTACAGCACTCCAAAGAACCGAGATGGAAAGCAATGGTTGGTTAATTAATGCCGGTAGTCTTGGGAGGGGGGCTGTGCAAGAAACATTCAGCAGGGAAAAACAAACCCAGGAAGAGGAATACCTTCACCAGGTCATCCTCCACAACTCCTCAGGTGCTTCCTGACCACCACGGCGGCTCTCGGGGTTCAGCAGTTGGAGCCTTCCCACCCAGCAGCAGCACGGCAGCCCCAGCCCCACTGCCTGCACCCAGCAGGTGCCTGCAGAAGATCCTCACAAGGGCTGACACGCTCTGCTTCACTGGGCACTCCTGCGGAGACACCGACTTCGGATGACGGTCAGAGAACTGCCAGCCACCTGCAGACCTGCAGTTACAGATGGAACAAGCACTCATAGGGAAACATCCCCTTCCTGCTAGAGGAGCTACAGGAGCTTTATTGTTTTGGTGGGTTTTTTTGCAATGATGCTACAGAACTCCATGGCTGACATCTCTGTCCTTTGTGCAAAGCTGAATAAAGTTGGTAGTTCATCAACAGTGCATTTGAAAAGGCAACCCTTGCTCTTGCAAGAAAAGAATTTACAAAAGCCTAATCAGCTGCTGCTCATGAGCAGCACACCACAGCAACATACAGCACAGAAATCATTCAAAGTCCTGGTGTGTTGCTTTTTTGTTTCAATTAGTGCTTTAAAGAAGATTTAAAGCAACAAATGAAGCATATAAGCGGCAATAGAGAGACTGGCACCTGAGCAGGAAGATCTGCTCGGCACTGGCACAGGCTGCGCAGGGAGCTGCTGGAGTCGTCGTCCCTGCAGGTGGTCAAGAGCCATGGAGATGCTGTACTAAGCGACACAGTTTAGCAGGGCAAGATCGGTGGTCGGTGGATGGTCGGCCTGGATGACCTCGGAGCTCTTTTCCAACGTTGGTGATCCTCTGATTGTGTGATTGAATGTCCAGATGTTTGCTTATTCCACAGAAATAGCAGCGTTTTTCCAGATAAGTGGACATGGTTTGAGTACAGCTGTGATAGATCCGAAAAAGGAAGGACAAGCTCCTGCTCAAACGCTGCTGTACAGATTCAGTGCCTTTCACATCTCCGACTCCTTTTCACACGCAGCTCTGCCAAAGAGCTTACAGCTAACTCAGAAAAACAGAGATGATCTGTCTTTATACAGGATCCTCCTTGATGCAACCCAGGCCTACAGTTGCAATTCCCCAGCATCGTTTCAGTACCAACACATCATTTGGTTTATCTGAAGACAACACGAAGGACACCGCACAAAGATTTCAGCTGAGGTATTTCACTCAGGTTAGACAAGGGGCAATTCTGACATTTGGACTGACATTTTCTCTCTCATAAAACAGCATGGCCTGAGCATCAGATTTATAGCTGAAATGTGCACAAGTGGTAATGCACTGCCCATCAATCAGGTAATTGGTAAAGCATCTGGGTATGGAGCACAATCAGCACAAGACTCTTCCAGTAAACAGGTTTCTTCTCACCTTTGTCCAGATTTAAAAGCTCTATTTCAAATCCACCATGTTATTACTACCAATCATTTGAAATTTATCTCAAGCTCTTAAAGATGCTGCATATCGAGGGGAGCTTCAAGCCTGAAAGGTGCAAGTAAAATAGCATCACTTCAGACCTGCCCAACATCAATCCCTCCACTTCAGCCTAAGGAAGCACACATCCAACTGGCAGCCAAGGTGATCACACAGCCTAACACCACGTCATCCACTAAATGATAATCCTGTTCATTTTATAGCTTTTATTAATCGAGTTCTCATTTCTCATAGATGGAAGTTACCACTGACCCGTCCTGCAGTGACAGACTTGGGTGACTTGAGACTCCTCAAGAAGAGCAGAAAGTCCATTTGATTGCAAATAAGACAAACAGAGCTTTCAAGAAATTTAATGGAAAATATGACACACACGTCTCCAAGTCTCCCCCATAAGATTAACATCCATAACTCTGGAGTTACCCTGCTTATGCTTAGAAAACTCACATCCTCTGTAACACACCACTACTGCCAAGATAAATTAAAAAGTACGAGCCATATCTCCCTCTACAGTCAGAACGTAGCACAAATTCAACAGGAACGGTGAACTCTGCCAATGATACTCAATACAAGTCTATATTGAGATCCACCATCTACAGCACGGGTAAAACTTAAAACTCAAAGGCTCGAGCAGAAAGCTCCAAAAACGAGTGATGTAGAAAATCTCTCCAGAAGACCTCACAGGACCTAAAATTTATTGAGGAAATCAAAAGGCAGCTCAAACCGCAGTAATTATTCACACAGAAAGATACCACAAAACATTGTAGAGTATTTCAATTCCTTGCGTTGCCTTTGTCCACAAGCTTTAATTGGAGATGCCATGTTTCTGAGATGAGTAACTAACCACTTGACTGGATGACCATCCAGCGTGGGCTTCTGGTCAAACCTGGAAGACCGCCCAGGCTGGAATTTACCATCACAGAACACCCTGCGCTGTACCAACACAGCTGTTTCAGGCTGTCTAGGAAAGCAATCACATGTAAATCCTTGCTGGTGAGCAGCTACCAAACATCAGATAGCAGATCTAGCAGCATATCTACAGCTCGCGTTTCTAGCCGTGACACTGGAGGAGTGATGCTCCTGCTCTCCTACTGACACAACACGGCAGCGTACTCTCAAAAAAAAAATCCACTCCTCACAGCACAGACCCCACACTGTGCCACAACAGTTCCAAATCTGCAAGATACAAAGCTCCACAAACTGAGCTGTAGGAGCAATAGTGTAAAAGAAGGCAGAGAAATGCATACAGAAGTCTGACCTCCAGTAGAGCAGGATCCTCCTCCTAGAGTTGTCCTCGCCTTACTTAAGAAAACACTACATGAGACACTAGACGAGACTTACTGTCCAGACTTGCATGGCAGTAGCAGTGTTTTTCAGTGATCACACACAAGCCTGGCATCTTTCTACGCTCCACTCCCTTGTACTCCTCCAGGACCTACAGCTGCTATATGGGAAATGCATGGGGTTGAATCACTGTTTAGGCTTTTGCTGTCCTTTTATCGTTGTTCATTGACGGGTCTAAGCTTTCCTAAATTTGCTGTTTTCCTGGTGTCTTGTGGCAGCAGGCTCCCCAAGTGCAATCTGCACAGTGTTATGTGGTTCTTATAATCTCTTCTCAACAAACCTGCCACTGACTCATAGCTGTAACGCCTCAGGGTTTGGGGAAGACCTGTTGTGCCCTCACGCGGTGTCTGCCTGAGCTGGTGGACCTCAGATTCTTCTCCAGCCTCAGCCCTCTCCCCAGACCAACTGCACACAGCTTCTCCCTTCTCAAACTTCACTACGTTCTTCCCGAGATGTAGAGGGGAGAACAAAGCTGCACAAACTGCCAGTGCAGCAAACAATGCTCTCAAAACCCTCTCTGTACTGAATGAGGCACTGCACTTGACTGACTTTTTTGGCTGCCGCTGCACACTGAGCTAAAGAAAGAACTGTCAACTGTGGCTCTGTGAGAGCACCGAGCAGCATCAGTCTGGGTTTCTGCTCCCCTTCACACTATATGTGCACTGATGCCCATTGCTGCCTCTTGCTTGTGTGCTTGAGGCTGTGAGGTCCTTCTGGAGGTCCTTCTGGAGCTCCTTGCTGTCAGCACAGCCTGCGATCAGCCTGCTCTGCAATCGAGCACGTTTTACCACACAAGAACACAGCAGAAGAAAACACTTAACTGCATTTTCCTGTACTACGAGGGCTGCTCCAAAAGCATATCTCCTATTTGATGATGTTGGCCCAAGACGTCAGAAGCAGATGCTGGTGATACGGCAGTGCAGGTTGAACCTTCCCACCAGTATTCCACTCCATGCTGCTGCTGTGTGACAGATGGCAGCAGAGGGGCACTCTGACACAATGGCATCTGATGTGGAAGTGAGGGTGGAGCAAAGGTGTGTCACCAAATCCCTCCAGGCAGTACCAATGGCACCCACTGACACCTGCTGTGAGCACGGTGAGGGGTGGATGCTATGCTCCAGCAGCAGTGATAGCAACAGTGGGTCACCTCTGCTGGTACAGATGTCTATGAGCAACGCATGCAGCTCTTGTTCATCACTGTTGAAAATGCACAGCTAGTGCTGGCGACTGTTGAAAGTTAGCATTCCGTAGCTGCGAATTTGCTCTACCAAATAGCGCTCCTGTGCTCCGTGTAGCTGTGGGAGTTTACATGGAAATTAATAGGAGGCATCACTTTTGGAGCAACCAACGTACATTTGGACAGCAACTAAATATATGAAAGTACTGACAATGGCTTATACTGGAGTCCTTATTATTAATAAAAAATAACAACCAAAGCTTGTCATAAGAAAATCTTTGCTGTTCTGCTCTCCAACACACACACGTGGTTAGGAAACACTGACGCCCACTTTGACTCTGTTTTCTACCACTCCATGACTAAGGAAAGGCTTTTTTTTATAAAGCTACAGTGAATTACATGCTGTTCCCAAGGCAAAATACCTCAAGGCAAACTAACAGGGAAAATACTTTAGAGCGATAGCAACTGCATTTTAGGACCCTCACAGCAATTAAATATTGATGCTGTTTTCTTTTGTATTATTTAAAGCAAACTACAGTGACAAGTCGTGGTAACACTGAAAAACAGAAGTGATATTGAGACGATTGAGACGTCGCAAAGTGCTCGTTTAGTAACTACACAGGAAGCCTCCACACTTTGTTATTCCTTCCCCCATGCAGGACTAATGCTGCTTCTCCTCACCAGTGTCCTTGCAAAAGGGCGGGTGCTTCTGAGCATCTTTTGTCTTCTGGAAGACACAAATCGTCTGTCTGCTCTCACCGTGTTCTTTTCAGCATTTCAGTGCTTGAAATAAAAGCATTCGGGGAATAAAATTGGGTATTTCCACAAACTAAATCTGTGTGACCTAAAGAAGTGCTTATTTCCCATAACAAGTCCAGGATAAAAAGGCAACGTAAAGAGCAAAGCCTAGAGTACTAACCTATTAAATACATACATACATACACCTTTACACACGCCTTTGCCTCTCAGATAATTGCTAAAGTGAGAGCTGGAACATAATTTCACACATCTTTCTTTTTTCAAATTACATAGAAAGATATTCTTGCAAATAACGTGATCTAAGTGTGATGGAAGCAATCAACACCCCACGCCTGGGGATCTGCAGAGGTTTCGGTGCACACGTTGTGGGTTTTTCTTTAATGAAGCAGCCATCTCACAGCTTTAGAATGCCCTGGCTTGTAGCTGCTATTCCACAAGCGTACTGAGGTGCCACAGACCCAATCTCACGTATGGTACACAACCACACTTTACAGAAGTGATTCTCTAAAATACAGCCCACGCTAAGTACACATCACGAAACCTTTCAGATGGGGCCTACCTACAGTGTTTAACATTAAAGGGAGTTTTTATGCAACTTTTAATTGCTTTTCAAACCACTAGTTCCAAAACATAAAATAATTTAGAGAAAATTAGAATGTTACTTAGCATGCAGCTCTAATTCTAGCAATTTTCCTTGACTTTCAGCCATGGAAGAGAATTTTTAAGTGAAGCTGCATTAATTCCTAAACATAGAAAATGAACAGCACGTGAATAATTTATTGATGGCTTTTGCTTCATGTCAGCAGCTTTGCTGGAGGAAGTGATATTTATGAAGTCCCCCAGGACATGAAGAAGTTAAAGATGGGCAAAGAAACTGCAGGATAACGTTACTACCTGTGCAGGACGACACATGAGGTGTGCAGGTGTCCATGCAACGCCAAAATCCAGGCACTTCAGGGTGGGAGGAGGGTGAAGACCAACAGGCTGACACCACGACAGCCAGCACCTCTCAAAGCACTGGTAAGGAGGGCCACAATCTGACAGCAGCAGGTATTACCAGACACCCTTCTATTTTGGAGTAGTTTCCAACACTGTTTAAACACACTCCTGCAAGACACACCCGTATCTTAAGAAACGCATCGCCAGCTCTTACACAAGATGGTGGAACAGCACACGACACACCACACAGGGGTGAAGAGAGGCAGCCGCAGCTCCCAGCTCTCCTCCATCTTGTCTCACATCTCCCCGGCAGAAGTTCCCCCTGTCCCATCACAACATCTCCCCAATGTTTTACCCCTCCAGCAGCCTCCCCATCTCCACACGGTGAAGTTCTCTGCCCTATGAGAAGGAGGGCTGAGCACCTACAACCTACCCGGCTATCTGCAACTCATCACCCACAGCTCTCCTCCCACTTTCATATTACACGTTTAATTTTACAGAGAACTTTATGGAAACATCGTTGAGACTGAAAATCAGTTTCTTGTAATTAACACCTTCCCAAATCCTTTAAGAACTCCCAATTAACAACGCGCAATGTGCTACCATGACTGTGTTTCTAAAAAGAACCAGTTTCCAGATAGGGATTAGACACTCAGCAATATTTTAACTCGAACACGAGAAATCTGAAATCCGTACATTAAACAGGAACACCCTTCTGCCAGTCAAAAATAACAGGGGAGGCAGTTCTACAGCAAGTGCTCGGGGAGATAAGGAACTACTGACCGGTTCTGTCTGCCTCCTGCACCAGTAGCTAAGTTGTCCCCAAAAAATCAAGGTCCACAAGAGCAGCGAGCCTGAAGTTCTGCCCGGGGATGGAAGGGAATGTGAAATTCAGTGAGAGAACTGACAGAGATGGGAACGAAATGCTTTAAAGTGATTGGGTTTGTGGAACACAGATGACTCCATTACAAAAGGCCAGCTGATGCGATCCGCAACATCAGAAACGATGGAAATCAGCTCTAGGTGCAGAGCTTTCATTCTGCCTTCCAGACCGAGCATTGATTCACCTCAGACTTGGCCAATCCTTCTGAGCTATATATAACACAACACATCAAGCCATGTTTCTGCCTTCTAAAAATATTATTCACATTTATACTAAGAACCAAATTATCTTTTTCTCTCCACACGATGCTGTAGGGTAAATTAATGCCTCAGACTGCAGTGACTTTGGATCACAGTAGTCTTGTCAATAATTAATACAGCTCTACAGAGCAGAAGCATAGCAACTAGCTCGATTAACCAAAATCCCTTGTGCTGCGACACCAGCTTCTCTTTGAATATGCACACAACGCTGCCAAAAAAGGACAAGAACCTTCAGGACCCTGATGTAAGAGCTCTAAATGCCACAGGGTGTTTTTCTCCCATTTAAAGAAATGCTTTATAAAATAAACATTTTTATTGGAACAATTAAATAAATTAAAATCTGAACAAATACTGCTGTCTTCGGGCTGGCCTCAAGAAACAAACCCAACTCCATCAGGCGAGTCCTTCTCAAGTCTTGGGGATTACAGAACCCCAAGACAAGAAATGAAAAGCAGCAACACAATGCCATCAACACGGGCAGGTGATCCATCAACATGGGAACGGCAGATGAAGCAGCCACACCCCCACGTATGTGTCAGCACTTATTCCTCCATGGATAAACTTCACGCTCCATGACAATGGTTATGAATTACAAGGCTTGAAGTTTGAATAGTGACTCATTAGCGGGCAGCGCTGTCTGTGACTTGCAGATCTATGTACAGCATGCTGCCCTCTGTATCTTTATACTGCTCTAACAACAGGAGTACTGAAATTCAATCTGCAAATGGCTTCAAAGTGAAAAGATCCGTTTGCAAATTAGTAGATCATAAAAAACATCTATTTCAACATTCCCAAGTATCAAACTCCCTGAGTACAGAAATCTGATCACTTGTAGTCTAAATTAGTCTCTCTGCAAGAACTTTTTTTCCTAAAACAAGTTGCCTCCCCCAAGACAATTTGGAATTTCACCTGTATTGCTCATCACACAACCGCAATGAGGCCCCTGTTATTTAAGGACGCGACCTGACTTTCTTAAGGGCATCAATACAGTTTGAACACTATTCACTTCTACCCTAGAATTCAAGAAAGGCATCAGATCTAAAGTTCTGCTTGTGTGTTTTTGAGCTTGTGGCTTCATTTTGCCATCTTCCTCTTCCTTTGGCATAGCAGCCCATTTTGCAGCACAGGAAATAGACGCACACGGCCAGCATCTTGGAGTTGAGTGTGAGAAAGGCAGCTGCACGCTACTAACTGCTGCAAAAGGAAACATAAAAGTTCTCTTCTATTTCTTCCTGAAACCAATGTTCACAGTGATTGTTTTTATTCTCCCACACAAATTAGGCCTTTCTATGAAGAGCAGAACTGGCTGTTCTTCTTGCTGTGTTTTCTCTTCCTTCACACAGTGACTGCCCGTCATCCCTCTCCGGTGGGGGTTCCTCCTCCATGCAGCACCAAAGGACAAAGCACTTCATCCCAACTGGTCTCAGGTGAACAAGGAGGATGGTGAATCGTTCAAGCATCGCAGGGAAATAATTCATAGTCTGCATGCAAGTAACTATGCGCACTTCCATTGCAAATAAAGGTGATTACAGCAATTAGTGCCTCCACAGAAGTAATATTTATGTATGACCTGACAGAAAGCCAGCCTTTCAAGGAGAACTGCAGGACAGAGCCTTTCGAGATGTCCTCAAGCAATGCCCCTTCTGGCAGTGAGTCACACTGGGAGCAGCCCCAGGCAACCGCACGGCCCTGCCCTGTACAACTCAGTGGAAGCCACCCCACTGCTCAGGGTTTTGCAAAAATCCCATCTTTAAAGGGGAGATTTGGCCACTCTGATGCACATGTTCAATGAGGTACTGTTTGAAAAGACAGTTTCTTGGACATGCATGATTTCCTAATTTCCCCTTCCAAATACAAAGCACAAAACAATGAGTGGCCTCCAGAGTAACAGCATAAAGCTTGGAGTGGGGAATAATAATCATCAAAAAGCCTAAATTCTTACACAGAAATAGATGGAAAGTCCCAAATTCTTGCCCAAAATAGCTTCTTGAAACTTTCTGAAGTTCACTTCATGCTCCTGGAAAGCCTGGCACAGAAGCCACCAACGCTGGCGCTGCTGGGGATTCCACACATGGCAAACCTGACGCACACCAGCAGCACACCAGCCCTGCCCAGCACGCAGCCCTGCCCGCGCGCTGTTGGACGCTTTCTCTTCAACTTCACTTAGATTCTACATTTCTCATTTTCCTTAACACCGAAATTTGTCTTCTTATTCCAAAGCCTTATCCTTGCCCCAAGCTATGGTTAGTTAGTATCTACTGGACTAACGCGCTATTTAATAAACCAGAATATTTCCTTGTGCATTTGCTTACACATGCAGATATTTCTCAACAGAAATCTGCTACAGCACTCATCCGTGCAGACTTTAAGCTCAAGGAGCCAGCATGCTGCAAAACAATGAAATAATCTCAATTCCTAACCACAAGGGCCACATCAAAGTAATTTAGCATAACCAGAAAACACACCACGTCAAATTAAACCCCGATCCTTTCATTAGCGGATGGGGAAGTCTATTTATGCTCAAGCCTTCTCTAGTTAAAAATTACCAAAAATAGTCCTTAGAAAGTTTGCTGCCCATTTCCTCAGAGCTCAGCTAGCCTCAGCTCTGCTGCAGCACCCCATGCTTTGTAACACTGCCAAGACAGAAGTCACGCAGGGACACCAGAACCTTTACGGACCGGCAGCTTGCACTGCAGGGCTGAGAGCAGCAGAGCATCACGGAGCCTGGCAGTGTAAGTGCAAGAGCTCTGAGCTAGAAGCTCACCTCTTCTCTACCACCAGTTACCTTCTCTGAGGATGAGCAGCAAAACTCTGTAGAAGATGAGCATGCCTAGCAATCACAGGAATGAGGATAAACGTACACCACAGGAGCACACAGCATTCTTCCTAATGGAATTACTGTCAAAACTCTGCACGAGGCCTCCACGATTCCTTCAGCTTTAAGAGAAATATTACAGATGTGAATTCTAAGCTGTCCTCACGAGGCTGTTGTAACTCTGGCACAGCACAGATCTATAAATATTGGATCAAATTCTAGCGCCGCTTTTTACATTATTAATTCTAGAATAAAATAGCTTTCAAAGTTCTTCAACTTGATCAAATTATTTTCTAAGCCCAGGAGAGGGGCCAGGAGGCACGAGACAAACCCTGCATGCAGATTTATGCTTAAGTACTGCTTACACTGCACTCTGCCTGAAGGTCTTCAGTCTGGATACGAGTGAGCAAGGTGCTGCCCAAACACACTCCACTGCAAGCCCTGCGAAGTTTCCAGTTTCAACAGGAACATGTGCAGAAGTAGGGGAAAGAAACAAGTTAAATGACCTTGTTTACCATGTACTTGGGTTTCTGTTCTCTTCGTAAGTAAATCAGTTTAATCACACTCCAATTAGTTTGGTTCAAGCATGGCCAACTATTATGACACTGCACATAAAAACAGATGGAGTTTGCTAACTCATTCTGCAATTTGCTAAAACATCCAAACCCGCTGAGAGGCCAAAGCTAAAAAAGTACCTAAAAAACTATGCACAGACCATAATTTAGCTGAGCAGCAAAAACACTGTGTGTCAGAGATGGAAATAGCAAGCAAGCAAGCCCGAAACCCTTCTGTCAAACATCAGCCGCTCGTATCACTGCTTCTCACTGGCTGTAGGTAAGCGTGGATACAAGTGCACACACACGTACAACTTGCACTGACTCTTCAATACACATTTGTGAATTTTAAGCATATCTGACAGATTCCAAAGAGTTCCTGTGAAATTAATAAGGGAGGCAAATCAAGGAAGGAGATTTACTGCTCTCAGGGGAGAAGGCCGCATCAAATTTGAACTTTTTGAGCCATAGAAAAAAATATATCCACGTGGTACTTCAGTGCCAACAGGCGTACTGACAGAATTACTCACTGCATTGCTCACAGAACTATCGCTACCCTCCTCCTTCCCAGATCTGTTACAGAAATAAAACACATCAGCAGAAATGCTGAATACTACTTTTTGAAGCTGTGAAAACACGCTTGTTTACACAGCAGATGACAAGTGTGCAACGCATGGGACAGATTCCCAGTGCAGATGTAAGCGCATCACCTCACTTCCTGATGAGCTGCACACCAACCCGGCCGCCTCCACGAGCACAGACAACTTCTTCCCCCTCCTTCAGACAAGGGCTTAACCACAGCACCCTCCCATATCCCTCCTTAAGCTGCAGTCTTCAGCTTGCTGCATTTACAGCTCAACTTGCAGAAAGTCTTTAATAAACACCCAAAACACAGCTGTCCACTCCCACCCAGGACTGAAGCTGGCAGTAGAATAGCAAGCAAGCACAACTCCTTTCCCCTGCACAGTCAACTGCCAGCAGCAGTCTATGAAGCAGTACTCAAAGTGATGGCTGACAAAGCCCCAGCTGCACCAGAGACAGGACTGCCATTTGGGAAGCACCATTACAGCCACATTCCTCAGCAAGACCATCACCCAGCAGTAGTGCTCCAGAGGCACCGTATTCTGAGTAGTTACAGATTTCCAGGAGGAGAATCTGCAAGTTCTGAGGCTATTTAAAGCCACTTGGTCTCTCTTTCTTCTTGTGGCTGCCATAACCTTGAAAACTCTTAAGTCACCATCACTGGAAGGAAGGCTCCAAAATCTTGCCTCATGAAGAAACAGAAGCACAGGTTTTCCTTTCTGTATGCCAGTATCTCATGGAGTCTGGCTAGCTGGTGGGGAGAGGAGATGGAGCGGCTGGGCAGGGCTCTCGCAGCACAGCAGCAGCAAACCACCCCAGAGCAGACTGCAACATTAACACATGGCACCATGCAGCCTCCGGTTTTCCAAGAGTGATGATCAGAGGGCTGGAGCACCTCCGCTATGAGAACAAGCTCAGAGAGCTGGGGCTCTCCAGCCTGGAGAAGGATCCAGGGGAGCCTTATAGCAGCCTTCCAGGACCTGAAGAGGCCTACAGCAAAGCTAGGGAAGGACTTTTTATAAGGGCAGGTAGCAACAGGATGAGGGGAAATGGCTTTAAACTGAAAGAGGGTAGATTTAGACTAGATATTAGGAAGAAATTCTTTACTGTGAGGGTGGTGAGACACTGGAACAGGGTGCTCAGAGAGGTTGTGGGTGCCACTCCCTGGAAGCACTCAAGGCCAGGCTGGATGGGCTGTGAGCAACCTGGGCTAGAGGGAGGTGTCCCTGCCTAGAGCAACGGGGGTGGAACTAAATGATCTTTAAGGTCCCTTCCAACACAAACCATTCCATGATTCCATTGTTTGCAGAAAGGAAAAGAGGGAGACAGACAGCTCTGTGTACCAGCTCAGTTATTCTATGTTAGCTTTTTCTTTACACTTTCAACACTAGAGAAAAGCCCTGTGTTTGTCAGCTCTCCTCACAAGCGCTCCCAGAATTCAAGAAGCACTCCAGTATTTGTATGTTATCAGATTAAGAGAAATCTGAACTCAAACTTCAGGTTTCCAAACGGCCACGTGCAAATATACAAAAGCTATTCCTTGTCAACATCAACATAAAGGAGGAGAGACGGATTTTATGCTTTTTCAACACTCAGTTAATAACCAGCTCCACCTGACACTGTGTTCTCCCATGATGACAGCTCTGATTTACACAAGTAAGATGAAAACAAGAAATGGCTTCTGTAATAGCAGCCAAAAAACACAATCATCTAAAATTTTATTTTTAATCAGACGTCAGTTCTCCACAAAATGAGAAAAGAAGTGTGTTAAGTCAGATGGAAGAGAGACGCCTGCCTTTTAAATTGAATCAGAACTAACGGGGGTAAAACGCTCCTGGGGACGGCAGTGCCCCACATCAGAGTGAGCCGGGCCGTCTGCATGGCCGGTGAGAGCTAGGGCAGGGAAAAAACCAAACAGAACATCAAAGCACCACTGCCACTAAGTGAGTGAGTGCTCCTAGCAAGCACAGCACAGGCACCGTAAGCCTGTTTTCAGACACAGTAACATTTCAATCAGAAAAGCTAGGGGACCCTACGTAGTTTGATGGCAGCACGCAAATCCAAGCTGACCTTCTCTTACGTCTCCATCTCCAGGCCTGCCTCTCCTCACACTGTTCCCTTGTCATTTCTATCCTCGCCCAATCTGCCCACACAGGAGCACAGTGAAGCCGACAGGTCGGTGTTCCAAACCCAAATGGGAACAACGTGAAAAGCAGTGACCACCAGCTCCATTTCCAGCAGCAGTGGAGAGCAGTGCTCACAGCCACGAGCTGCCAGGCCTCGCTCTTCTCGCGGTGGTACAGACCTTTCTAAAAGCCTGAGTTCCAACAGCACTTGACGCCGCAGTTCTTACACACAGACTCCAAAAGAGGTTTCCTATTATTAAAAACCAAGCCCGTTTTCCGAGCTCTGCTATGGAAACAGCCGGAGCACTTCGTGCAGTCAGCGGACAGGAGCACGAGTCTGCATTTCCTAATAACTTCCTGCATATCCCACAATTGCTTCCTGTTGGGAAGTTTGCTCAGTCTCTGCAGCTCCAACACCAACAATGCTGGGGTAGAACTGTCCAAGAACATCAAAAGCACGTTCCTACTGCTCAGACACAGCCCTGCCTTGCTAACAACTGGGCCAGAAGAAGAACCTATCAGCCTCTCTGCAGAAGAGAGACCTGGTCAGCTCATCCTATTTCTTAATTCCATCTCTAAGCCCAACCAGGGGGACAAGTCTGAAAGAACAGTAACACACCATAGCTCACCACAAACACAGTAGGGGAATAGGACTTTTCCACACTATGTTAAACTTCATACTGCTTTTTGCTCCAAACTCCTACTTCCCCTTACTTTTAAGGTAACGCAATTCTTCCTAGAACAGCAGCATGTATGTATGTGTATACATACATATGTGTGTATGTATATGCATATCTGAACAAGCAATGACTCTTCCTCTGATCACATTTCTTCCAATTTTACATAATACAGTTTTATCTGCAACTGATCTCAATGCGTAACACACATCAGCTACTTACCAAAAACCACCCACTATTGTTTGCCATTAAAATGCTGTACTTTATATTTAAAAATCAGGTTGTGAGACCTTTAAATGAGGCTGTGTGCTGGTGGAGGCCTTGCAGAGCTTAGTCAGACAGCAAGGGAAAGCATAAATACGATCTATTAGCTCTGAGGAACCAGGGAGCCGAGTTCTGTTCTGCCATCCCCTTCCTGGCCGTTTCAGATTTCGCTCTTCTTCAGCATCCCCCAAAGCAGGGCGGATCATTTTTAAGGTGATCCTGCAATCGTGATGGCAAAGCTTTATTTTTAGAGCAAGGAAGATGTTTGATGAATAGCATTAGGCAATCATACTGCTTAAAAAAAAAAAGAAACAGATGGGTTTTAATGTTATTACATTAGAAAGAGATTAATAATATTGTGAAATTTATGTGAAGTTGCTATCCCAGAGAATTAGCTTGAATGCTGTACACAAACAAGGAAAAGTTGTTTGTCTTTTTAAACTGTAACAAGTTTACCACTTTCCACACACTTTAGATCTATCTGTTGAACAAAACACTCCATAGAACAGAAGAGCTTTGATCACAGGGTCCTATGATCTCTGCTTCTCACACAAACTTCTTAATGCACAGACTGGAACAGAAGACACTGCTGTCCCGATTCTTCTGTTCCTTATTAATATTTGAAGGCTGTGCACAGCATCTCCTGAATTTTCACTGAGACGCTCCTTGTGCTTGCAGAAATCCTACCTGTCAGCAGCCGCCTCATCACTTCCAGCTCCACTTCCAGCACTCAGCTGCTGACATCCCACTCCCACTCACAAATTTCTTTTAAATATCGGGCTTGAGCTGCCAGAATATTTCGCTATGCTCTAATACAAAGCTTGACATTGAAGTAGGCAAAACTTGAAATACAGAGGGTTTTGGCTGATCCAGCTGGCTCACAGAACACACCAGGACTGCTTGAAAACAGAACTGGAGAAACCAGGGGAAAACACGAGAACGTACACACAAAAGTTCTGTGCTGAAAGCTCTCTGTGTAAACAGATAAATGGGAACTACCTCAGCTGCGCGAGAAGACAGATAGCAGCTGAGGAGGAGCAGGGGGAACATTAGTGCCAGGTTTCAGTAATTCATTGGGTATGCTCCTATCTTCCTCCTCAAAACTGCATTTTGTCTGCATATGGTTTCCCTTTCTGCCACTTTCATAGTGATTTATTCCCTTCAGAATGGGAATTAGGCCTTATTTTGATCAAATATTTAGGGCCTTTTAGACATTAAAAGCCACAGATTACAAAGAGGAGAGGTCAAAAACAGCAAAGTAAGATTAAAATTGAAGATAAGCCACAAATCCTGAAGAAAGGAATGGAAAAACAAGTAGCAAAACAAAATGCAAAGAGCTAAGAGGTTTATCCACCCTCCTCGTCCTCCTGCTGGGCTCCTCACTGCTGAACAATACCACGAAGGTCTTAACCGCACAGGAGCAGACGAAAGGGCTCCGAATATAGGTCAGAGAGGGTTTGGACCCAGCCACGGACACTAATTAGATCACTTTCAGTTATTAAAAACAAGAGAAATGAAAAAAAAACAAAAGGCTTTATGCTCAAACCATTCTGATTCTCTAACTGAGAGCTGCCTCTGCTCTGTCCAGCCCAGTGCCCAGCCCAGCAAGGACCTCCAGCACCAAGAGACATCGATGGCCACGCAGCGCGGTGGGGGTTATTCAAACGTGCTTGCAAGAGATACAGAAGAAGTCCTTCACTTTTCGAGGAGAACACTGACTGTTTTGTTGGACGCTGCCAAAACCTACAAAGCAAAAAACTATTTTTTTCCCCCTGAAGTATATGGAACAGCTCCGTTCACACAGGATTCCTTGTACCAGCTTGTTTATGCCTTCTCTTCTGTGAAACAAGCCTCTCTGTCTCCACAGTGGAAAAACCCACTGGTTTATATCCTTCTTGAGATGTATGCAGCCAATTAAATTGTAAAGCAATACCTGTTTCAAAGTCTAACTCAAAGAAGCGATACATTCCTGCACTGGGATCAGAGCCAAAGAGGTCACCTTACACCCTGTGGTCACATGGGAATATCCAGGTTTGGGAATCTGGTGTTTTGATTTCCATGTAAAGCAAAAGTGGAGCTTGAAAGGCTGAAATATTGGGTATTTTGTGCACGCCAATTGTGTGCACTGCACAGCTGATACAGTTCATATTCTAAGGAACAAGAAGTGACAGTCTGCAGTGATTTCAAGCCATTCAGGAAAGTGACAACTGCTTGCAGCTCTACCTGGCAGTAGTTTGGAGAAGCCAAGTTCAGTCATACCAATGAACTACTGTGTGACCACCAGACAATACGCAGAAGAATGGTACAACCTGCACAAAACAACAGTGAAGTGAGACATTACGGTGAAATCCACCCATCAAAGTAGCAAGTCGAGTTGATTTATTTCCATGCAAAAACTGTCGTGAATCGACTTAGAAGTTTCATTTAGAGATTTCTTCCAAACAAGCAGCATGCAGGCAGAGTGCCTGCTGCCACTGCAAGCAGCCCGGGGGGTGGCTGAGCACCCCACTGACGGGGCTCGTGCCTACAGAGCTCTGCTAAACTCACTTAGCAGCCAAAGTATGGGGAGATCTACGACAAGAAATGCTATAAAAGGTAGCAAAAGCTGCTAAAGAAAGCAGGAAGCATGCAAAACTGCAAGTCAGTTAAGATTTGGTGATGTGACAAAGCATGCCTTAGCCCCAGCGTCAGGCGTTCGGTTCCCTGATGGAAAGCAGTACCAAAACCCCCCAGCCCCAGCAGTGACACCACCCAGTACATTCCACCTCCATCAGAAGAAATGCCTTGGTGATAAAGGGGCATTCTCTCGGTGCTAAATGTTTTTCTTTGTCTAGGTTTAGCAGCATAAATCAATCTGCACGCACACCTCCCTCCTATCTCTGGCAGATGCAAATTAAAAGTTGTACCCTGAAGTTCTCTGAATGGATCCTACAAGTCAAGTAAATTCACCAAAACAAGTACTTACGTTTTCATGACTCGTCTGATAAGAGCTGTCAAGTCAAATTCACAGGCTGCATTCTTCTGGATCAGTGAAGTGAGCATAATTGCACTGCTTGCTTTGGAGCTTTCATGACATAAGGCAGCTAGCTGTGGGGTACTCTCAGACCGATCTGTTCTGATGTATTAAAACCCATATTGTTTCGGAGAACTCCCTGCAACGGCTGTATATGTTTAGTCAGCTCAACCCCTTGGCCAGACCCCTACCATGCCACAAAACCGATTCCCACACACGAGATACTTCTCTATACCTGTATGCTCAAATACCACCTGAAGAACCCAGGAAAGCTAAATATAGACAAGAAGTATCAAAATCAATTCGGGTCACTAAAAAAAGGAAGCTGTATATTGATTAGCTACTTGGCTTTCACAGAAGACATTGATTTGATATTGGCATCGTTAACATCTAACGGCAAGATTCATCCCACCTCTCAAGCCAAGGGCACATCAAAGGGCCACAGCAGCGCTGCACCTCAGGAGAGCAGAGCTGCAGCCCCACGTCATTCACCCACAGCCCAGGACTTCCTCAGCGTTCCACAACACTTCAACGGTTCAACCCCAGACATCAGAAAAGTAAATTTCCCTGCCTAAGCCGTGTGTGAAATCAATTGCGCTGACAGAAATATCATTTGAACACATTCACTTTCTAGAGACTTTCCTGCAATTGTCTTTGGGTAATGAAATTCACTTCATTTTCATAGCATGTGTATTTTTCTCGCCAAGAAATAGAAGTCAGGATTCATTTCCACCTCTGTATAAATCTACAAAGAAGCTTTTTCACCGTGAAGATATTTGCAGTGCAAACGCGAATTGAAATCAATGAAGCACCTACACACACTGCCACAGCAGACTGCAGAAAGCTCTGCCTTTGAGACCCACAACAGAAATAACAGCTCCATTTCTTCAGTCTTCCTAGAGTTTGTCACCGCTAAAAGTGTACACGATTTTAAAGCCAAAATCTGGTACCAGAGCAGCACGGCACAGCAAGGCAAAAAGCAATTAGTTGTAACCCTGGTCCTCAGCGTTTATGGAAAGGAAATTAATTTCTCAAGCAAACCAAAGCGCATAAATCCAGCCTGCAGCCCGTCCAGCACCACAAGCCAAGCATGCCGTGCCGTGTGGGAATTAATTCTTATCCTGGGAGGAAAAACCTGCTCGCCCCAGCAGCTCCCAGCAGATGCAGGCAGTGCTGCAGCTCTCCGTCCCGGCTGGCTCCTGCTCACGGCTCGCTCCAGCCCCCACCGCGGCCTCCGACATTCCTCTGCTCTGTCAAGCAATGAAAATATCAGCAACAGGATTAGAGCGAGCCTCTGAAAGAAAGGCCAGCTCAGTAACACCCAAAGCCTCGGGAAGAACACGGCCGTCTTCTGGGGCTCACAGTGCTGGTAATCGCGCTGAGTAATGACCGCTAATGGCATTTTTTGAGCTTCAGACAAATTAAGACCTCAAATTCGGTGATATTCTTGCATCACTAAAAGGCCTCACTTTCTTGCAAGTTTGAGAGTGCTCACGAGGCATGGCAGGCTTCTGCTCTTGCATTAATATGTGCTGAAAAAATAGAGACCAAGCTAAAACAGAAGCAAGACTTCCCTTACCGTCTGAAACCTCAGCGCAGGCACAGCCAGCAACTCCATTCTTCCATTCAGCTTCACATCAGAGTGGCCAAGGGTTAAAGCACTTAAGAAAAGCCTTAAGAAAGGAAAAATATTCTTTCTGCAGAGGAACGAGAGGAGCATTTGAGAAAGGCTCTGAGCACTATACACGTGGAAAGAGAACAGTCCTGAGGAAGGAGATCCTCGCTGTGTTATGCAGGCTTGCTTGCTCCCTTCCTTTCTTTATCCAAGGAATTCTACCTGAACAAAAATTCTTCCCTCGCAGCTCCAGGCCGTGCTCAGATTGCCACAATTACAGACTGGAAAATCCTTCCAGTGCTCACTGGAAAAGCACTCCTGACAGCTACAAGCAGGAAAACGCTCTCCTGCTCAGCTCTGGGGTGGGAAGAGAACGTTCCCCCCTGCCCACCCCACCCCTCTGGGACCCCGCTCACCTCGCAGCTTCAGAGCAGGTCACAAAGTAAATGCAGCCACCTCCCTACAAAAAACAACTATATTTCTGTAACTGAGGCAAGTTAAATCCTACTTCCACACAGCACATACACATTTATGCATTCCATTAGCATTAAAAGAAGCACAATTTTCCAATTTTTAGAAACTCTAACAACTGCAGGAGTTTGCAAACCCAGCAAAGGCATAAAGGGACACGCGCACAAACACGCTGCTCATCCACACAGGGCTGGAGCTCAGCGTGACACGGGGCTCATTCTCACACCAAGGTGGATTTGCACAGAAGAGAGGAAGACACAAAAAGATCCGTCAGGCTCCTTCACTGCCATCATCTGCTGCATTATGCAAGGCAGCACTGCTGCCTAACAAGCACCCGCCGCCTCAGAGCTCAGCTCACCTCCCTGCCTCCCCTACACTCCACGCCCAGACTGAGTGCGATCCCATCCATTCTTGCACTTCGTGTTTCCCCCTTAGTTCCATCTGAGTGCACGTCACCCCTCTCACAAAGCTTCTAGCAGATGCTGCGTGGCAGGCAGGGATGCTGAGGGGAGTTTGTTGTCCTTCCAGCCTTGAGAAGCCCATCAGCAGATTTAGACAGAATTGTTGATGACAGCTCTAACAGAGTTGTTAGATACAATGCTAACATTCAACTTCCTACCTTTTACTTAAATTCTGCCTCCGTCCACATTCCAGCAATGTAATACCATAGCCGTATTTCCTACTCTGAAACCACAGAGCAACTTCAGAAAGACTTTATGCTCTAATAGAAGTATACACTCAAAAATACCTCCACGTAGCAGAATCTCCTGCAAACTTAAGATGCCTGTCCCGTTAACCAGAGCTGTTCAGACTTTGTGATATTTCTGTTCACCAGACTTCCTTCTTAGTCAAGCACAGTACGGTAAGGAATGTTGCCAGATGTTGCAGTTTTGAACAGATTTTCACTATAAACGATTTTATTGATCCTTTTCTGAAAAAAAATTGTGCAAATGCAAAAACACAGGTAAAGGAGAGGTAAATCAGGCCCAGACCTAGCTTCATACAGACCCAAAACAAGAAGACAAAGCCACGACAATTAAGCACTTATCAGAGAGCTACGCTCCTGCTTTTATCACAAGGTTGTGAAATCCAGGATAGCAGTCACCTCGGAGAGAAATGCTGGGAAAGGCACTACAGAGTTTACACAAAGGGGAGGGGATGGGAGGAGCCAGTCCGAAAAGCCAGCAGCCAGCTCCCCCCAACATTTATTAAAGCAAGAGCTCGCACATCCGAGCGGAGCCACGCACAGTACCACAGCAGTGTAACCCCAGTTTAAATGGTGCTTTCTGGTAAGCTAAATGGTTTGTAAAAGCAAAGCTGTGCAATAGAAGGTTAAGTGAATTTAAACGGTACCTTCTGGTAGGCCGACTTGACAAAGCAAAGCTGTCTAGCTGCAGTTCCTCTGCATCGCAAGGCTGATAAGGAAAGGATCATCACAGAATGGCTTGGGTTGGAAGGGACCTCAAGGATCATCTCATTCCAATCCCCGTGCCACAGGCAGGGCCGCCAGCTGCTAGAGCAAGTACTACATCAGATTGCCCAGGGCTTCCCCCAACCTGGCCTTGAACACCTCCAGGAATGGGGCATCCACAGACCCCCAGGCAGCTTGTGCCAGCACCTCACCACTCGCTCAGTAAAGAGCTTCCCCCGACACCTAATCTAAACCTCCCTTCCTTTAGTTTAAAACCATTCCCCCTTGTCCTGTCATTATCTACCCATATAAAAAGTTGATTTCCCTCCTGTTTATAAACTCCCTTGAAATACTGGAAGGCCACAATGAGGTCTCTCCCCAGCCTGCTCTTTTCCAGACTGAACACAGCCAGTCTCTTCAGCCTATTTTCATGAGAGAAGCACTCCAACCCTTGGATCATCTTCATGGCCCTCCTCTGGACCCTCTCTAACAGTCCTACCTCCTTCCTGTACTGGGGGCCCCAGGCCTGGACACAGTGCTCCAGATGGGGCCTCATGAGGGCAGAGCAGACGGGGACAATCAGCTCCTTCACCCTGTTGGCTGTCACTCTTCTGATGGAACCCAGGATACCACTGGCCTTCCAAGTTGCTAGCACACTCTGCTGGCTCAGTTTTTCATCAGCCCCTAAGTCCCTCTTAGCAGGGCTACTCTCAGGGAGTTCGTCTCCCAGTCTGTATACATATCTGGGATTGCCCCAACACATGTGCAAAACCTTGCACTTTGCTTTGTTGAACCTCATGAGGTTCACAAAGGCCTACCTTTCGAGTTTATCAGGGTCCCTCTGGATGATGTCCCTTCCTTCTGCTGTATCAACCACACCACAGAAAACCCAGAGACCATGCTTAGAAGCTCCTGCAGCTTCTCCATGACATCTTTGTTTCCACCAAGCACTAACAGCATCATAATCTGGTTTTGAGTCACGCCTGCATTTGCTGATATACCAAAACAACGCAGTTGATTTTTGCCCAACTCATGTATTGAAGGGATCCCACTCATGCTTGCACCGTGGCCTCAGGGACAGCAGGCAGTAAGGACCTGCAGAGCACCCTGTGGCTGCCTTCAAGGAATTTCACACCCCACATGCAAATGGAGAGACTTAAAGCCAAGCATGTCTACCCGAAGTTTTATTCTAAACAACTGCTTCTACAGGGACACCACCAAAGGCTGCATTACAGCCCTGACAAGTATATAAACAATTAAGGAAAAAGCATGGGTGCATAAATCTCAGGAGTTATTATCAGAGAGGTGGAAGCCCTTCTATTGTTCTCACTTAAAACTATTTGTTTTGTTCAGTGGTAAGAGCCATACATTTCTGAAGAAAACACGTAACTTTTCAACCTTGCAGTTACAGTCAGAAGCCCTCAACTCCAGCTACATTTCATTTTCCTTTTTCAGAACAGTGAGACACAGATGCTGGTGCCACTGGTGGTTCACTTGGATGCAGTGTGCTTTGAGGCTTAGTTTGCCGTGACAATCAAAGCCGGGCTGGTGAACCTCGCTTCGTGTTTGGCAGTACTCAAGTGAGGCACTCGCCAATAGCTGTGAGGCAGAACAGACGAGGGTTACTCCTTGTTTCTCAAAGAAATAACACCATCACCCCATCATGATCTCTCCTCCTCTCTGTGCATTCACTTACAATAACCAACAGCCCATCAGCAAGCAAATGGAATAGTAAAATAACTCACATCACAGGAGCTACATGAAACTTAAACAATCAATACTCCCCATACATTAATATATATAATTACAACAGAAACAATCAGCCGACAACTCTTCAGAGGGCTGCACAGACAAGGCTGACCAGTATATGGGTTAGAACTGGAAAAAAAGAAGATCACAAAAGGTAAAAACAAGGCAGAAATCTATTTCTTGCAGATTCTTTTAATTTTAATAAATTATCAGAGGACATGCCTGAAAATGCTGAAGGAGGAGAGGCGGTACTTGACAAACAGGAACGCAGAAGACGAGCTGCACAGCACCGCCTCACGCTGCTACGGAGCCGCAACCTGTGGTGCCGCCGCAGCAAGGACCAGAGAGCAACAGCAGGACAGAGAAAAAGGAGACAGGCCGGATCTAGCACGGCCAGGCAGGAACAGCTACTGTGCGAGCTTTCTTCCTTCCTTCAGACCATTGATTTCCTCAGTAAAGAGAAAAGCTAGGCAGTAACAGTAAATAAAGAAAACTGGAAGAAATAGCACTTACATTTCAGCTGATAGCACCATCCCCGTGACAATGCTGTACCAGAACAAGCCCCTGCCTAGCGCCACTCAGAAGTCAGGATGCAGCAGATCCTGTGCCATCCACTGACTCTCCCCCCACCTCCAAAGCCTCAAATTTCAAGTACGAAAATCTCTACCCATGTGCTGTGGTGCTGCCTTCAAGATCCTGCCTCCTTCCCTTCCGTTATGTCAGACTGGACTCCCAGCAGCTGAGGGCTAGAACGTGTCTGTCCTACCAGCACCACTCACTCACACACAACAGCACAACTGGACACTGAGCAGCAGTTCCAGCCCAGCCCCATCCCTCCTGTAGCTGTGCTTTGTGAACCTTCGTGGAACTGCATCTCAAAAAAGTTGCATGAAAAGCACAGTAGAGGAAGGGATTACCAGAGCACTGCAGATATGCAGGCTGCTTCCACCTCTTCTCTTAGCATACAGACATTTTCAAAAATGATCCTAACTTCAAATGAAGGGGATAATAAGGTAAAAATCCATAACAACAAAAGAAAAACTACAGAGCCTAAAATTAAGGCTCCAAAGGCCTGCAGTGGGTACAAACAACTGCATGGGAAGATTTGGGTAAATAAGCTATTTTACACTTCAAACAGAAGACAAGCCATTTCAGATGCTAGAAAAGGAAGCGACCTGGGAAAATTACGAAGCAGGGCTGTCACACCCCAAATCTGCAGTACACGCTCTAATGACTCCTAAAGCTAATAAAGAAAATGGGACAGGCTGTTTTTAAGCAAACTTACCCTTGCAAATGAACCAGTAAAAATATTCTCCTGGGATTTCAGACAGAGCCCCTAAAACTGTCCTGTTACCAGAGTCAAGATGCACTGCGAGGCTGCCGCGGTTAGCAGAGCGCAGTACGGCAGTGTGAGAACGATCCGTATCTCTGTGCTACTATCAAGTCCACCAGCAAGAAGGATTAAGGCATATCAAAAGCAATACATACACACACAGCATCACACTTATCAGCACATATATAACTGGATTAATGGAAAAAAAAATTCCCTTAATGTGCACTAGAAAGTATGCCAAGGCAGGCTGCATGGCAGCCCACGCCTGCCCCGGCACAGCCAGAGCACCTCACCTCCGCGCCGCCTCCCAGCAGCGCGTGTCCATCACGCTTCATTCACCCCCACATCAATTTGTCCCTGAGCACAAGGAGCGATGCCACCGTTAGCCACTGAATTGGCCGGAAGTCTCCACACATCAGGAGCCGCTGCGGCTGCCAGGCATGCCTTCCACGCGTCCTGTCACAGCACACGCTAAGCACTCTTCCTACACACCTGACCGGAGCTCAATACAGGTTCCTCCAGGAAGGATGTAACTGTTGAGATAGGGATGATTTGGACAGCCCTGACCTCGCAGAACCACAGCACAGCCACATGGCAGACTCAGACTGACACCTGGAACAGGACACAGCATGAGGTAATCATCAGTGGTTCCAGGAACCGCCAGGCCGCCATCCCTCGCTGGAAATGGAAGCAGTCGCCGGCAGTTTTCTGTTTCTTTTCCTGAAGGTAAAATATCATAAGATGAGACTTAGAGGCTTACTCTCCCCCGGGAGCTAAGCAAATGGGATTTCAACATGAGGGTGAAAAAAACCATGAAAACTAAAGCTAAACTGAAAATTCATTATCAATTTAGAGATGAACTCTTAAGAAACGTTCTATTAGAAAATTCAATTTTCAATAAAAAATTCAATAAAACTGAACTACATTTTCCAACAAAGTCACAGCCTATAGAACTGCAGCGGATGCGATACAACACACAGGAGTTCCTCAGAGCAGCAGGCAACAGAAGACGCGTTACGTTTTGTTCCCAGCGCTCTCCACACCCAACCCCTGAGCCCAGCTGAGCCCAGGCACACCCGGCGGTGCCGCAGCCCCGTGTCCCCTCCTTCTGACACCAGCGTTCAGCAGCCACGTGGTGCAGCAGCCACGGGAACCAATCCCATTCCCTACGTCCTCCACAAAGGCTCCTGAAAGCAAAGAGAAGGGCAGAAAGGCTGCAAGAAAGGCTGAAACTAAAGACATGAAAATAGGATTAACATTTGGCAATGACTTCCCATGTGCCGTGCTTTTCATCTGCCCTGGCAGATCTCTAATAAGGGGTTCACAAACTGATAACAAAGCACTCGGGCTTTCTGCACCGTGAGCCCTGACATCCAACCCCGAAAACGCCAGCTCCAGCGGCACAGGAGCACGCAGCCGCCTGCACAGGTGTCCCACCACATCACCAACGGCGTTCCTGGATGCAGCTCTGCTTTATTAGCAGTTCTTTCATGCTTCCCTCTTTGCCTGTTTTCAAACAGGAACATTTGGCTTTATAAATTGCTTTTAGAAATATTTCGTTTCCTCATTAAAACCCGCGCTTCCTTCCACATCTGCTACATACAACACTGCAACAACCATCAGTTCCCAACAATTACTTGTTTTAATCCACATGACTGCAACCCCTTAGCATTTAGAAAGCAGGTTACACTTCACTTCTCAATACACACTCGAGAGATTTTAAAACTCACGACAGGTCTAATGACTTAAATGACTTTCGGCAGCCTGTGCTACTTTTAGAACCTCTGTCCCAGCGCCTCTATTTGTGGCTCTCCCTCTTGCTACAGTTACATTATAAGGTTTCAATGCCTAAACCCCAGAGCAGCTTTAAGAGGAGATGTTCAGGTTCATTAACTACAGAAGAAAACTGAGTAAGACGAAGCTCACACGGCAGGCCCTGAGTGCACCCCAGCGCGGGGGGAATCGCGCTGCTGGAACATTAAACCAGAGCTAAGAGCTGAGGAGGAGCTGGAAGTTGCCAGCAGCCCCGAAGCAGGTGGCCGTGGTGTCAGTAACAGGGAGGTGCCTCTGTCAAAAGGCAGATTAAAGAAAAATCAGTGGGGCCAAAACGAGGAGATGCAGCTCCTGCACCCAAGACACCGCAGTGGGAAGTGCTCTGTTATCGTGATAACAACAGAGCATGTGTTCATGGAGTCAAATAAGAGTCAGGACAAACTCAGGATATCTTAGCAAAGAAAATCCTAAACGAATTTCATAGCAAAGCACTCACTGTTTTCTGGCCGTCAACTGCAGGCAGAACATGAGATGCACCAAAGGTGAAGCGAAGGAGATCATCTCTTCAAAACAATACGAAGCCTAAGTTAAATATTTTAATTGGCACAAACCTCACTTAAAACTACACTGGTGGGTACTACCACATGCCACACTCATTCTAGCACGTCCCATTCCTCACCTCTAGGTCAACATCAACATTAGACACACGTCACAAAACGTTAAAAGCGCATCAAACAGGACACATTTATCCCAGTGCAGCAATAATGGAAGACAACCAAGCTGGCTGCTGACATGCACTTCGACCAACTGTCACCGAACATGACAGCTTCAAGGCATGTACAAAAGACAAGAAGTAAAAACAAAGGTGAAATACTGAGCTGCCACGCATATGTAGAGCCAGAAAGCCTGAATCAAAACTGAGAACACATTCATATTTCTGAACAAGAGACAGAAATACAGGAGTATGCAGCACAGTTGAGAAAGTTCAACAGAGGGATATCCAGCGGGTGGAAACCCAAGCCTGCTGGAACCCAGAAGGATATGAAGCGTACAGAGAGAAGGCAAGGGGAGATGAGGTGAAAATTTAAGGGAGTCGGGGGCAGAAGTACAGAAATCCATGAATTACTGCCCGCATAAGACCAAACAGCAAAAGAAATCCAGGAAAGCACAGGTAAGGCATTTCTTAGTATCACTCCTCCATCACCACAAAATAAAACCACAACTTCTTCAAGCAGGTGAAGCAGTGGGTAACTGAGTCACAGAGCAGCTCTTCCACACTTAGAAGACTTCTAAACAGAGCTATATGACTGGAGGATATTTATTAGTTAAGATTATGAAGTTGCTATGCCTGAATCATCCAAACTCGAGGTGACCAGAAAGAAGCCCTCCACCAGAGCTAACACATGCCCCAGTGCACCCAGCCCACAGCTCAGAACCTGCAAACGAAGAAGCCCAGCCGAAGCACAGCAGGTGGATTTCTGCAGTGGCATCTGCTGTCACATCAGCTGCACAAACTCCTTGGTGGCAAAGAAAACTCACTGCCAGTGTCTGCAGAGCGGTGCGTTTTGAAGGGAAGAGCTCTCTCTGCCTTGAAATTCACCATCTCCGGATCAACTTCACAACTCCAGAGAAAATCTTACTTGGAAAACCAGAAGCCCAAGGAACTGGAGGAATAAAGATGGTCACATCATACACTCACAACATGCCCTTGCCTCAAAACACCGCACGCAGTCTTGCTCACTTCCCAGCAGGAAACTGAAGCCGGACCAGGAAAGCTCAAAGCCTGGTGGAGGATGCTGTAAGAACAGGTACGTTTAGTGGGGAGCCCGCTGCAGACATGGGAACGGGCAGCAAAAAACCCAAGAAACTTCCAGCCACCTCCTCCTGACATGAGTTCCCATCCCACACAAGACTTAGAGAAACCAGAGAGAAAACGCAGGCTGCTCCCATGATAACAGAGCTCTTCCTTATGACAGGAGCTTTCTGTATCAGTATTAAAAGCAAATAAGATTTATATCGGGCCTGACCCAAAGGAACAGTGATGGGGGAAGAGAGCAGAGACACGACCCCGGCCTGCAGGAAGGCAGGGCCCGCAGTGCTCCTGAGCTGGATGGCCCCTCCTTCCCTCCCCCTGGTCAGGGCAGGTTTACCACTGATAAAAAAGGCCTACCAGAGATTGATGGTCTGTTTGCCTCATAAAATTAAGAAACTGTCTTTAGCATGAATACTAAATGGTGAAAACCACTCAGAATTAAAGCACCTAATACAGCACAGAGAGCTGGGGCTTCAGATTTCCAACAGCAGCCTGCAACAATACACATACAAATTGGGCTGGCTTATTTATACGGAATTAATCAGGATTACCACTTTCATCTTAGCAATTTAACTGGAGAACTAAATCAATAGCACCCAATCTGTAAAATATTACTGTTGTTTCCACAGCGCTGAGACATTTTCTCTCTTAAGAACCCTTCTTTAATTAATTCTTATTTTTAAGAGATCAATATCCTCGGAGCATCAGCGCAACCGTTCAAGGAGCACAGACCTGCATCAGCACCGCAACCTGAGCGCAGCATCCCCCCAGCAAACACCGCCACCACCTGCAGCCCCCAACACAGCGTGAGGATCTCTTCTTTTTCAGGGGCTGACCTCCCGCTTCTTAGCATTCATAGGAAAGCAAATAAATCCACGCTGCAGCTGGCTGACTTCTAATCCTGCAAGCACCGACACCCCTAACAACCATCCCACGGGGTGAATGGAAGCAGAGTGCCTCCCTCCCACTCACTGGCACCTGGAAGCTGTGGCAGATCCCGCACAGGGAAGGAGCACTGTCAGCCATCAGCAGGAACCTCAGGTGTACCTCCTCCTTGCTGATGCCAAGTGAGCTAAAGCACACTGGCTGTATTTTATGCAGGAGCTAGAGACGGTGCAAAAACGTGCTTCTGCCCTTCCACAGGTCCTCCGGCTGATGCTGCACAGGTTGTGTGCTTCTGGGGTTTTTCATCACAACAAACACAACGCACGCTGCAAATGGCATCTCCAGCCCGGGCACTCACAGCTGTGTTCAGGCAGCAATGCACCACAAAGCCCTCTGGAAGGCGGCTGGAGTCACACAGCAGCCCTCACTCACAAGACACAGGCTCCAGCATCAGCAGCCCTTTCTCCTTTGCCTATTTATACACACGTGTAATCAGCAGTGTTGGGGCACACGTATCTCAGCAGCTACTAGCAACCAAACTGCTTGTATCAGATGGCACCCAACAGCCAGCACACCCCAGCCTGGTGTGCACGCAACAGGGACATCAGCCGGAGACCTGCGCTGCAGGGACGTAACTGAAACCTGGATACTTGTGCTCTATTTTTAGCTTGTCCTATGTAGAGAAATCATCAAACGCATGGAGAACAAAAACAAATCCCACCTTTACGTTCCTCAGGCACCCAACAAACCTCTGCTTCTGTGTCATTCAGCTCCGTGGTGCTGCTCCCACACACCGTGAGCAGCCCTCGCAGCAGCACACGTGGCACCAAGGAGCCGCAGCCGATGTCTTGCAGAGCGCCCGTAACGCCCCAGGAGTCCGGCACACCTCTGGCTCCCATTGCTTCCTGCTGGGCACTTCCCAAACCACCGGTTTATCCCTAACAACAAGGCATGCAGCGGTGCCAAGGACTGCACCAACCCCAGCGAGAGACAGAACAAATTTCCTGCTTCTGCACAATCTCACCTGCGATCTTAATGGTGTACCCAGTTTATCGCAGCTTTTCTATTAATAATTAAAATCCACACCAATTTCGGTTTTATTCTGAATGTAATCCTGTTTGGATCAAAGTTTTCACGTTTATCTCAAGTAGGTTTCAAAGTAACACAAGGCAGGAGCTGATGCTCACTCCTTGCTACTACTTCACTTGGGCTTTATCCCCTCAGCTAAGTGAAATGCTGTGCTACCTCTGAAACAAGCAGCTCACTTCACCCCACACACAACGCAACCAGATCAATTGTGAAACAGGCTCATGTTTCCAGATAAGCAAAAGAAACGCTTTAAGTTATACGGGGTTTTTTTTCCTATTTCAGCTACACTCCTTTCTTCTTCATAGAGCAATGGCTGCCTATTTATAGATGGGATCAAATGTCACTGAAACATTCACAGCTATGAAGAACGGGGCCTTCCAGACCTCCAACTTCTGCTCTTTTGTATCTTTTTATCAACCCCAGAAGGCTCAGAAACAGAGCGCTATTCCTTCAGGACACAGCACAGAACACTTCAGTCTTGTGATGAGGAGGCACACATCTACCCTTCATCAAGACCAAACCACGTGGGGCTCTGCCTCACTGTGTACGACCAACAACAGGGCCACCACCCCCACGCCTAGAACACAATGATGGGAGCACAGCACTGTCACCCCCACATCTACAACACAAAAACAAGAGCACAGCACTGTCATGCCTAGAACACAACAACGGGAAGCATGGGACCAGCAGCCCTGCACCTAAAACACAGCAACAAGAAGCACAGCACTGTTGCACCTAGAACACAGCAACAGGGAACACAGCACTGCCATTCCCACAACTGGGACACACCAACAGGAGCACAGCACTGCCATTCCCACAACTGGGACACACCAACAGGAGCACAGCACTGCCACCCCAGTGTCTAAATGACAACAGAAAGGACCTCTGTGCACGACATGGAACATCTGTATCCGATTCCCTCTTCCAGCAGCACAGAGGGATTTGAATGCACCTCTCCCACTTGCCAAATATGAATGTATGTGGAACACCTCTTATTGAGGAAAAAAAAACTGCTACACATCAGATGGGAGCAAGTGTGATTAAGATGAAGTTCTGCTGTGCAAGAAGTGTCTCACCTCCTCATGGAGACAAAGAACTAAGGCTGTCCCTCTCCATGGACTCTCCCCTCAGGGAGTAATGGACTTTCCTCTCAGAGAAAATCCTGACTCCTTGTGTGGGTGGGATGGGGCAGAACATCGCTGCGGTGCAGGAACACGCTCCACAAGATGAAGAGAGGAGGCAACTGAGGTGCACTGAACTTCCAGTGCTGCCACACTGCTGCTTCCAAACTCCCACTCTAACACACAGCCTCAATGAATATTCTGCGTATTTCTGTGCACTGCTCTGTGGCTTAACTCACCCCTTTGGTGCTAATGCGTAAAGCTTCACCTATCCATTTGATGGTCTCACACCATAAAGGATGTTATTTTAAACAGCAGAGAGCACCCAACACAACTACATCCCTACAGGGAGCCGCCAGCAGAGCAGCGAACACTGAAACAAAACTGTACACGAAAACAGTAACTATTACAGAGCTACAAAGATCCTTGCATCTAACATTTGATTTCTCAAAAGGGAAAAGAAAAAAAAATCAACAGTCTTCAGAGGTGGAATCCGCAGAGCTCGTGCTACAGCAGAGGTTAAGTCAATACGTTCCACAGGATGACATCAGGAGGACCGGCTCTGCCCAGCGCGGTGCCAACAGGACAGCGGCACCGCTACCTGCCGGCTCCCAGTTACCCTCGGAAACGCGAGGACCCAACGGGAGACCGCTTCGAAATAAAATCCAGCACTGCACACGCGAGATCCTTTTCAAGCTTCGCCGACCAGGAACGCCAAAGTTTCTTCCAAGCCGTCATTTTGCGGATAACACTGCCGCAAACTACGGCCCGGCTCCGACCCAACTCCCCTCACGAAGGCCCATCGGAGGGCCGCCCGCTACGCGCCGCGCTCCATCCGGACGGGAGTACGGCTCCCGCAGCCCGGAGAGCCGCGGCACGGCGCAGAGGGGCGCGCAGCGCGGTCGGCCCCACTTAGCGCTCAGCGCCCCCGGCCCCGCTCAGCGCCCCCCGCCGCAGGTGGCCCCG